>JARPMJ010000180.1:275000-380148 GCA_033366665.1 Phoxinus dragarum
TAGTCTGGAACTCACTGTAGTCTGAAACTCACTGTAGTCTGGAACTCACTGTGGTCTGGAACTCACTGTAGTCTGGAACTCACTGTAGTCTGAAACTCACTGTAGTCTGGAATCACTGTAGTCTGGAACTCACTGTAGTCTGGAAACTCACTGTAGTCTGGAACTCACTGTGGTCTGGAACTCACTGTAGTCTGGACCTCACTGTGGTCTGGACCTCACTGTGGTCTGGAACTCACTGTAGTCTGAAACTCACTGTAGTCTGTAACTCACTGTAGTCTGAAACTCACTGTAGTCTGTAACTCACTGTAGTCTGGAACTCACTGTAGTCTGGAACTCACTGTAGTCTGGAACTCACTGTAGTCTGGAACTCACTGTAGTCTGGAACTCACTGTAGTCTGGGACTCACTGTGGTCTGGAACTCACTGTAGTCTGGAACTCACTGTGGTCTGGAACTCACTGTAGTCTGGAACTCACTGTAGTCTGAAACTCACTGTAGTCCTGAAACTCACTGTAGTCTGGAACTCACTGTAGTCTGGAACTCACTGTAGAGTAACTCACTGTAGAGTAACTCACTGTAGTCTGGAACTCACTGTAGTCTGGAACTCACTGTAGAGTAACTCACTGTAGAGTAACTCACTGTAGTCTGGAACTCACTGTAGTCTGAAACTCACTGTAGTCTGGACCTCACTGTAGTCTGTAAACTCCTGGAAACTCACTGTAGTCTGAAACTCACTGTAGTCTGGAACTCACTGTAGTCTGGAACTCACAGTAGTCTGGGACTCACTGTAGTCTGAAACTCACTGTAGTCTGGAACTCACTGTAGTCTGGAACTCACTGTGGTCTGGACCTCACTGTAGTCTGGAACTCACTGTAGTCTGGAACTCACTGTAGTCTGAAACTCACTGTAGTCTGGAACTCACTGTAGTCTGAAACTCACTGTAGTCTGAAACTCACTGTAGTCTGAAACTCACTGTAGTCTGAAACTCACTGTAGTCTGAAACTCACTGTAGTCTGGAACTCACTGTAGTCTGGGACTCACTGTAGTCTGAAACTCACTGTAGTCTGTAACTCCTGGAACTCACTGTAGTCTGAAACTCACTGTAGTCTGGAACTCACTGTAGTCTGGAACTCACAGTAGTCTGGGACTCACTGTAGTCTGAAACTCACTGTAGTCTGGAACTCACTGTAGTCTGGAACTCACTGTGGTCTGGACCTCACTGTAGTCTGGAACTCACTGTAGTCTGGAACTCACTGTAGTCTGAAACTCACTGTAGTCTGGAACTCACTGTAGTCTGAAACTCACTGTAGTCTGAAACTCACTGTAGTCTGTAACTCACTGTAGTCTGAAACTCACTGTAGTCTGAAACTCACTGTAGTCTGGAACTCACTGTAGTCTGGGACTCACTGTAGTCTGAAACTCACTGTAGTCTGGAACTCACTGTAGTCTGGAACTCACTGTAGTCTGGGACTCACTGTAGTCCTGGGACTCACTGTAGTCTGGACCTCACTGTGGTCTGGAACTCACTGTAGTCTGTAACTCCTGTAACTCACTGTAGTCTGAAACTCACTGTAGTCCTGGAACTCACAGTAGTCTGGAACTCACTGTAGTCTGGAACTCACTGTGGTCTGGACCTCACTGTAGTCTGGAACTCACTGTAGTCTGGGACTCACTGTAGTCTGAAACTCACTGTAGTCTGGAACTCACTGTAGTCTGGAACTCACTGTAGTCTGGGACTCACTGTAGTCTGGGACTCACTGTAGTCTGGAACTCACTGTAGTCTGGAACTCACTGTGGTCTGGAACTCACTGTAGTCTGGAACTCACTGTAGTCTGAAACTCACTGTAGTCTGGAACTCACTGTAGTCTGAAACTCACTGTAGTCTGGAACTCACTGTAGTCTGGAACTCACTGTAGTCTGAAACTCACTGTAGTCTGGAACTCACTGTAGTCTGGGACTCACTGTAGTCTGGAACTCACTGTAGTCTGGAACTCACTGTGGTCTGGAACTCACTGTAGTCTGGAACTCACTGTGGTCTGGAACTCACTGTAGTCTGGAACTCACTGTGGTCTGGAACTCACTGTAGTCTGGAACTCACTGTAGTCTGAAACTCACTGTAGTCTGAAACTCACTGTAGTCTGGAACTCACTGTAGTCTGAAACTCACTGTAGAGTAACTCACTGTAGAGTAACTCACTGTAGTCTGGAACTCACTGTAGTCTGGAACTCACTGTAGAGTAACTCACTGTAGAGTAACTCACTGTAGTCTGGAACTCACTGTAGTCTGGAACTCACTGTAGAGTAACTCACTGTAGAGTAACTCACTGTAGTCTGGAACTCACTGTAGTCTGAAACTCACTGTAGTCTGGACCTCACTGTGGTCTGGAACTCACTGTAGTCTGTAACTCCTGGAACTCACTGTAGTCTGAAACTCACTGTAGTCTGGAACTCACTGTAGTCTGGAACTCACAGTAGTCTGGGACTCACTGTAGTCTGAAACTCACTGTAGTCTGGAACTCACTGTAGTCTGGAACTCACTGTGGTCTGGACCTCACTGTAGTCTGGAACTCACTGTAGTCTGGAACTCACTGTAGTCTGAAACTCACTGTAGTCTGGAACTCACTGTAGTCTGAAACTCACTGTAGTCTGAAACTCACTGTAGTCTGAAACTCACTGTAGTCTGAAACTCACTGTAGTCTGAAACTCACTGTAGTCTGGAACTCACTGTAGTCTGGGACTCACTGTAGTCTGAAACTCACTGTAGTCTGGAACTCACTGTAGTCTGGAACTCACTGTAGTCTGGGACTCACTGTAGTCTGGGACTCACTGTAGTCTGGACCTCACTGTGGTCTGGAACTCACTGTAGTCTGTAACTCCTGTAACTCACTGTAGTCTGAAACTCACTGTAGTCTGGAACTCACAGTAGTCTGGAACTCACTGTAGTCTGGAACTCACTGTGGTCTGGACCTCACTGTAGTCTGGAACTCACTGTAGTCTGGGACTCACTGTAGTCTGAAACTCACTGTAGTCTGGAACTCACTGTAGTCTGGAACTCACTGTAGTCTGGGACTCACTGTAGTCTGGGACTCACTGTAGTCTGAAACTCACTGTAGTCTGGAACTCACTGTGGTCTGGACCTCACTGTAGTCTGGAACTCACTGTAGTCTGGAACTCACTGTAGTCTGGAACTCACTGTAGTCTGGAACTCACTGTAGTCTGAAACTCACTGTAGTCTGAAACTCACTGTAGTCTGGGACTCACTGTAGTCTGGAACTCACTGTAGTCTGGAACTCACTGTGGTCTGGAACTCACTGTAGTCTGGAACTCACTGTAGTCTGAAACTCACTGTAGTCTGAAACTCACTGTAGTCTGGAACTCACTGTAGTCTGAAACTCACTGTAGTCTGGAACGCACTGTAGTCTGGAACTCACTGTAGTCTGAAACTCACTGTAGTCTGGAACTCACTGTAGTCTGGGACTTACTGTAGTCTGGAACTCACTGTAGTCTGGAACTCACTGTGGTCTGGAACTCACTGTAGTCTGGAACTCACTGTAGTCTGAAACTCACTGTAGTCTGAAACTCACTGTAGTCTGGAACTCACTGTAGTCTGAAACTCACTGTAGTCTGGAACTCACTGTAGTCTGAAACTCACTGTAGAGTAACTCACTGTAGAGTAACTCACTGTAGTCTGGAACTCACTGTAGTCTGGAACTCACTGTAGAGTAACTCACTGTAGACAGGGGTGCACATAACTGGTACGCAGGTACGCATGCGCGACAAAAATCAGGAATGCGTAATGCCACTTGTGTTACTACGCGCCTTTGCGTACTGTCGCCAAAATGCAACCTAGGCAGTGTTAATTAAATTTTTTCAAAGATGAAAACGAAACGATAACTAAATAAAAACCTTGTTTTAAATGACGACCACTATGACGAATAAAAACTAGACGGAAATGTAAGGGAGGGACGATTGGGGAAGTGATCCAGTCAGAACTGATTTGCGTTTGTGGAAGATGCGCACATTTGAATTGTAACGTGCTGATCTACCGAGTCGGCATGCGCTTCATGCATGTCTCAAATCGTTAAAAAATGTAAACGTCTGGGAGAAAGAGAAGAGCAGACATATGGATAGATCTGAATAGGAGTGACGACGCGAAAGACAGCTTTATTCGGTATGTTTTTCTGTGCGAACACACACACACACACACGACCCGAAGCGTGCAGCCCCGCACATAGACACTGCGCGCAAGGACTGAATCGAGCTCTCTTTCGCGTCTGAATGGACAAATACACACAACATTATGTCTAAATGTCCGTTTTGGAGAGTATTCACGTAAACACAGTCGGTTATGTCTTTACAGAACGTACCGTGCATCAGTGCACACTCTTAAAGTGACAGTGCGTAATAAACCTAATGCCTTCTGTACACTTAATATTGATCAAACAACAAAATAAAAAGAGAAAATTCACTGCTGTTTAATATCTTTAATAAGGATTAATTATATTTAATTTATACAAATACATATATCTGAACAATCAAATAACACTTCAAATAAAAAAAAATTCAATCATTTTAGGTCGTTCTTTTCACGCTGATGTAAATTTAAGTGTTCGTTTATTTTTATTTTATAAGTTTGGTTTTAGTTAGTTATTTTATGCTATAAAAACGGAAATGTGACGTCATGATTGACAGCTGTGGCCACGCTACATATGGGGTGAGTACCAAACACCATCTCCTGGTACTCACCTGAGTAACTCACTGAAAAAGTTATGTGCACCCCTGACTGTAGAGTAACTCACTGTAGTCTGGAACTCACTGTAGAGTAACTCACTGTAGTCTGGAACTCACTGTAGTCTGAAACTCACTGTAGAGTAACTCACTGTAGAGTAACTCACTGTAGTCTGGAACTCACTGTAGTCTGAAACTCACTGTGGTCTGAAACTCACTGTAGTCTGAAACTCACTGTAGTCTGGAACTCACTGTAGTCTGGGACTCACTGTAGTCTGAAACTCACTGTAGTCTGAAACTCACTGTAGTCTGGAACTCACTGTAGTCTGGGACTCACTGTAGTCTAAAACTCACTGTAGTCTGAAACTCACTGTAGTCTGAAACTCACTGTAGTCTGGAACTCACTGTAGTCTGGGACTCACTGTAGTCTGAAACTCACTGTAGTCTGAAACTCACTGTAGTCTGGAACTCACTGTAGTCTGGGACTCACTGTAGTCTAAAACTCACTGTAGTCTGGAACTCACTGTAGTCTGAAACTCACTGTAGTCTGGAACTCACTGTGGTCTGGAACTCACTGTAGTCTGGAACTCACTGTAGTCTGGAACTCACTGTAGTCTGAAACTCACTCTAGTCTGGAACTCACTGTAGTCTGAAACTCACTGTAGAGTAACTCACTTTAGAGTAACTCACTGTAGTCTGAAACTCACTGTAGAGTAACTCACTGTAGAGTAACTCACTGTAGTCTGAAACTCACTGTAGAGTAACTCACTGTAGAGTAACTCACTGTAGAGTAACTCACTGTAGTCTGAAACTCACTGTAGAGTAACTCACTGTAGAGTAACTCACTGTAGACTAACTCACTGTAGACTAACTCACTGTAGACTAACTCACTGTAGAGTAACTCACTGTAGTCTGGAACTCACTGTAGTCTGAAACTCACTGTAGTCTGGACCTCACTGTGGTCTGGAACTCACTGTAGTCTGGGACTCACTGTAGTCTGAAACTCACTGTAGTCTGGAACTCACTGTAGTCTGGAACTCACTGTAGTCTGGAACTCACTGTGGTCTGGACCTCACTGTGGTCTGGAACTCACTGTAGTCTGAAACTCACTGTAGTCTGGAACTCACTGTAGTCTGAAACTCACTGTAGTCTGAAACTCACTGTAGTCTGGAACTCACTGTGGTCTGGACCTCACTGTGGTCTGGAACTCACAGTAGTCTGAAACTCACTGTGGTCTGAAACTCACTGTAGTCTGGAACTCACTGTAGTCTGGGACTCACTGTAGTCTGGACCTCACTGTAGTCTGGAACTCACTGTAGTCTGGAACTCACTGTAGTCTGGAACTCACTGTAGTCTGGACCTCACTGTAGTCTGGAACTCACTGTAGTCTGGAACTCACTGTAGTCTGGAACTCACTGTAGTCTGGAACTCACTGTAGTCTGGAACTCATTGTAGTCTGAAACTCACTGTAGTCTGGAACTCACTGTAGTCTGGAACTCACTGTAGTCTGGAACTCACTGTAGTCTGAAACTCACTGTAGAGTAACTCACTGTAGAGTAACTCACTGTAGTCTGAAACTCACTGTAGTCTGAAACTCACTGTAGTCTGAAACTCACTGTAGTCTGGAACTCACTGTAGTCTGAAACTCACTGTAGAGTAACTCACTGTAGAGTAACTCACTGTAGTCTGAAACTCACTGTAGTCTGAAACTCACTGTAGTCTGGAACTCACTGTAGTCTGGGACTCACTGTAGTCTGGAACTCACTGTAGTCTGGAACTCACTGTAGTCTGGAACTCACTGTAGTCTGGAACTCACTGTAGTCTGGAACTCACTGTAGTCTGAAACTCACTGTAGTCTGGAACTCACTGTAGTCTGAAACTCACTGTAGAGTAACTCACTGTAGAGTAACTTACTGTAGTCTGAAACTCACTGTAGTCTGGAACTCACTGTAGTCTGGAACTCACTGTAGAGTAACTCACTGTAGAGTAACTCACTGTAGTCTGGAACTCACTGTAGTCTGAAACTCACTGTAGTCTGGACCTCACTGTGGTCTGGAACTCACTGTAGTCTGGGACTCACTGTAGTCTGGAACTCACTGTGGTCTGGACCTCACTGTGGTCTGGAACTCACTGTAGTCTGAAACTCACTGTAGTCTGGAACTCACTGTAGTCTGGAACTCACTGTAGTCTGAAACTCACTGTAGTCTGGAACTCACTGTAGTCTGGAACTCACTGTGGTCTGGACCTCACTGTGGTCTGGAACTCACTGTAGTCTGAAACTCACTGTGGTCTGGAACTCACTGTAGTCTGAAACTCACTGTAGTCTGAAACTCACTGTAGTCTGGAACTCACTGTGGTCTGGAACTCACTGTAGTCTGAAACTCACTGTAGTCTGAAACTCACTGTAGTCTGGAACTCACTGTAGTCTGGAACTCACTGTGGTCTGGACCTCACTGTGGTCTGGAACTCACTGTAGTCTGAAACTCACTGTAGTCTGAAACTCACTGTAGTCTGGAACTCACTGTAGTCTGGAACTCACTGTGGTCTGGACCTCACTGTGGTCTGGACCTCACTGTGGTCTGGACCTCACTGTAGTCTGGAACTCACTGTGGTCTGGACCTCACTGTGGTCTGGAACTCACTGTAGTCTGAAACTCACTGTGGTCTGGAACTCACTGTAGTCTGAAACTCACTGTAGTCTGAAACTCACTGTAGTCTGGAACTCACTGTAGTCTGGAACTCACTGTAGTCTGGGACTCACTGTAGTCTGAAACTCACTGTAGTCTGGAACTCACTGTAGTCTGAAACTCACTGTAGTCTGAAACTCACTGTAGTCTGGAACTCACTGTAGTCTGGGACTCACTGTAGTCTGGAACTCACTGTAGTCTGAAACTCACTGTGGTCTGAAACTCACTGTGGTCTGAAACTCACTGTAGTCTGAAACTCACTGTAGTCTGGAACTCACTGTAGTCTGAAACTCACTGTAGTCTGGAACTCACTGTAGTCTGGAACTCACTGTAGTCTGAAACTCACTGTAGTCTGAAACTCACTGTAGTCTGGAACTCACTGTAGTCTGGAACTCACTGTAGTCTGGAACTCACTGTAGTCTGAAACTCACTGTAGTCTGAAACTCACTGTAGTCTGAAACTCACTGTAGTCTGGAACTCACTGTAGTCTGGAACTCACTGTAGTCTGGAACTCACTGTAGTCTGGAACTCCTGGAACTCACTGTAGTCTGTAACTCACTGTAGTCTGGAACTCCTGGAACTCACTGTAGTCTGTAACTCACTGTAGTCTGGAACTCCTGGAACTCACTGTAGTCTGTAACTCACTGTAGTCTGGAACTCCTGGAACTCACTGTAGTCTGGAACTCACTGTAGTCTGGAACTCACTGTAGTCTGGAACTCACTGTAGTCTGGAACTCACTGTAGTCTGGAACTCACTGTAGTCTGGAACTTACTGTAGTCTGGAACTCACTGTAGTCTGGGACTCACTGTAGTCTGGGACTCACTGTAGTCTGGGACTCACTGTAGTCTGGAACTCCTGGAACTCACTGTAGTCTGTAACTCACTGTAGTCTGTAACTCCTGGAACTCACTGTAGTCTGGAACTCACTGTAGTCTGGACCTCACTGTAGTCTGGAACTCACTGTAGTCTGGAACTCACTGTAGTCTGGAACTCACTGTAGTCTGGAACTCACTGTAGTCTGGAACTCACTGTAGTCTGGGACTCACTGTAGTCTGGGACTCACTGTAGTCTGGAACTTACTGTAGTCTGTCTGTTTTACTTTGACAGGATGAAGAGGGTTTGCTGGATTGGTGGAGAACAGTGGAAGGTATTTTCTTTACAGTTCAGGTGTGTATTAAAATGTTTGTCTTGTATTTGATCTTGTTTTATTCGTCAGGTTGGGGCGAATGGAACGAGACGAAACAGTTTAATGATGAAGAGGGAGAACGGTGAGAAAGATTTATAATTATATCACATTTTCTAAGAAAAATCGACCCTTCTTTAAGTGTTACTGCGATGTGTTTTATTATATTTAAAACAGGGTTATTGTTATATGAAACGTCTCGGTTACGTATGTAACCCTCGTTCCCTGAGTACAGGGAACGGAGACGTACGTCGGGTTCCCCTGACGAATTGGGATCACGCTAGGGAGCCTATTACCTTCGAGAACTAAACAAAAAGCCAATGAACATTGGCATGCAACATTTGCATTCCGCGGACCCGCCCGTCAGCGCGGGTATAAAAGCCGGAAGTAAACATTGCATCATCGCTTTTCGCTGAGGAGCCGAAGTAACGGACCCCTGCGAAGGTGCAGCCACATGGCAAAGGGACGTACGTCTCCGTTCCCTGTACTCAGGGAACGAGGGTTACATACGTAACCGAGACGTTCCCTTTCGTCCAGGGAACTCCGACGTACGTCGGGTTCCCCTGACGAATTGGGATCCCTAATAAAACGCCATGGTGCTGGCCCCTTCCAGTGCCCAGCTAAGCCGCCCTACAGCAGTTTTTTCAATAAATTTCGGGGGCTGCTAGGAATCCACTGCTGTTCCGCAAGACCCACACAGAGGACATTGGATAACACTGGGAAGCGTGCCTCAACCCCCGGGGGGGGGGGAGGCACACTACGGAAAACCAGGATGCCTGATCTGGCCTGGAATACTCATATGAATTCACATAGTGAACATATGGAGTCCCTGAGATGGTCCCAACCATTGGAATTGGGAGCGCATACAACAAGGACGACGGCGCGAGTCCGTCGGGGAAGACACGGCTGGACTGCACGTGGCAAAAACCGGTACACAAGACCACTGAACACCCAGTCTGCTACGACTCTAGCTAGAGGAGCAAACCTGGCGCCGGGCGGTCCGCTACGCCGGGCGCCGGGGGGGTGATGGAGGAGCTCAACGAGGTTACCACTTAGGGGCCAGCGGAGCGGAAGAGACGCACTTATCTGATTACAGAGTGGCGCAGCAAGCCGACACAACCTATTCCCTCGACCCACTGGACGAAGCCAGAACCCGGGAGGAAACCGGTTCCACACGGAGGTTATAGAACCTAGCAAACGTGTTAGGTGTCGCCCAGCCCCCAGCTCTACAAATGTCTGTCAGCGAGGCGCCTTGAGCCAGCGCCCAGGAAGCGGCAACCCCTCTAGTTGAGTGAGCGCGCAACCCGGGGGGACAAGGCTCACCCTGAGCCTCATAGGCTCGGGTGATGGCATCCACTATCCAGTGGGCTAACCTCTGCTTGGAGACGGCCTTCCCCTTCTGCCGGCCTCCGTAACAGACAAGGAGCTGGTCTGAGGTCCTGAAGCTTTGCGTTCTGTCAACGTAACACCGCAAGGAGCGGACGGGACAGAGAAAAGCTAGGGCTGGGTCTGCCTCCTCCTGGGGCAGCGCTTGCAGGTTCACTACCTGATCTCTAAACGGAGTGGTAGGAACCTTGGGCACATATCCGGGGCGGGGTCTCAGTGTTACATGGGACAGGCCCGGCCCGAACTCTAGGCACGATTCGTCGACCGAAAATGCTTGCAGATCCCCGACCCTTTTAAAAGAAGCCAATGCTAACAGGAGCGCTGTCTTAATAGACAGGATATCAAGCTCTACTGTCAGCAAAGGCTCAAAGGGAGGACTCTGGAGAGCTCTCAGTACCAGAGTCAAGTCCCAAGGGGGTACAGAGTGTACAGGGCGAGGAGGGTTTAACCTCCTAGCACCCTTCAGGAATCTGATGACCAGGTCGTGCTTTCCCACCGACTTATCGTCAACTGCATCGTGATGCGCCCCAATGGCAGCGACATACACTTTGAGGGTTGAAGGGGACAGCCTACGCTCCAACCCATCTTGCAGGAAAGAAAGCACAACGCCGATCGGGCAAGTTCGGGGGTCCTCCTGACGGGAGGAGCACCAAGCGACGAACAGGTTCCACTTCAACGCATAGAGGCGCCTCGTAGAGGGGGCTCTAGCGGAAGCGATAGTGTCTACCACTGCCTGTGGCAGACCACTCAGAACCTCCGCGTCCCGTCCAGGGACCAGACATGGAGTTTCCAGAGGTCTGGACGCGGGTGCCGTAGAGTGCCCCGTCTCTGAGAAAGTAGATCCTTCCTCAGAGGAATCGGCCAAGGAGGGGCTGTCGAGAGGAGCATGAGTTCTGGGAACCAAGTCCTGGTGGGCCAGTACGGCGCTACTAGCAAGACCTGCTGCTCTTCCTCCCTGACCTTGCACAGAGTCTGCGCAAGAAGGCTCACTGGGGGGAACGCATATTTGCGTAGGCCCCGGGGCCAGCTGTGAGCCAGGGCGTCCGTGCCGAGGGTCCCCTCGGACAGGGAGTAAAACCACTGGCAATGGGTCGTGTCCGGAGAGGCGAACAGGTCGACCTGCGCCGCTCCGAAGACACTCCAAATCAGCTGGACCGCCTGGGGATGGAGTCGCCATTCTCCGGGCAGGGGGGTGAACCGTGAAAGCTCGTCGGCCACACGGTTGAGAGCCCCCGGCACGTAAGCGGCATGAAGCGACCTCAGATGCTTCTGACTCCATAGGAGGAGGTGGGAGGCGAGTCGCGACATACGACGGGAGCGTAGACCACCTTGACGGTTGATGTACGCAACGGTCGCAGTGTTGTCCGTACGGACCAGTACGTGCTTGTGTCTGAGAACCCCTACGAGGCGACACAAAGCCAGACGTACTGCTTGCAACTCCAGGCAGTTGATGTGCCAATGCAGCTGGGGCCCCGTCCACAGACCCGAGACTGCATGCCCTTTGTACGTGGCCCCCCACCCCGTGGCCGAGGCATCTGTGAAAACCACAGCATGCCTGGAAACCTGGATCAGGGGCACTCCAGCCCGAAGGAACGCAGGGTCCGACCACGGGGAGAAGGTTTGGCGGCAGTGCGGGGTCACTTGGACCCGGAACGTGCCACTCTGCCACGCCCACCTGGGGACTCGATCGTGAAGCCAGCGCTGTAGCGGTCTCATATGTAACAGGCCGAGCGGTGTAATCGCCGCTGCGGCCGCCATATGCCCCAGGAGCCTCTGAAATTGTTTCAGTGGAACCGCTGTCCTGCCTCGAAAAGACCTGAGGCAGGTGAGCACTGACTGGACGCGCTCCTCTGTGAGGCGCGCAGTCTGGGCGACCGAGTCCAGCTCCATACCGAGATAAGAGATCCTCTGCGTGGGGCAGAGTTTGCTCTTGTCCCAGTTGACCTGAAGACCCAACTGACTGAGATGCCGGAGCACCATGTCCCTGTGTTCGCACAGAACATCCCGAGAGTGAGCTATAATGAGCCAGTCGTCGAGGTAATTGAGGATGCGAACGCCTTGCTCTCTCATGGGAGCAATGGCCGCCTCCGCGACTTTCGTGAAGACACGGGGGGACAGGGCCAGCCCGAAGGGTAGGACTCTGTACTGATACGCTCGACCCTCGAACGCAAACCGCAGGAACGGTCTGTGTCGAGGAAGTATCGAGACGTGAAAGTAAGCGTCCTTCAGGTCGATTGCTGCAAACCAATCCCGGGGACAGATGCATTCGAAAATGCGCTTCTGCGTGAGCATCTTGAAGGGGAGTTTGTGCAGGGCCCGATTCAAGGAACGCAGGTCCAGGATCGGTCGTAACCCACCGCTTTTCTTGGGTACAATGAAGTAGGGGCTGTAAAACCCGGACCTCATCTCGGCAGGAGGGACCGGCTCGATCGCGTCCTTCGCCAGCAGGACATCGATCTCTTTCCGCAGGACAGGGGCATCCTCTGACCGCACACGGGTGAAGAGAATGCCCCTGTACCTGGGAGGCCGGCGGGCAAACTGAATTGCGTAGCCGAGCCGAATGGTGCGGAGGATCCACCGAGACGGAGCTGGAAGCGCTAGCCAGGCCTCCAGGAACCGAGCGAGTAGACCCACCCGAACCACCGGCGTACCCGCGGAGGGGCAGCAGGGCGGGGGACAGGGACCCGGCTCCAGCGACGACGTGGCGACCGCGAGCGGGGTCTGGGCGCAGGTACTGACACCTACCTGTCCACACCGGGGGGCAGACGGCAGAGAGGGTTCTTCGTGTACCCTCTGCTGCGGGCCGCCCCGTGGCGAGGGGAGGGGGAGAGACGAGGAACGAGGCCCTGACTCCTCGCAACCCCGTCTCTGCGCCTCCGTGGCCAGCCGCAGGCCGGGGCGACGCGGAGGGTTCCGCGAGGCCGCTACCCGCAGGCTGGGGAGAGGGGAGCGGGGGCCGTGTCGCACTGAGACGACACGCGCCGCCGCTGCGACCCTCTCGCACGGGGGAGACTGCGTGCCCGACAGTCTCGGCCGTGGGTGACCTGGAAAAGGATACGGAAACTGCTCTTTTATTGAGGAAGTGGGTACCACTGACTGTGTCAGTGGCGGAACAAAAACAAACAAAGGATTCTCCACCCGGCCCTCCCCCGGGGGAAGGAGGCGAATAGGGACCGCCTCCCGAAGAGCAGCAGCATCCAGTCCCAGGTCGCCCGCTTCAGGAACGACGTCCACCTCTCTTCTTCCTGGGAGGGGCAGGTGGCGTCGGAGCGGGCTGGGTCGCCCTCTTACGGCCCGACCTCCGTCCCCCAGGCTGAGGCTGCTGGCCTGGAGGGGGAGCGGCCGCAGGAGGACGACCTCGGCGACGAGCGGCCGGAGGCTGTGCAGCAACAGGAGTTGGGCCAGCAGCGGCTTTCCTCCTGTGCAGGACATGCCGCATAGCTTCCGACTGCTTCTGAGCGGCAGAAAACTCTTGGGCCAAGTTATCCACCGCCTCGCCGAAGAGGCCCCCTGGGGATACGGGGAAGTCGAGAAGTTTGTTCCTCTCGGCTTCCCGCATATCCGCCAGGGTAAGCCACAGGTGGCGCTCCTGGACCACAAGCGTGGACATCGCTCGACCCAGCGAACGTGCGGTAACCTTCGTCGCCCGTAGAGCGAAGTTGGTCGCCGCACGCAGCTCCTGCAGCAAGGCTGGGTCGGGACCACCCCCCTGCAGGTCATGGAGTGCTTTAGCCTGGTGGACTTGAAGCAGAGCCATGGCATGCAGGGCGGAGGCGGCGTCTCCACACGCCTTATAGGCCTCCCCGGTTAGACCCGAGGAGAACCTACAGGCGCGGGAGGGGAGTGAAGGGGCACCCCGCCAGGTGGAAGCGGTCTTCGGACACAGCTGCATCGCGATAGACCGCTCCACCGTGGGGATTCCCTCGTACCCGTGCGCCGCCCCGCCGTCAAGGGTGGTGAAGAGGGAGGGGCGAGGAGGCCCCCGCCGGTACGCCAGAGGCGCCGACCAGGACTTCCTCAACTCCTCATGCACTTCAGGGAAGAAGGGCACTGGAGCGGTACGCGGGGCATCCGCACGTACCGCAGCAGGCCAATCATCAAGCCGCGAATGCGAGGGCCCGGGCGGAGGGTTCCACTCGAGTCCCACATTCGCGGCCGCCCTTTCGAGCATAGCAACCACCTCGGGATCAGCGTCAGCCGCAGCCACCGCACCCGAAGGGGGTGGAGCCGCTGACTCCTCACCCGAAGATGATTGCACCTCCTCCGATGCCGCGATAGACATCTGGTCCTCCGGGGGCGCTCCAAAGGAAACAACCGGAACCGTGCGGGACGGCCCCGGAAGTTCCCCCGGAAGCGCCGCTGGCAGCGAGCTGCTAGAGGAGTGGGAAGCTCGCGAGGATGTTTCACCACACGAGACATTCCGCACTGTAACCCTCATGCGCTCACCAACGGGAATGACCGAAGTAGCCGCCTGCCGAACTGAACCGACAGACGAACTAGATCGAGCATTCTCCGAAGGGACTCCCCCATATTTCAGGGATCTTAGTCTAAAGCGGAGCGTCGCGATGGTCATGTTCCCACAGAGAGAGCATGACTCATCCAACAACGCTGCCTCAGCATGCCTTAAGCCCAAACATGCGAGACAGTGTTGATGGCCATCATCCGAAGGGAGAAGTCTACCACATCCAGAAACGCACGGGTGAGTCGACATCCTGAAAAGGACGCGAAACACCCGCCAGCTCTTTTAGATAGAAAAAGAGAGAGAGAAAAACAAGAGAGAGAGAGAGAGAGAGAGAGAAAACGCCGAAGCGCCGAGGGACCACCGCAGCAGACAATCGGGGGAAAACTGCAACCCTTTGCTGCCGAGGGCGAAGATCGCTGCACCGCGCCGTCACACCAGCGATTCTGCTCTCCAGGTAAACGCTTGTTTTGTTCTCCAGAAGGCTTAGCTTGAAGTCAGCAATACTGAGGCTCCGAAGCGAAAGGCGATGATGCAATGTTTACTTCCGGCTTTTATACCCGCGCTGACGGGCGGGTCCGCGGAATGCAAATGTTGCATGCCAATGTTCATTGGCTTTTTGTTTAGTTCTCGAAGGTAATAGGCTCCCTAGCGTGATCCCAATTCGTCAGGGGAACCCGACGTACGTCGGAGTTCCCTGGACGAAAGGGAACTAAATATACTCAAACTTTTTTCATGAAATGAAATAAAACAAACATTAACTGAAATAAAAAAAACGTTTTATATAATATATATATAAAAAAATATATATATATATATAAAAATATATATATATACATACATATATATAAATAAATAAATTCAAAATTAAAATAGCATATGTATTAGGGACCGTACAAGCCAAAATCTATTCTTCTACTCTCACACACACATACATTCTCCTTTCACATACATTTCTACTCACACACACACTTACATTCTCCTTTCACATACATACATTTCTACTCACACACACACTTACATTCTCCTTTCACATACATACATTCTTCTTTCACATACAGTACACACATTTCTACTCTCACACACACATACATTCTCCTATCACACTTCTTTCTTTTTTTTTGGTATCCAAAATTTATCCAAATTTTTTTTTCCTCTTTAAGTAAAAGTCAGTTAGTTAAGTAAAAGTCAGTTAGTTACAGTAAAAGTCAGTTAGTTGCAGTAAAAGTCAGTTAGTTAAGTAAAAGTCAGTTACAATAAAAGTCAGTTAGTTAAGTAAAAGTCAGTTAAGTAAAAGTCAGTTACAATAAAAGTCAGTTAGTTAAGTAAAAGTCAGTTAAGTAAAAGTCAGTTACAATAAAAGTCAGTTAGTTACATTAAGTCAGTTAGTTAAGTAAAAGTCAGTTACAATAAAAGTCAGTTAGTTACAGTAAAAGTCAGTTAAGTAAAAGTCAGTTACAATAAAAGTCAGTTAGTTAAGTAAAAGTCAGTTAGTTACAGTAAAAGTCAGTTAGTTACATTAAGTCAGTTACAATAAAAGTCAGTTAGTTAAGTAAAAGTCAGTTAGTTACAGTAAAAGTCAGTCAGTTACAGTAAAAGTCAGTCAGTTACAGTAAAAGTCAGTTAGTTACAGTAAAAGTCAGTCAGTTACAGTAAAAGTCAGTCAGTTACAGTAAAAGTCAGTTAGTTAAGTAAAAGTCAGTTAGTTAAGTAAAAGTCAGTCAGTTACAGTAAAAGTCAGTTAGTTACAGTAAAAGTCAGTTAGTTACAGTAAAAAGTCAGTTAGTTACAGTAAAAAGTCAGTTAGTTACAGTAAAAGTCAGTTAGTTAAGTAAAAGTCAGTTAGTTACAGTAAAAGTCAGTTAGTTACAGTAAAAGTCAGTTAGTTACAGTAAAAGTCAGTTAGTAAAAGTCAGTTAGTTAAGTAAAAGTCAGTCAGTTACAGTAAAAGTCAGTTAGTTACAGTAAAAAGTCAGTTAGTTACAGTAAAAGTCAGTTAAAGGAGAACTCCGGTCAATTTGAACATTGAGCTAAATTTTTAGTAAATTTGGAGTGCTGTCAATACAGAGAACAACGACAAAAATCGGTGTTGCCTACACCGTGTTATCCTCTTTTTAAAATTTACACCCTATTGACTTGAATGGGGCAAGTTTTAAACCTAACCAGTTCTTAGTCTTATCATCCTTGATGTGTCATACAAGTGCCCAGCCATGTTGAGTGATTCCTTAAGAGTGAACACGAGTGAATCTGACTGCATTAGATGTGAAAGATATGAATAAAAATGATGTTATATCAGCCAGCGTAAATACCTGTATTTAGTTCCTGTTTTCGGTAGAAGTCCAAAGTAGTCGATTGTCGAGTTCACGCGCATAGGTTTAGTTGCTATGATCACGCGCGTGAACTCGACAATCGACTACTTTGGACTTCTACCGAAAACAGGAACTAAATACAGGTATTTGCGCTGGCTGATATAACATCATTTTTATTCATATCTTTCACATCTACTGCAGTCAGATTCACTCGTGTTCACTCTTAAGGAATCACTCAACATGGCTGGGCACTTGTATGACACATCAAATATGTTAAGAGGATAAAAGCAGGTTTAAAACTTGCCCCATTCAAGTCAATAGGGTGCAAATTTTAAAAAGAGGATAACACGGTGTAGGCAACACCGATTTTTGTCGTTGTTCTCTGTATTGACAGCACTCCAAATTTACAAAAAATTGAGCTCAATGTTAAAATTGACCGGAGTTCTCCTTTAAGTAAAAGTCAGTTAGTTAAGTAAAAGTCAGTTACAGTAAAAGTCAGTTAGTTACAGTAAAAGTCAGTTAGTAAGTAAAATACCTCTCTGTCTACCAGCGCGATCGAAGCGGTTGCTAACCGGGTCTTCATGGCCGCTAAGTTATTCGTTCACCTGGTGAAGCAGCGGGAGGCGTCTCTGCATCAGCGGATACTGGAGCTCCTGGCTTTAGCGGACGCGGCCGACACTTTTCACAAGAAGACGGTGACCGCTAGCGTCGGCGGAGGGGTGGCTAGCGTAGCCGGGAGCATCACCACCATCACAGGCCTGATCCTGGCGCCCTTCACCTTCGGGACGTCCCTCATCGTGACGGCGGTGGGCATCGGTGTGGCGACGGCTGGCGGCGTGACCTCGGCCTCCGCCAACATCACAGACACGCTTCACTCCAACACCGACCGCAAGAAGGTGGAGAAGATGATCCAAGACTACCAGCACCACATCCAGGATATCAAAGAGTGCCTGGACTTTCTGCAGGTCTGTTGTTTTAGTAAAGTAGATACTGGGGAAGTGTTTAGAGCTAGTTTTGATACTTTCTGCTTTTATTTGAAATAGTTTTAGTAATTTTGTTGCGTTTTGTTTTGTATTATTATTATTATTATTATTTTAATGTATTGTGTTTTACTTATTTTAGTATTTTAAGTTAAACTGAACATAAATTATAAATTTTGCCTTGGCAACTAGATGAAAGTTTAAGATAAACATTAACATATATACATATATACATATATATATATATATATATATATATATATATATATATATATATCATATTTCAAGTAACAAAAATGTTTTTGTATGGTTTTAGTTAACGTTAATAACCCTGATACTACAGTGTGTTTTTTTTTATGAATTTTTGCTATACTGTATATTTAATAATCATTTTTTACTGGTTTTTTATATATATATATATATATATATATATATATATATATATATATATATATATATATAGTTATTTACTAAGCATAAAATCTTAATTTTTAAAAAAAAAATCAGAAATTAAGACTTTTTATCATGTCATTTTGCTTCTCAAGTAAATGTATCTTGATTTAAAAATGTTTTAAAAATGATATTTGCATTGTAAAACAAAAAGACAAAAATACTAAGAACATCTTTTTTTTGCAATCTTAGCACTGGTGTTTATGTGAACCTTCTTTTATTGCAGGATATAATTGACAGGATATAATCGTCCCTGATCTTCCGCTGTTAAACAATCTGTTAGTGTGGATCATTTCACACGTTTCTGTTGTGTGTATGAATGCAATGGCCAATCAGGAGTGTGTTTCCCATACAGCGCCTGACTCGCTGCTTCACTACTATAGTACGATGCATCGTTGAAGAAATCATCTAGCGTGTCACGACTGTTTCCCGAAACCGTCTTGTCACAGATTGGTCGTTGAACCACGTTGGTTAATGATGTCACGCACATGTTGGAGTAATAACTTCGAATTAACGCTAGATGTTTTGCTATAAATTACAGACATAGCATCTGAGGACTATCTGTTATTTTTCTCAGTTATTTTGCTTTATTTCCAGATTCAATCATGACTCGTTCTTACGCACTCGAGCTCGTTCACACATGCGCACTCTTCAAAAACGGCACTTTAAATCTCTTGACAAACTAAAAGACGTAAATGACATTTGTATGTGTTCTAAATAAAACATTTAGATACACTGAATGTCAGCTTGCTTATATTCCTCAAGATCAGGATTTATTGAGTCCACATGTCATGAAAACCAGAAACTCTTCTTCTAGCCACAGGCGGAGATCTGTCGCTCACACACACAACTCTGCGATGCTGTTTGCGAATGTTCTGGTTTTGGGAAACACCGTCTCGTTGAACGGCTGATAACGACGGAACTTGCGAACGTAGTTGGCTAACGATGCTTTTGAGAAACACACCCCTGAGGCGTTTAAAGGGATAGTACACCCAAAGATGAAAGTTAGCCCATGATTTACTCTCCCTCAACTCATCCTAGGTGTATATGACATTCTTCTGTCAGACGAACACAATCCCTTCCCAGCTTTATAATGGCAGTGAATGGTTGTTTCTGTCTTGAAGTCCATCCGTCGTCTGCCGGAAGCTAGTTATTTTAGTCGATAAAGTTTTAAATATTTCTTCAGCTTCACTTCAGAAGACCTTTATTAACCCTTGGAGCCTGTGGAGCACTTTTATGATAGACAGATGCACTTTTATGATGGATAGATGCACTTTTATGATGGATAGATGCACTTTTATGATGGATAGATGCACTTTTATGATGGATATATGCACTTTTATGATGGAAAGATGCACTTTTATGATGGACAGATGCACTTTTATCATGGATAGTTGCACTTTTATGATGGACAGATGCACTTTTATCATGGATAGATGCACTTTTATGATGGACAGATGCACTTTTATCATGGATAGATGCACTTTTATGATGGATAGATGCACTTTTATGATGGATAGATGCACTTTTATGATGGACAGATGCACTTTTATGATGGATAGATGCACTTTTATGATGGAAAGATGCACTTTTATGATGGACAGATGCACTTTTATCATGGATAGATGCACTTTTACGATGGACAGATGCACTTTTATCATGGATAGATGCACTTTTATGATGGACAGATGCACTTTTATGATGGATATATGCACTTTTATGGTGGACAGATGCACTTTTATGGTGGACAGATGCACTTTTATGATGGTCAGATGCACTTTTATCATGGATAGATGCACTTTTATCATGGATAGATGCACTTTTACGATGGACAGATGCACTTTTATCATGGATAGATGCACTTTTATGATGGACAGATGCACTTTTATGATGGATAAATGCACCTTTATGATGGACAGATGCACTTTTATGATGGACAGATGCACTTTTATGATGGTCAGATGCACTTTTATCATGGATAGATGCACTTTTATCATGGATAGATGCACTTTTATGATGGACAGATGCACTTTTATCATGGATAGATGCACTTTTATCATGAACAGATGCACCTTTATGATGGACAGATGCACTTTTATGATGGATATATGCACTTTTATGATGGATAGATTCACTTGTATGATGGACAGATGCACTTTTATGATGGACAGATGCACTTTTATCATGGATAGATGCACTTTTATCATGGATAGATGCACTTTTATGATGGACAGATGCACTTTTATCATGGATAGATGCACTTTTATGATGGACAGATGCACTTTTATCATGGATAGATGCACTTTTATCATGGATAGATGCACTTTTATGATGGATAGATGCACGTTTATGATGGATATATGCACTTTTATGATGGATAGATTCACTTGTATGATGGACAGATGCACTTTGATGGACTTCAAAACAGAAACAGCCATTCACTGCCATTATAAAGCTTAGATATTTTTTTATCTAATATATGAAGAATGTCCTTTACAAATAGGATGGCTTCAGGGTGAGTAAGTCATGGGCTGATTTTAATTTTTGGGTGAACTATCCCTTTAGGAGTAGATTAGTCACTGGTGATGCAGAAATCTGCTGATTTTCTCACTCTTCATTCTTCTAATAAACATCTGGTCTCTCCAGGCCGGGATGTTGACTCTGGAGGAGTGGAACTTCGAGCAGTACGTGGACAGCATCTCCAGAAAGGCTCTTAACCAGAACGTGAAGCACGTGTTGAAGGAGGGCGGCCGGGCCGGGAAAGCTCTTCTGGTCAACACGGAGAACCTCATCAACACCGTCCAGGTGCTCAGCGTAGCGGGAGGAGCAGCCAAAGCCGCGCAGGTGCTCAGCGTCACCACCGGCGTCATGTCCGGACTCTTCCTCGCGCTCGACGTCTTCTTCCTCGCCAAGGGCTCGCTCGAGCTGCGCAAGGGAGCCAAGACAGAGTTTGCCGCCAAGATCCGAGAGGTTTGCAGAGAGCTTCGGGATGGACTTCAGGAGCTGAAGAGAATACAACAGCAGCTGCAGAAAACCCTGGATGGTGTTGAGGTGGAGGAAGAGGAGGATGAGGAAGAGGATGAGGAAGAGGAGGGTGATGGGGAGGAGGAAGAGGAAGAGGTGGATCGGGAATCAGAACTGACAACAGAGTTCAGCTAGAGGAATAAGCATAGATCCTGAGCAAGAATACGCACAAATAAAATGAATAATTTGTAAGTTGCTTTGGATAAAAGTGTCTGCTAAATGCATAAATGTAAAAACATAGAATAAAAATAACTACGTATTTATAATACACTAGCGGTCTAAAGTTTGGAATAATTATGTTTTTTATATGTTTTTGAATAAATTAATAATAATAAGAGCCATTATTAATAAGTTTGATAACTGATAAAGATTAAGCATATTATATTGATTTGTGAAGGATCACGTGACACTGAAGACTGGTCAAGACTGGAGTAATGATGCTGAAAATTTAGCTTTGATCACAGGAATAAATTACACTTTACTGTATATTCACATAGAAAACTGATGATTTACACTATAATAATTCCTGTATTTTTGATTAATGAATGCAGCCTTGATGAGCAGAAAAGAAAATGTAATTATTCCAAACTTTTGACTTTTAGCGTATATATATAAATATATATATATATATATATATATATATATATTATACATCTAAATATTTCCGCTGTTTGCCAAAGGTCATTAGACAGTAGTTTAGTGTAATGCGATTTACTATGTGGTTATGCAGAGTCTTAGGACAGTTCAAATAGCGATGAGAGATGATAAGTAACTCTTTTATATCCTATGCAATGAACAACCTAGTGCCATTTATATACTGAGACACATTGTGATATTGTTATAATAGACTTTGTTTTCTTTCTCTTATTTATTATTCTCTATTATTTCTCAATTTAAATCTATAACTGCTCAGGTATGATAGGTCTGTATATCTTACATTTCCAGCTGAGTATATGTTCAGTTCAGTGGTTGTTAAAATAACACACAACAGCAAAGTCACATGATACCAGTTCCTTTTCTCAGCACTGGTCAGGACGGACCAATCACAGATTACTTCATTATTTCTCTAGATACTCCTTTCCAACTCATTATGTTCTTTCTGTCACCACTAGAGGAGCAGATGCACCAATCCTGGGACTCAAACACCAGTATGTTATTATAATTGGGTGAATTACATGATATCGCATATATTTACAGTACAGTTCATATTTGCTGAATATCCTCCAAATTAATCATTGTACAAGATAAATAAATCATTGACTGGACAAACGGGTCTTTAGAAGTCAAGTCAAATTGTTTCAAAGCAGCTGTCATCATTGAGCTCATTTTAGTCCAAATCATGTCTATCACTAACCTACATGTTGATCCATCAGTCAGTCCCATTAAAATTGATGGTCTGTTCACATGACATGTTTTACAGTTTTCTGTTGTAATTTTGGTTAATGTACACAGCGAGACAAATGCCATGTCATTCAAAATGTTTTTCCAAATTTTCCACATTGTGTCAAGTTAAAAATAGCTTGCATTCAGTGTTACAAAAATGAGTGGTTGCAATCAGTCCATCTTTTCTAAAATACACGTCTGAAATTATTTTGAAGATATGTAAGATTAAATGTCACATGTTTAATTATGAAATTAAGACTGTTGCATTTCCTAGAGATTGCATTTAGAGATAACATTGCACATGCTGGTTAGTCATAATAATTATCTTACTTGTGATCAACAAGGTTTATATACCAGTACTTCCAGCAGTTAAAACCGTAAAATCAGGATGTTTTTGTGCCTTGAGTTTCTAGATGGTATAAGTGTACGCAGACACCTGACTGTGACTATATTACTCACAAGTTTTATTATAAACAATTCTGTATTTGTTCATCATGGTGATGGCCATGTTTCTTAAAACGCCTCCACAACCGGTACAATTATTTTATTGACAGAATATTCATGTTTTGAATAATATAGTGTGATCAAAATGAAGATGGCATTTGGTTTCCTCAATATTTTCTTGCATCAACATACTTGGAAAATCATTCACCAACCAATTTAAAGGGTTAGTCCACCCAAAAATGTAAACTCTGTCAGTAATTACTCTACCTCATGTTGTTCAACCCCGTAAGACGTTCCTTCATCTTCGGACCACAAATTAAGATATGTTTGGATGAAATCTGAGAGCTGGATCACTCCTTCATAGGCTCCTAGGCAATTTCATTCAGCCGGAAAAGTTAGTAAAAACATTTATAAAATAGTCCAAGTGACTACAGTGGCTCAACCTTAAGTTTATCAAGTTTATTTTTGTGCACAAAAAGTATTACCGTCGCTTGATAAACTTAAGGTTGAGCAATTACTGACAGAATTTTCATTTTTGGGTGAATTAACCCTTTAACAACAACCAACCGAACAACCTATCAACCGAACAACCAACTAACTGAACAACCAATCAACCGAACAACCAACTAACTGAAAAATCAATCAACTGAACAACCAACTAACTGATCAACCGAACAACCAACTAACTAGTGTTGTCAAAAATATCGATATTTCGATAAATATCGATACTGAATTATCTGAACGGTACCAATACTAATTTACCGAAGTATCGATACTAGCCGAGCGGTCACTTTCACTTCTCTCCAAAGGCGCGTTGACAAACACCACACGTGACGCACTCGTCTCATTCGCTCTGGTTAAATAGCAAAAGTGAAGTGAATGGAAAGATGGCGAGGGCGGCGCCCCCGCGACCGGCTTTGGTTGATTGATAAAGAACACCGCGAGCGGGCATGTCGGAGAATAGCGCGGACACGCGTAAAAACACACCGCGAGCAGGCATGTCGGAGTCGGAGAATAGCGTGGACACGCCCTACACACCGCGAGCGGGCATGTCGGAGAATAGCTTGGACAAGCCCTACACACCGCGAGCGGGCATGTCGGAGAATAGCGTGGACACGCCCTACACACCGCGAGCGGGCATGTCGGAGAATAGCGTGGACACGCCCTACACACCGCGAGCGGGCATGTCGGAGAATAGCGTGGACACGCCCTACACACCGCGAGCGGGCATGTCGGAGAATAGCGTGGACACGCCCTACACACCGCGAGCGGGCATGTCGGAGAATAGCGTGGACACGCCCTACACACCGCGAGCGGGCATGTCGGAGAATAGCGTGGACACGCCCTACACACCGCGAGCGGGCATGTCGGAGAATAGCGCGGGCGCGTAAAAACACACCGCGAGCGGGCATGTCGGAGTCGGAGAATAGCGTGGACACGCCCTACACACCGTGAGCGGGTATGTCAGAGAATAGCGCGGACGCGTAAAAACACACCGCGTGCGGGCATGCCGGAGAATAGCGTGGACACGCGCTTCACACTGCGAGCGGGTATGTCAGAGAATAGCGCAGACACGCGCTTCACACTGCGAGCGGGTATGTCAGAGAATAGCACAGACACGCGCTTCACACTGCGAGCGGGTATGTCAGAGAATAGCGCAGACACTCGCTTCACACTGCGAGCGGGCTGCGGGCACCCAGATTGTCTGACTATCAATAATCCCTCACATCACTCATTTTTAAAAATTATTTTATAGGTGAAAACAGACTTAAGGGACAGGCTCCAGGGGTACCATTTAGCAAGCATAGGCTACGCTCAGCATCAGGGGTGTTTGTTGTTTGAACAGACCTTTCCCCACTGCTAAGAAAATCCTAAAGGAAACACTGTAACTCTTCTCATTTTAACTTTTCTGAAACATTAACCAAGATGGCCTAGTATTGTTGTTGATATGAGTCTGTGTAGTCTCGTTTTTTCACCGTAATTCTTAAAGTTAACATAATCTGACTGAGGAATCTTAGACAAGTAAATATTTTAACTGTGGTCAAATGTAAATGAACTTGTGCCTATTTAACTATATTCAGAAAATTATTATTTAATTCTGTAATTTGCCTTCATTAGCGATTATCATCAATTTGATTACACAGATATTAATTAAACTAAACAGCTAGACAATGGCATCTCTGAATTCAATAATGAAATGCCTTTAACTGAAAATTGAATGTTTAATCTTATTATTATACATTACTGACACTCTATCCTCCAATTTGATACTGTTAAGTACTTTTTTGTTACAGTAGGCTATATTTTAATCTTTGATAACAGTAGGTTATACAAATACAACGGGTCATGTAAGCCCTGGTCCAATTAAAAAATATTAACAGATAGAACTCAGGACATTTTTGTTCATGTAAAATATACCTCATTGGCATGTTCTAGACTTGTTATATTTAGCTTTAAATAAAAAAAATACCCCCTTAATATTGTGGCAGTTTTTTCTCTCTGTGGTATCGAATATCGATATTTTTCAAGGTACCGTATCGAAGTTAGAAATTCTAGTATCGTGACAACACTACAACTAACTGAACAACCGATCAACTGAAAAATCAAACAACCGAACAACCAATCAACTGAACAACCAATCAACCGAACAACCAACTAACTGAACAACCAATCAACTGAAAAATCAAACAACCGAACAACCAACTAACTGAACAACCAATCAACTGAAAAATCAAACAACCGAACAACCAATCAACCGAAAAACCAACTAACTGAACAACCAATCAACCGAACAACCAGCTAACTGAACAACCAATCAACCGAAAAACCAACTAACTGAACAACCAATCAACCGAACAACCAGCTAACTGAACAACCAATCAACTGAACAACCAGCTAACTGAACAACCAATCAACTGAACAACCAATCAACCGAACAACCAATCAACCGAACAACCAACTAACTGAACAACCAATCAACTGAACAACCAACTAACTGAACAACCAATCAACTGAACAACCAACTAACTGAACAAGGTTGAGCAATTAATGACAGAATTTTCATGTTTGGGTGAATTAACCCTTTAACAACAACCAACCGAACAACCAACTAACCGAACAACCAATCAACCGAACAACCAACTAACCGAACAACCAATCAACCGAACAACCAACTAACTGAACAGCCAATCAACCGAACAACCAACTAACTGAACAACCGATCAACTGAAAAATCAAACCGAACAACCAATCAACTGAAAAATCAAACAACCGAACAACCGATCAACCGAAAAACCAACTAACTGAACAACCAATCAACCGAACAACCAGCTAACTGAACAACCAGCTAACTGAACAACCAATCAACTGAACAACCAACTAACTGAACAACCAATCAACCGAACAACCAATCAACCGAACAACCAACTAACTGAACAACCAATCAACTGAACAACCAACTAACTGAACAAGGTTGAGCAATTACTGACAGAATTTTAATTTTTGGGTGAATTAACCCTTTAACAACAACCAACCGGACAACCAATCAACTGAACAACCGAACAACCAACTAACTGAACAACCGAACAACCAACTAACTGAACAACCAATCAACTGAAAAATCAAACAACCGAACAACCGATCAACTGAAAAACCAACTAACTGAACAACCAATCAACCGAACAACCAGCTAACTGAACATCCAATCAACCGAACAACCAGCTAACTGAACAACCAATCAACTGAACAACCAGCTAACTGAACAACCAATCAACTGAACAACCAGCTAACTGAACAACCAATCAACTGAACAACCAATCAACTGAACAACCAACTAACCGAACAACAAACTAACTGAACAACCAATCAACTGAACAACCAACTAACTGAACAACCAAACAACCAACTAACTGAACAACCAATCAACCGAACATCAACATATTTTCATTATATTTGTGCTTATCACATCGTTTCACAGTACAAACGAATCAGATTCAGACTATTCATTATATTTTTGTGCACAAAAAGTATTATCGTAGCTTGATAAACTTAAGGTTGAGCAATTACTGACAGAATTTTGGGTGAATTAACCCTTTAACAACAACCAACCGAACAACCAATAAACCGAACAACCAACTAACTGAACAACCAATCAACTGAAAAATCAAACACCCGAACAACCAATCAACTGAACAACCGAACAACCAACTAACTGAACAACCAATCAACCAAACAACCAACTAACTGAACAACCAATCAACCGAACAACCAATCAACCGAACAACCAATCAACTGAACAACCAATCAACCGAACAACCAATCAACCGAACAACCAATCAACCGAACAACCAATCAACCGAACAACCAATCAACCAACTAACTGAACAACCAATCAACTGAAAAATCAAACAACCAAACAACCAATCAACTGAACAACCAACTAACTGAACAACCAACTAACTGAACAACCAATCAACCGAACAACCAATCAACCGAACAACCAATCAACCGAACAACCAATCAACCAACTAACTGAACAACCAATCAACTGAAAAATCAAACAACCGAACAACCAATCAACTGAACAACCAACTAACTGAAAAACCAATCAACCGAACAACCAACTAACCGAACAACCAACTAACTGAACAACCAATCAACCGAACAACCAATCAACTGAACAACCAGCTAACTGAACAACCAATCAACTGAACAACCAATCAACTGAACAACCAACTAACCGAACAACAAACTAACTGAACAACCAATCAACTGAACAACCAACTAACTGAACAACCAAACAACCAACTAACTGAACAACCAATCAACCGAACATCAACATATTTTCATTATATTTGTGCTTATCACATCGTTTCACAGTACAAACGAATCAGATTCAGACTATTCATTATATTTTTGTGCACAAAAAGTATTATCGTAGCTTGATAAACTTAAGGTTGAGCAATTACTGACAGAATTTTGGGTGAATTAACCCTTTAACAACAACCAACCGAACAACCAATAAACCGAACAACCAACTAACTGAACAACCAATCAACTGAAAAATCAAACACCCGAACAACCAATCAACTGAACAACCGAACAACCAACTAACTGAACAACCAATCAACCAAACAACCAACTAACTGAACAACCAATCAACCGAACAACCAATCAACCGAACAACCAATCAACCGAACAACCAATCAACTGAACAACCAATCAACCGAACAACCAATCAACCGAACAACCAATCAACCGAACAACCAATCAACCGAACAACCAATCAACCAACTAACTGAACAACCAATCAACTGAAAAATCAAACAACCAAACAACCAATCAACTGAACAACCAACTAACTGAACAACCAACTAACTGAACAACCAATCAACCGAACAACCAATCAACCGAACAACCAATCAACCGAACAACCAATCAACCAACTAACTGAACAACCAATCAACTGAAAAATCAAACAACCGAACAACCAATCAACTGAACAACCAACTAACTGAAAAACCAATCAACCGAACAACCAACTAACCGAACAACCAACTAACTGAACAACCAATCAACTGAAAAATCAAACAACCGAACAACCAATCAACTGAACAACCAATTAACCGAAAACCCACTAAGTGAACAACCAACTAACTGAACAACCAATCAACCGAACAACCAATCAACCGAACAACCAATCAACCGAACAACCAATCAACTGAACAACCAATCAACCGAACAACCAATCAACCAACTAACTGAACAACCAATCAACTGTACAACCAATCAACCGAACAACCAACTAACTGAACAACCAATCAACTGAACAACCAACTAACTGAACAACCAATCAACTGTACAACCAATCAACCGAACAACCAACTAACTGAACAAATAATCAACTGAACAACCAGCTAACTGAACAACCATCAACTGAACAACCAACTAACTGAACAACCAATCAACCGAACAACCAACTAACTGAACAACCAATCAACCAACTAACTGAACAACCAATCACCCAAACAACCAACTAACTGAACAACCAATCAACCGAACAACCAACTAACTGAACAACCAATCACCCAAACAACCAACTAACTGAACAACCAATCAACCGAACAACCAACTAACTGAACAACCAATCAACCAAACAACCAACTAACTGAACAACCATCAACTGAACAACCAATCAACCGAACAACCAACTAACTGAAGAACCAATCAACCAAACAACCAACTAACTGAACAACCATCAACTGAACAACCAATCAACCGAACAACCAACTAACTGAACAACCAATCAACCGAACAACCAACTAACTAAACAACCATCAACTGAACAACCAATCACCCAAACAACCAACTAACTGAACAACCAATCAACCGAACAACCAACTAACTGAACAACCAATCAACCAAACAACCAACTAACTGAACAACCATCAACTGAACAACCAATCAACCGAACAACCAACTAACTGAAGAACCAATCAACCAAACAACCAACTAACTGAACAACCATCAACTGAACAACCAATCAACCGAACAACCAACTAACTGAACAACCAATCAACCGAACAACCAACTAACTAAACAACCAATCAACCAAACAACCAACTAACTGAACAACCAACTAACTGAACAACCAATCAACCGAAAAATCAAACAACCACAGTGCTCAAATTCAGGTTTCTACTTGATTGACATGAATACTGTTCAAGGAACATCAACAAATTTTCATTATATTTGTGCTTATCACATCGTTTCACAGTACAAACGAATCAGATTCAGACAAACACTTTTTGATGGGTATTTTTGGAAATGTGCATGCACGGATGGTCTTGCTTTCTTTAATTTGTTCTTCCTAAAGGTGAGGCTTTAAGTGTTGGTGGAAAACTATTCTGCAGTGATCCGTAAAAGTTTTAAAACACAAAAACATTTTGTCTGCATTCCAGCAAACAGAACTGTAATGAAAGCATGAATGTCAAACATATTAAACATCCCTGGTTCGTGTAAAACATTGCTGAAAAACCTTTATAGTTACTCGATCTACACTGTAATATGTACATTTTAATTAGATATACGCATTTATGAACATTTTAAAATTGTGAATTTGCTTTACAAGAAAACCCATCAGGACATTGTCTGACTCATATTTGAAGAAGACCAGATTAACTTGAAGTAGTTTCATGCACATTTTTTCAAATGCCTGTAAGTGTAAACCCTTTCGGCAATGCAATTATCTCTGGAATTGTTTTCACTCATTCATGAGTGACCAACTCGTCCTCAGTACAATTCTCTTTCTACCTAGAAAAAGTTTGACAATACATTTCATGAGAAACTTTGGTAACACTTTACAATAAAGTATCGGTAACACTTTACAATAAGGTTCATTTATTAAACATTATTTAATGTATTAACTAACATGAACAATACATTTGTTACAGTATTTATGAATCTTTGTTAATGTTAGTTAATATGAATAAAGCTGTTCATTGTTTGTTCATGTTAGTTCACAGTGCATTAACTCATGTTAACAAGATTTTAATAAAGTATTAGTAAATGTCGAAATTAACATTAACAAAGATGAATAAATGCTGTATAAGTGCAGTTCATTATTAGTTAACGATAACTAATGTAGTTAACTAATGAACCTTATTGTAAAGTGTTACCAAAGTATCATTTATGAACATTAATTAATGCATTAACTAACATGACCCAACAATGAGCAATATATTTTAGCTTACAGTGCATAATGTTAACAAAAACTTTTGCTTTTAATAATGTATTATTGGAATTAACATTAAGATTATTAAATGCTGTGGAAGTATTGCTCATTGTTAGTTTGTTAACTAAAATAGATTAGCTACTACTGTCAACTAATGAAACCTTATTGTAAAATGTATACATGTTAATGTTAGCTACAACTTGACTTTAATTTGGTTCAAAAATGGTGTCATAACAATATGCTTACTTTAAATAAGAGGAAATCTTGCTGTATGATGTTCGGGTCACGTCGTTGTCATTCCAGCACCTTTGATTCGAATATTGATTTGAATATTACTGTTGATGACGGCTCATCTCTTGAGAATGTCGATTCATTTAAATATCTTGGGCTTTGGATTGACTCGGGACTCTCTTTTAAGCCCCATATAGATTATATTATTAAAAGAACATATTATTGCCTGCGCTTACTTTATTGCTCAATTAATTGCTTTACATTTCAAGACAGGAAAATAATTGTTTCTCAGTTAATATTTCCTCTTATCGACTATGCTGATATTGTTTATCAAAATACCTATGACATTTATCTTAAGCCTCTTAATGTTGTTTATAATTCTTTGTGCAGATTTGTGTTAAGGTGTCCATATCGTACTCATCATTGTCATATGTATGAATTGCTTCATTGGTTGCATCCTAAATCTAGAAGACAATTCCATTGGTTTTTGTTTATTTTTAAATGTGTTTATTTTGTCTGTCCTCCTTACTTGAATGAATTTTTGATTCCATATAGATCTCCCTACTCTCTTAGACATGTGCAATACCCTTTTTTCTGTGTTCCAAAAATTGTCAGTGTAGCTGGACGTAGGTCATTCCTGTATAAAGCCCCTTTTGACTGGAATAACCTTCCTGTTTCGCTGAGATCTATCACTTCTCTGAATCGTTTTAGGTTATCCTTGTTATCTTATCTTAAAATAACTTGTGTATGTTTTTGATTTTGTTTTGATCTTGTTTCTTTCTGTATTTTAGATTAATTTGAAGATCTTTTGCTAGTACTGTATGTGGCTGTTGATATTGCATGATGCTGAGATTCTGTACTGAAACTGGTGTGGGAAGCCCATAAGAATGTGGGAAGCAGGTTGAGCATTTGTTTTGTTTCTGTAGTTTTGTCCTGTAATGTTGTTCTGTTTGATGTTGTCTTATCTGTGTTGTATACTGCTTGTGTTCTAGGACCCCCTTTGAAAATGAGATGTTACATCTGAAGGGGCTATCCATTCAATAAATTAAAATATCAAAATATCACATTAGTTAATGTGAACTAACAATGAACAATACTTTTACAGCATTTATTAATCTTAGTTAATGTTAATCTTAACACTATATTTCCATCCAAAGGTGAGAATTTAACTTATGCGTGAAATTGTCATATATCTCAAAACATTTGCGAATAAAGCACCGTTTCCATCCAGTGAGCCGAAGAAAACAAAATCGTAACTTCCTGATAAACTGGAGCTAAATATCACTAAGAAAGTAGGAGAAGCCCCTGTATGTAGGCCTATTATTTTTGGTAGGCTATATTATAGATTCAGCCTGATCTCATGAAAATTCGCCTCTATAGCACGCAGTGTGTTTATCGTGCAATTTACGCAAAATTTAGTTTTTACGTGTATATAGGCCTACGCAGTTTTCGGGTGCATTTGATACGCACTTTATTGCGTGTAATAGACAAGCACCCCACAGCACTAGGCTACTACCCATGTGTATCATATGCACGTAAAAATTCATTTTCGCGTATAAGTCGCACGATAAACACAATGCGTGCTACAGAGACGCATTTAGTGTGACCGGGTTAATAAATGACTCAAGTTTCACAGACGAAACCCAATGTGTGTTATCTTGCTCTCAGAGGAAGAAGCTGCTGTTTGGGAATGAAGTCGTGTTAGACAGGAGGAGGGAAATACCCAACAACACTGACGACAGCATATCAGATGCTCAACAAAAGTATATCGCTCTTTGTTAATTCATGAATGTTACCAAACATGTTAATGACATTATAGAATTATTTTTTTGTCCAATGTTTTCTTCTGCTGTCGAATGTTTATTCAATAGTTTAGGCTATAGGCCTACTTGATAATTTTTCGACCGTTCCGTAAATGTAAACATTTAACATATTTCATACAATTACAGTGCAGATTAAAGAATTAGCAGCATAATGTCCCCCACACAAATATCTCTAAAAATAAAATATTACTGAAAAGCCAAATAGATGCACCATCTACACTGCATTGTATTACAATACAATAGGAACATTTTAAAATTGGGAGTTTGGTTTCCTAGAAACGTATTGTAGCGACTGTCAATGGCTGTGTGGCTGTTATCAGCTATGTGTAACCCCGGGCGCGCTGTTGGTTGGCGGTCTGGGGAAAGGGGGCGGACCCCCTGGGGATATCGTGTTTGAGTTGAGGAAGTTCCGTCTCTTGGCTGTTCTGGGCGAGACACAGCCCTGTGTTTGAATGCCTGCACGTTGTGCTTCTGTTCAATAAACCAGTTAACTGAACTCTGGTCTCCTGTGAGATGCTATAGTATCGTAACTGCCTGAGGGCGGATCGAATGAAAAAATATCCTTTTGATGACTTTTGTCGAGCATGTTCCGGAAATTTTCTGACCTGTATTTGAAGAAGATTTTACTGGAAGTAGTCTGGTTTCATGCAATTGACTGTTGTGTCACTTTTTTATATTTATAATTCCTGTAACTAAGTTAACAGATTAAACACTGAAGACTAAACGGCTGCCATTGTAACTCTAGAAATGTCTTCAGCACGATCAGTACAATTATCTTTCTACCTAGAAAAAACATTTATAGACATTTTATAGATCATTTTAGATTTTTCTTTTAAATATTGACATTATAAAGATGATATATATATATATATATTATTTATTTTTTGTATCAAGTATTTTTGTTGGATAAAATATCTAATCAATCTTAAATGAAGGAACATTTACTTGGGAAGGAAAATGACTTAAGATATGAATTCTTGTTTTCTGAAAAATTAAGTTAGTTTCCAATGGGGTCAGAAAAAAAACCTGTTTTCCCTTTGAATTGGGTGAAAATGACTGAGTCACGACCAGTACGTCAGCGCTGCAGTTATGGAGATACGGTAATATTTTTTTACTTACACAAGGGCTTCAGGTGAATGAGGAGGTGAGAAGTAGGTCAATCGTTTCACACAGAGGTGTCTCAAGACTGGATAATCAGAGCTTTACAATCACTATTTAGAGAATATAGTCCTCAGATAACGCGTCATTTGCTGGATGCAGAAATCCGTCATGTGAATCATGCAAGAAGTAAATGGAGCTTCAGGAGCGACTGAAACCAGTTAGTGGAAAACATCCATCATTTCGAAAATGACATGTGAAACTTGAGATAGAGGAAGATTTGGTGAGCGATTGGAATTCAGTTCTGTTTCAGTGGAAATGTTAATTAACACGTTTGTTAAGTATTACACTTCAGGGTGTAATTCATCTACAGCGTCTGTATGTTCTGACAAGCAGTGCGGGGACGAGAGCAGTGGGAACGGACCAATGAGCGTCACCTGTACGCCACACCGGTGTCGAGTCTCACGGAGGAGGATTGGAGGAGGAGTGACGACAGTGCGAGACGAGAGAGGACCAGGCCTGGACTATTTATGTTGTGTTTGTTTATGTTCATATGCAGGAGTCGTTCGTGAGGGACTGCCGCTTCACTTTCATTTTGTTGTTTGTTTATTTATTGGATTAAAGTTAACGTTTAACATTCGCCGGTTCCCGCCCCCTTCTCTGAGCTTTGAACATTGTTACCTTGTTACCACGCTGCTGCTTTGTTCCTAAAAAGAAAAAGAGAAAGAACACAAAAATAAACAAGAATATACGGTCCCACACCTCTGCCAGATATTCTGTGGACCCTGCCGACTACGCCACATGTAGCAGGTGGCCCGATTCTTAGTGACTACGCCAGCCCGAAATAACGGGGAAAAACAATCCAAGACACACAAGCAAGTTACACTTAGGAAAGGGCAAGAGGCGCGAGTTCCTGTACACAAATAATATTTTATTAAAGCTAAAATAGTTGGCCAACAAGCATTTAAAACTGGAAGAACAACAGGCTTTACTGTAGGGGAGCAATAGCTCATTGGCCACTCATTTACTGACAGTGACGTTTCACACGTATCACAAAACTCACTACATGTATAGCCTAGTATATATACTGCACAGTATACTACACTATACTATATATATACAAACTATATTTATACAGTACAGTATTTGTAAGAATATTAAAAAAATGGATTTCATACATTCATTTCTTATTCAAACAAATCTCCTCCCTTCCTCATTCATTCTCATCCTTTTCACCAAAAAAGAACATGTAGAATGTTGGAAAATAACAATGTCTTTTCTGATTCTGTTAACCAAATGGTTTTTAATCTTCGCTATTTCTTCAATGCAAATGAACAAGCACGCCGTTATTTGTTGCGTAGTGACGTGCGCGTTCAAGCCAGATATGCGCATATTTTGCGCAATGTGCTGTATTTAATAGATCACGATAACTCACTAGTTGAGTATTTGCGCTAAATCTGCACAGATTTGGCTTACACAAACTTCCTTAGCAAAGTGAGTAAACATATAGTAACACGCCAGATTGGTTAATAATTTGATAGCGTTATCCGCCACAGTTGATTTGTACACGCATTTGGCGGGTTGGCAGGTGTTCATTTCAAACCCTGTTTATATATCTTAGGGGTGTATCTGTCCAGATCATTTGGTGCATAAAGTCAGACGACGAATACTGTCAGTCACAGGAGATCCACACTCCAATCCAGAAGGGTGCGTGCACGATAATACAACGCTAACCACCACAACAGGAAAAAGAGCAGAAGAAGAACCGCAGATACAAGGCGAGATGGATCCAGGCTTTCATGTTGTTTACGTGACCCGACCTTCTGAATGTCACAGCAGAAAATGAGACCGCAATGTTTCTCAAATCTTCTATTGTCCGATTTTGGTGCGCTTCTGTGAAATGTAGCCTCAGTTTTCTGTTCTCAGCAGACAGGAGAGAGTGTCTATGTCTACCTGAAGGCTGGATGTGTTGTGCGTTCACAGATGCTCTTCTGCACCTCAGTTGTGATTGACGATGGTTATTTGTTGGTTTGTTAGTGTGGTTATTGGTTATTGTGACGTCTGGCCATTCTCCTCTGACCTCTGGCATCAACAAGGCATTTTTGTTTGTGTTTTGTTCTGTTCTTCGAACCATTCTCTGTAAACCCTAGAGATGGTTGTGTGTGAAAATCCCAGTAGACCAGCAGTTTTCTGAAATTCTCAGAACAGCCCGCCTGGCACCAACACCCATGCCACGGTCAAAGTCACTTAACTCACCGTTCTTCCCCAATCTGATGATCCGTTTTGTTACGAACCCCCCTGTCCAGTGTAGAGGAGAAAGAACAGATGAAAATGTTAATTAAAGAATTCAAATCAACGAAATAAATGAAAGGCCTTCAGAGCCCGTGTCTCCCGTCCCAGCACTGATTCACTAGATTTTCAAATCAAGAAAAAACTATTTATTTAGGGAACATACAATACACTAGCAGAAACAACACATTCACAACACCTTAACACAGAGGACACGAACTCTGACCTTCAGCAGATCGTCTTCTACATCCAGTCGCTGCCCCCGGAAATGCTGACTAGATATTTGCGTTTCCAAGCAGTAAAACAGGTGTACCTAATAAACCAACATTTCTGGCTAGACTTGTTCAAGCCAACATCAAAGTTTGTTGTGACAAACTTATTTAAGTATAGTTTATATCTGTTAACGTTCATGAAGGTCCCACTTTATATTAAGTGGCTTTAAGTACTATGTACTTACATCGAAAAATAAGTACAATGTACTTATTGTGTTCATGTTGTATTGTAAAACACTGTTGCTGCTATTGCGGTGTGATACGGGTAAGGTTAGGGACAGGTGTGGTGTATGGTTCAGTTTAAGGGTGGGTTAAGGTGGAAGGGAAGGGTCAACAGTGTAATTACAAATGTAGTTACATACATTAATTACCGCTGTTATTACATGCAGGTATTTAAAAAATATAAGTACAATGTAAAAACATGTATGTACACAATAAGTCCATTGTATCAAATTAGTCATTTCAATGTAAGTACATAGTACTTAAAGCCACTTAAAGGGATAGTTCACTTTAAAATTTAAATTCTGTCATCATATACTCACCCTCAAGTTGTTTCAAACCTGTATTAATTTATTTCTTCTGCTGAACACAAAGAAAGATATTTTGAAGAATGTCAGTAACCAAACAGTAGTCTGTACCCATTGACTTCCATAGTAGGAAAAAAAAATACTAGTCAATGGGTACAGACTACTGTTTGGTTACTGACATTCTTCAAAATATCTTTCTTTGTGTTCAGCAGAAGAAATAAATTAATACAGGTTTGAAACAACTTGAGGGTGAGTAAATGATGACAGAATTTAAATTTTAAAGTGAACTATCCCTGTAATATAAAGTGGGACCTCTATGGTCATATACACTCAGTGACCACTTTAAAATTGTAAAAGCATGAAGTTTGAAGGCAATAGTCATGGGCCACCATAAAAATAGAACAACTGCTGTGTTTAATATTCTTAGTTAATGCAATCTCAACATTTAATACTAAATGTATTACAATTGCATATGTTTACATTATTAATGCACTGTGACAATAACCGTTTTAGTTACAAAGGTTGATAAATGCTGTAAAATATATATTGCTCATTGCTATACAGTATATGCTCATTGCATTGTGTTGCATGCTTTTCTACAGATTGTGTTTTTCTTACAGTTTAGAATTATTTTCTAACACAACTATATGGTCGGATGAGAAGATAGCCTACTTTAGAGACTCTATGGGGATTAAGTAAAATGAAGATGACAGATTCCTCATTCCGAAAATTCAATTCAACCCAGGAGTTATGTAAGGTATTTCTTTCAAGCATTCACGGAACTCATCTTCGTATGTGTGCTATTGTGTTCTGGCAGTTTCCGAGCACATTTACAGACTGGGGAACATGAGACGAACGTGTGTTATACACTCAGCTCTTTCTCCTCGTGATGCGCCAGCCTTTTGTCTCTCAGAGCAGAACAAACTTGCTGGACCAGACCAGGAGACCAGAGTTGTTTTGTGTTTAAAGGTGTGCTCATATACTTCACATCTGCAGTCTTATACTCCGTACAATCGATTCGTATCAGTTACTCCCCTGTTACCCAGGATTAAACACAGTCTGAAAGGGGGAAAAAAATCTGAAAAACAACTTTTACAAAGCAAAAAATTTGTTTTTCTTATATAGTACATTTATCTTGTTGTTAAATTGATTCTTAAATCAAGATACATTTCCTTGAGAACAAAATGTACCCATATAAAGTCTTGTTTTCTAAAAAAAATAATAATAATTGAGTGAGATAAAATATTAAATGAAATCTACTTAATTCAAAGAGAAAACAAAATTATATATGTATAATATTATTATAAAATTATATATGTATAATATTATTATAATATAATATATATATAAAAAAGTATTATATATATATATATATATATATATATATATATATATATATATATATATATATATATATATATATATACATATATATACATATATAGTTTTTCTTCTCAAGTAAATATATTGAACTAAGAATGTTTAGATATTTTTACTGGAAAACAACAAAAATACTGAAGAAGAAGAATTGTTTGCTGTGCAAGGCCAAAACATGTAGCATGATTATAGTGGTTGAAATAACACAGATAATCATATACAATAAGATATATTAATACATTTGGTATCAACACAGAGAAGAAGAGTATTACAGTAGAACACTGTAAAAAAAAAGAAGAAGAAAAAGAAGTCCACCTATTTCAACAACAACAAAGAAACTTTAGTTCAGCGTTATTAGGTGACTTAAAAATTGGAGTTGAATCTCGTATAATATAACAAAACTGCTGAAAATATTTAGATATAAAGTAATGTTAAAACATGCGTTGCCATGGCTTACTGATCATCATATCATTGTTTTAATGTCAAACTATTTAAAAATGGGTTGCACTTTTGTCAGACTGAAGAATGAAGACAAAATGTGCAAACACACATTCTCGGATGTCACTCCGACGTGTTGGGAGTTTTTTGTGTGAAGACATGAGAATTGAATGCATACAAAATGTGTGTGTGTGTGTGTGTGTGTGTGTGTGTGTGTGTGTGTGTGTGTGTGTTCTGTGAATCTTCGCTCAGCACAGTCCCTTCATTACGTCGCCATCTACACACTCCAGACAAACTGGAAAGACAGCTCAATAATAACCTGATCTTTATCATCACTGTTATTTATCTTATATAAGTGGCGTGTGGCATTTAACAAAATAAACGTGAGCGTTAGAATCGTGTGTGTTTTTACCAATGCTAAGTTAAATGGTGCAATTCTTTCATTCTCACCCCCTTTTTAGACCAATAGAACAGAATGCTTGTTTTGTGTTTGCTTGAATAGTTTCTGTTTTTGTCTTACGACCGAGTGGACTCAAGGTTATTCTTGGCGGACAGAATGTTGCTTTGTTGTTTGCAGTTGTTGGTAATTTAATGTTAAAGCAAATGCCTAAACCTCACCCTGAGTAAATATTCCAAGAGTCTGCACGTATTGCGGAACAAAAGATCAAGACTCAGTGATTTGACGAAACCACTCAACTCAGACACACTGCTTAACCCTTTATTTAACACCAAAATACCAGTATCTACTCTGAACAACTCTTGTGTAGAATCAGTTTAACAAACAACAACAAAGAAATGGCAAGTTACACACGAATAAACAATTGAGAAAAGAAAAAATCAAATAACTTTTTTATTTACAAATTTGAAAAATGAATTCCTTCAAACAGTATTAAAAACAAATAACTACCTATTGGGTTCCACTTTATTTCGATAGTCCACTTTAGACATTTTACTAACTAGGCTATACAACTTTGCAACCGATCACACTAAATGCGTCTCTATAGCACGCAGTGTTTTATCGTGCAATTTATACGCGAAAATGAGTTTTTACGTGCATATGATTGGTTGGTTAGCGTAGGTTTAGTAGTGGTGTGGGGTGCGTGTGTATTACACGCAATGAAGTGCGTATCAAATGCGCGCGAAAACTGCGTATCATATGCACGTAAAAACTCATTTTCGCGTATTAATTGCACGATAAAACACTGCGTGCTATAGAGACGCATTTAGTGTGATCGGTTGCAAAGTTACTTATAGTTATTAATAGAATGTCTAAAGGGGACTATCGAAATAAAGTGGTAGTTATTTGTTTTTGATCTTATTTGAAGGAAATCACTTTTCAATATTGTAAATAAAAAAAGTAATTTGAGTTTTTATTTTCTCAATTGAGTTTATTCGTGTGTAACTTGCCATTTATTTGTAGTTTCTTTGTTAAACTGATTCTACGCAAGGAGAATAAATTGACTTGTAGTTGCCAAGTTACTTATAGTCAGGAGAATGTCTGTTAGAGGACCAACAAAATAAAGTGTTAGCAGATATTAAGCAGACAGTCTACTAATAATCTAATGACAGTTAGTTTACATGTAGCTGCATAGTTACTTATAGTTAGTAGAATGTCTAAAGTGGACTATCGAAATTGTTACCAACTGATTTTTTCACCTAGTCTGAAGTAGGAGTCTTTTTCTGATTCAATTTAAAAAATGTCAATAAAGTGCATAAAAGTGATGACGGTAAGATTTGTGATTATTTCAGTTTTTCCCCGCGTCACGGAGGATCTGCAGTGTTTGAGGTAAGGCGCAGCAGGAATGCAGTATTGTTTCTGGAGTGCTACTCCTCCCTATTCCAGACATCATGTGTGTTGGGTTTGCTTTTACACCTGAATGTTCAAATAGCGAAGTCTGAAGTAAGAAAATGTGCAGGTAAAGTCAGCGTCCAACCCTTCAGGTCCCGCCCTGCATGCGAGGTATTAAAGTTAGAGAAGCTCGCGCCTCCATCAGTGACCATAACTCACAGAACTTCTCATATACGGGTAAGAGACACTTTAGGGTTCTTTTGAACATGGCTGATGACATATTGGGTGAATGATATCTGCAGAGACAGGTACATTTAATGAGGTTACATTATACAAAGATTTAACAGATGAGGTATATAGGCTATTGCAAAAAAAAAAAAAAAAAAAAAAAAAAAAAAAATCATGATTCTTCGATGTATATTTAAAGGACACTTTTTAAAAGAACATGAATGCCATAAAGGTTTTATGTCTAATATTTGAAATGACTAATTCTTAACGGTGTTTTTATTTATTTATTATGTTTACGGGCTGTTTAATTTATCACATTTTGTAATTAAATTAATTAATTAAAACTACATTTCTAAATGAATCGCATGATGGAACCGCTAATTGTGAAGCCGATTCTGAATGTGATTTGATATTCTGGCTCATGCCCGCGCAGACACAGTTGCGTTCAGTCGCTGTTCACAGTCAGTGTGTAACATCTGCTCCGGTCAGTCTGTAAGTGTGTTCAGTTCAGTCTTAGGATGTTGCAGCTAGTCGTTAAATGTGTTCCCGGCATAATATATCAAAATATCAAACGAATCTCAGAACTAATTGCACATTTATTTATTTACCTGTAACACAACTAATTGTTTGCTTAAATGTGTTTGTGCTATCGTTCTTTAAACAAATTACTGTTTGCTTTGATATTTAGTTTTATAATGGAAGTACATTCATAAAAAAAAGGATATTTCTAGGAACCACAATTTTCTTCCTTCCTTCCATTTGGCAATGTTCAAAAATAATTAGTTTGAAAAATGTCCTTGATTTATCTTTTATATTTCTTATAGCAGATTACACTCAATTATTAAATTACACACAATTATTCATTATTATATTAATAATATGTTCAATTATTGATTGAATGTTAGATATAACATTCAATCAACAATTGAATGTATTATTAATATAATAATTGAATAATTATTATTATTGAATAATATATATATATTATTTTGAATATAGGTATATTTTTATGGTTGAATTACAATAATGAATCAATTTAAGTATTTTTTTGTTGTTGTTGTTGTTGTTGTTGTTGTTGTTGTCTTTGTCTATCCTGAAAGATGTGTTGATGTGTTATTGGATGGTATCAGAATATCCCAACCTTTTCAGAGATACTGATGACTAAGGAGCCAATGGATTTCTATATGCAACTTTTTAAAAAACATATTTTTTTTGTTGTTGCCAAAATACATTGTCTACATTCATATTCAGTTTAGAGGATGAATTATGAGGATCCATCAATTTCTGTAATTTTACACTTTGACATACACTGCCGTTCAAAGGTTTTCGATCTGTACGATTTTTTTTTATGTTTTTAAAAGAAGTCTCTTCTGCTCACCAAGGCTGCATTTATTTGATTCAAAATTACAGAAAAAATATTGTGAAATATTATTACAATTTAAATCAGCTGTTTTCTATATTAATATATAGTAAAGTGTGATTTATTCCTGTGATCAAAGCTGAATTTTCAGCATCATTACTCCAGTCTTCAGTGTCACATGACCCTTCAGAAATCAGTTTTCGCGTGCATTTGATACGCACTTCATTGCGTGTAATACACACCACCCCACACCTAAACCTAACCAACCCATGCGTATCCTATGCACGTGTAATATACTTCAATAACATGAGGAGACGTTCGTAACCTTGTGAACCTTTACTGAACACGGCAACATAGAACATACATCTCGTTTGGCAAACGCCCGTCAAAACTGTGGCCAAAACACATATCTCCCCAGAACAGCCACGCCACCCCCAGGCTCTTAAAGGAACCTCACTATTGCAATAGTCAGTCAATACATTACACCCCTTTTCCCCAGTCCACAAAATCTGAAAATCTTCTTGGAGTGCGATGCTCTCTTTCAGGGTACCTCCGAGAATGAGGGGACTCAGACATGCCCTCAACTCCAGCTCCAGTCAGGTCAACATCAGGGTTCCCCACATCTAATGCAGGCGGCTGTAACTCAAGCGTTTCAGCCCCTGGGGACTCAGGCGGATTGGACAGTTGTAGCCATCTGGCTCAGGCCTTGGATTGGTCGGACAAGGGTGCAGTCCTGTCTAGCAGCTGATCAACATGTCATCTGTGCATTTGCCCATCACCAGCTCTGACCTTGTATGACAGGGGACCTGTAACGTCTACAATGATTTCAGGCATCCACTTAGAATCTCTGGTGTAGCTTCTCATGTACACCAAGTCCTTAGGTCTAAACTCTCTGACTGTGCCAGGGCATTTTTCAGCATTCAGCTCCTGTCTGCGAAGCATATCACCATCATGGTCAGGATGCAGACGATCCAGGGCAGTGGTGAGTCGCCTATTCATGAGCAACTCAGCAGGACTTTTCCCAGTTGATGAATTGGGTGTGACGTGCTGTGACAACAAAAAGCGAGCGAGCCTGGTTTGCCACTCGCCCTTGGTGATGCGAGACAGGGCCTCCTTGGTTGTCTGCACCATGCGTTCAGCTTGACCATTTGAGCTTGGGTGATATGGTGCTGTAGTGACATGTCGAATGCCGTTGCGCTCGGCAAACGCTTGGACATTCTGTAGAGGTGAAAGAAGCACCATTGTCTGACACTATGACGTCGGGCAAACCATGTGTTGCAAAAAGTAGTCTCAGTGTGTTGATGACGGCTTGATGAAGACATGGAACTCATCAGAGACACCTCCAGCCACTTGCTTTGTGCATCAACCACTATGAGGAATATTTTGCCCTGAAAGGGCCTGCAAAGTCAATATGCAGCCGGGACCATCTTTTTGTCGTCCACTCCCAAGGGTGCACTTTCGCCTTAGGAGGTGCATGACGTGACATCTGACAGGTTTCACATGCTTTGACAGTCTCCTCAATGTCTCGGTCCATGCCCGGCCACCACACATAACTCCTTGCGAGTCCCTTCATGCGTACAATGCCAGGGTGATGTGCGCGTCATGCAAACATAGCCAGTATTTCTCTCCTCGCCAAGCAAGGAACAACCACACGGCTTCCCCATAGCAAACAGTTCTTATGTGCGGAGAGTTCATGGCGGCGCAAAAGGAATGGTTTGAACTGGCTATCCATTACAATCAGCCGGCCACCCATGCAGCACCCAGCGCAGTACTCGTGCTATGACAGAGTCCTTTGAGTGTAAGGTTAGCGATTCGCTCAGCATGCATGGGTGCACTTCTGGCACCATTTCAAGTAGCTAACACTTCCAATGGTGGTGGTGTCACAGCATCAGATGCCGGCAAGGGTAAGCGAGCTCAGTGGCGTCAGCATTGCCCCATTTGTTTGCCCGGTCTGTAGCACAGCTCATAGTCGTAAGCTCCGATGATCAAACTCCAACGTAGCCATCCGTGGTGAAAGGATGGCAGGCATTGGCTTGGAATGGTGCAGGAGTCCCAGCAGGGGTTTGTGGTCTGTAAAAATCACGAAATGGCGGCCTGCGAGATACTGGTGAAACTTTCTGACTGCAAAAACAACCGCCAATGCTTCCTTATCAATTTTGGGCATAATTCCGCTCAGTGGTGGTCATTGTTCTGGAAGCAAAGCAAATGGGCCTCTCCTGCCATCACATTCCATGTGGAACAATAAAGCCCCAAGCCCATAGGGTGAGGCATCGCAAACCACTGCCAGGGGTTTCTTTTCATCATAGTGCACCAGCACTTTATCCGTTTGCAGCAACTCTTTTGCCTGAGCATATGCCATCTTGTGCTCGATCCCCACTGCCAAGTAGCAGACTGGTCTAGAAGGCGATGCAGAGGTTCCAGGACGGTGGCCTTATTGGGAAGAAAAGCAGCTGTAAAAAGTTTAAGCAGCCCCAAGAATGCCTGAAGTTCTGTTTTGTTCTGTGGGGGCGGAGCTTTTTGGATAGCTTCCACTTTTTCACGGGTTGGCTTGATTGCCATCTTTATCCACTCTAAACCCCAAAAACTCCACTTGAGTAGCAGCAAAAATGCTTTTCACTTTTTTTTAGTCGCAGCCCACCTTCAGCGAAGCACTTCAGTACAGGCCTGTAGCCGTGCCGTTGTGTTCTTCCATGGTTTTGCCGAAATCAGGATGTCATCCAGATATGGTTGGCTCGAAGTCCTGCGAGCAAATTGTCGCATAAATCTTTGAAATATTGGAAACGGCGGTTGACACCCCAAATTTGCAACCGTCGAGCCTGGAAAAGCCCACGGTGAGTATTAATAGTCAGTAAGTCGTCTGCGTCGTCATCCACTGTGAAGCTGCTGATAAGCTTGTTTCATAATCAAGTTTAGTGAATACTACTCCTCCAGCTAGCGTCGAGAACAGTTCAGATGCTGTAGGTATAGGGTACACGTCAGGCTTAACAGCTGTATTCACAGTACAGCGGTAATCACCGCAAATCCTCAGACCCCCATCTTTTTTTGCTATAGCCACTATAGGTGTGGCCCACTTTGCATGGCGAACAGGTTCAAAAATTCCTTGAGCCACCAATTTGTCCAACTCCTCGTCCAGCTGGGGACGTAAAAGCAAAAGGAACTGGGCGGGGCCTTAAAGAAACGGTGTTGGTAACTGTGGAATCAATGTCAATAGAGAGATGGGGGGGGGGGGGGGGGGGGTCCGGCAAACGCCAATTGTCCTGAAAAACCTCTGAGTATTCAGTCAGTATTTTCTCTATGGACTGCAGCTGTAACCCTATGTACTCCTTCCACTGATATTCCCAGGGCATCAAACCAGTCCCGTCCCAACAGACTAGTGCCCTGGCCCTGGATGACGAACAAGGGCAGTGTGTTTTGTGTTCCTTTGTACCTTACCTCCACAAAATATTTTTCCTTTCACTTCCAAGGTTGCCTGTGACCACTGCTTAAGTATTCCATTGTTTGCATGTATTTCAGGGGGTTGGGAGGGCCACAATGAGTGATAAGTATGCTCACTAATCAAGGAACAGGCCTGATCCACCGCCATATATGGCCTCTGCCCCCCTCTTTCTGATTTGGTAGTGGTGCTTGTAAACAGAGTAATCATTATTTTCTTTACGAGTTATAATGTTTTGTGTAACGTTCTTCTGAGCTGGCTGCATCCTTGTCAGTACCATGTTTCGTTTTTGTTAAACACACACGAGCAATGTGTCCTCTTTTTTTTACAGTAATGGCATACAGCAGTGGAAAACCTACAGGCTTGTGGGGTGTGCTGACCACCACATCTGAAGCATGGCTTGTCACGTTTAGGATTTTCATTTGAAGCTGCTGTCTTATGTACTGATGCATGCGCATGGGGCTGCATAATGAACATCGTCCTCCAGCCGTGATTCGTTTTGATGCTGACGAAGTAGGCGAGCGTTTAACAAAGCTGTTTCAGCAGCTAGTGCCTTTTCTTCTGCCCCTTTAAATGTTAGTGTAGGTTCAGCAGCAGGCGTCGCTGTAGCGCTTCATCCATAACCCCGCACACGATTCAATCACGCAGCATTGCTTCTAACTGATCCCCAAAAGCACAGTGCACAGACAAACGTCGAAGCTCAGCAATGTAGTTTTGAAATGCTTTGATTAGGTTTCTGTTTACAATTGTGAAAATGAAAACGTTTGAACAATCTCTGATGGCGCTGGCTGTAATGGCGTTTTAAGGCAGCGACAAATGTTTTGCATAAGACACAGTAGATGGTTGCGTTGGGGCAAGCACTGAACGTAACGTGGAATACGTTTTCGCACCACACACACTGAGCAGCACGGAGCGCTTTTTTGCATCATCCTCAATATCATTTGCATGAAAAACACATTCCAGTCTTTCTGTGTATTCTTCAAAAGAGTTACTTGAACATTCGTCAAACTCTTCGATACGGCCGAGTGTAGTCATGTTCGCTTCCAGATGGCAGATTATTTTACTCACTTTAAACAGTCGCACCATATTGACTTATCTGCACACAGTCGGTTCGAATCCGCTCGTCGCCAGTGTAATATACTTCAATAACATGAGGAGACGTTCGTAACCTTGTGAACCTTTACTGAACACGGCAACATAGAACATACATCTCGTTGGCAAACGCACAAAACTGTGGCCAAAACACAAATCTCCCCAGAACAGCCACGCCCCACCCCCGAGGCTCTTAAAGGAACCTCACTATTGCAATAGTCAGTCAATACATTACACAACGTAAAACTCATTTTTTTTGCTCAAGAAACATTTCTCATTATTATCAATTTTGAAAACAGTTATTTAAATGTTTTATTTCAGGATTCTTTGATAAATAGAAGAGTGTTCATCTGAAATAGAAAGCTTATGTAACATTAAAGTTTGGGGTCAGTGAGATTTTTATTTTTATTAAGTTACAGTTAAGACATTAATAATGTTACAAAAGATTCTACTTAAATAAATGCTGTTCTTTTTAACTTTCAATTCATCAAAGAATCCTGACAAAAAATGTACACAACTGTTTTCAACATTGATAATAATAATAATAATACATGTTTTTAGAGCATCACATCTGCATATTATACTGATTACTACGGAGCCCCTAAAGGGACGTGGTGGTGGAAAAAAATTTAGGGTGGGAGATTTTTTTTCTTCCAAATCTTTTGCGTTCCCTCGCAAAACTTTTGCGTTCCCACGAGAAACTTTGCGTTCCCTCGCAAAGATATTTACGTTCCCACGCAAAATGTTTGCGTTCCCTCGCAAATTGGGTTGTAGCTCGTTGTCTAGGTTACTGTGATTGTAAATAGGTGTCGTTTGTGTTTTAACAACGTTTAGCTCAAGAATATTGATCTGGGAAGTTCGAATAGCCTATATGAATATATTGCCAACTTCACTGAACTCCTTGAGTTAAGCACTGACTGCATTTCTTTATATTTGAGTCCAAGTTCAAACACTATGAAACGCTCCATTAACGTACGGAGCTCTGAAACACTGCCAGTGGGACATTAGACAGGAAGTGTCTGTCCGAGCTCACAACAGGTTTTGCGTGGGAACGCAAATTTCTTTGCGAGGGAACGCAAAGTTTCTCGGGGGAACGCAAAAGTTTTGCGAGGGAACGCAAAAGATTTGGAAAAAAATGTTCTCCCATCCTAAAAAAAATTCCACCACCACGTCCCTTTAGGGGCTCCGTAGATTTCTGAAGGATCATCTGCCACTGAAGACTGGAGTAATGATGCTGAAAATTCAGCTTTGATCACAGGAATGAATTACATTTTAAAATATATTAAAATAGAAAACATTTTTATTTAATCAAATAAATGCAGCCTCGGTAAGCAGAAGATACTTATTTATAAAACTTTACCGATCCCGAACGGTATTGATTTGATCGGCAGAGCAGTTGAAGGTCATGAGGTGTAAAGAATGGTTGCAGAAGTCTGTGTGTTGTATATATTGTAGTGCTGGTGTGCACATTCAATAATAATTAAATATGCAACTCAGTTAAGCATAGCTTCTTAGATTGCATAGCTAAGATAGCATCTTAGTTCCTTTAAACAGACAACCACTGCTGAGATCAAATGGGTTCATTTGCCCAAAAACTAAATTCTGCCATCATCTACCAACCCTTGTGTCGTTCCAAACCCTTAAGACTTTCGTTCTTCTTCGGAACACACATGAAGATATTTTGGATGAAATCGGAGAGATTTCTGTCCCTCCATTGACAGTCTACGCAACTACCACTTTGACACTTCAAAAAGTTAATAAAGAGATCATATGAGTGGTTTTGTCCAAATTTTCTGAAGAGACTAAATCTCTTTATAATTAACAGATTAAATTGAGGCTTTTATTCACATATAAACATTCATCAACAAAAACAGAAGCTCAAGATCTTGATTCTCATGTGAACCAATGAGGTTTGTTCTCGTGTGTCAAGCGTGTACGTTGAGCTTCTGTTTGTGTCCACTGATTCATTTATAAATGTGAACACATGCCTAAATTAAATCTGTCCATCATATAAAGACAATTTCGACTAAACTGCTCAATTCAAATGGATTAGTTTCACAATCTCACTATGAACTATTTGAAGCGTCAAAGTAGTAGTTGCGTAGATGTTGCGTTCATTACAAATATTTTCATTTGTGTTCGAAAGATGAACGTAAATCTTATGGGTTTGGAACAACATGAGGGGGATACATTGGTGACATAATATTGATTTAGGGGTGAACTAAGGCTAAATTGTTAATGGTAAAGTGCCATACAGTTATCATAACCATATTACTCAGTAAATTGAGGGAGATCAACTTTGTAAAGTCTTTCAGAAATGTTTTTGGTGTTGTTTATTATACAACCTGAATTACTTTCTTTTCATTTTGAATTACAGGTTATAATAGTCGAGCAGCAATATTAACAATTATAAATACATAAAGATCACAGATGGGGAGAAAAATGGATCTATGTGGCTATCCTGGGGATGGCGTGCATGATGCTTGGAGTCAAGGGGTCAATCACTAACCCTCTCAACATCACCACCAACCTCACCATGACCCCCTCTCCCAACATCACCAGCAACCTCACCATGACCCCCTCTCCCAACATCACCAGCAACCTCACCATGACCCCCTCTCCCATTATAACCACCAACCTCACCATGACCCCCTCTCCCAATATAACCACCAACCTCACCATGACCCCCTCTCCCAATATAACCACCAACCTCACCATGACCCCCTCTCCCAATATAACCACCAACCTCACCATGACCCCCTCTCCCAATATAACCACCAACCTCACCATGACCCCCTCTCCCAATATAACCACCAACCTCACCATGACCCCCTCTCCCAACATCACCACCAACCTGACCATGACCCCCGCTCCCAATATAACCATTAACATGACCCACACAAGCCCTCCCAACATCACCACCAACCTCACCATGACCCCCTCTCCCAACATCACCACCAACCTGACCATGACCCCCGCTCCCAATATAACCATTAACATGACCCACACAAGCCCTCCCAACATCACCACCAACCTGACAATGACACCTCCTCCCAATATAACCATTAACATGACCCACACAAGCTCTCCTAACATCACCACCAACCTGACCATGACCCCCGCTCCCAATATAACCACGAACCTGACCCACACAAGCCCTCCCAACATCACCACCAACCTGACAATGACCCCCCCTCCCAATATAACTATGAACATGACCCATACAATACCTCCCAACATCACCACCAACCTCACCATGACCCCCTCTCCCAACATCACCACCAACCTGACCATGACCCCCACTCCCAATATAACCATTAACATGACCCACACAAGCCTTCCCAACATCACCACCAACCTGACAATGACCCCCCCTCCCAATATAACTATGAACATGACCCATACAATACCTCCCAACATCACCACCAACCTGACAATGACACCTCCTCCCAATATAACTATGAACATGACCCAGACAATACCTCCCAACATCACCACCAACCTGACCATGACCCCCCCTCCCAATATAACCATGAACCTGACCCACACAAGCCTTCCCAACATCACTACCAACCTGACCATGACCCCCCCTCCCAACATGACCATAAACATGACCCACACAAGCCCTCCAAACATCACCACCAACCTGACCATGACCCCTGCTCCCAACATGGCAACCAATATAACATCGTCAGGCTCTAATATCGTGACCAACATCAATAATCAACCACTAGTAAGCCAAGCTCTTTTTCTTGTTTAAAAACGGAAATAACAACAATCTTGACTGTTAATTTGAAAGTTCTTTTAAAAGACAAAAAGTACATTAGCAAGTTATTGCATTTATGTTTTCGTGTAAATTAAATTTGACTGTGTTTATTGCAGGAAATTACTGGCAGGGAAAGCTGTAGGAGGGATAGGGCTTGTTTCTCCGCTCCACCCACCTGTAATCCAGGAGCACAAGGTTCCTGCTATTTCCTCTCCACAAGAGGAGTAACCGGAAGTGCAGATAATTTTACATTTGAGCTCAGTGGCGAGTCAGATGGTTACATCGCAGCTGGCCTATCTCGAGACATTAGCGTAAGAGATCAAATCCAGTTACTTTTAAATCATAAGTTTCATTTATATCAATCTAATATTTCAGCACTTTAATCTTAAACTTCTGGTTCACTGACTAATTTTCTTTTCACATCCTTAGGGTCAAAGTGGCACCGTCTATGCTTGCGCCAACATCAATGGTGTACTGAAGTTCATCCGTTCCACACTGAACAATAAAATACTGACTCCGGATAACACAGTAAGACACTTTTTTCAGAGAGCTTTGTCTATAAAAACATATGGCAATATTAGCAACAGAGATTCTTAACAGAAAATAATATAGTAGTGTATAAAAGCATGGAAGGCTTCAAGGAAAATCCCAGTTCTAGTACTATCCACTCATGTCTCAAAGGGTTGCCTCTAAAATCTGTGTAAAGATGCAATAATGCATACAATCCAATTAAATATACTTGCTCATAGCACTGTATATGCCATCTCAGATGCAGTTTCAGGGTCTTAAGTAACATTATTTCTGTTGTGCTGCAGTTCATTCCCGGAAGTTTCCGTGGCTCCCTGAATGGAAGAAAGATTCAATGCATTTTCAATGCTGCGGGTCTCGGCAGCAGCACCGCCCGTTCAGCAACAGCAACCGCAGAAACTTTCATCTCCGTTGTAACAGGCAGCATCTCGAATGGTGAGTGCAACACTTTGATCAAGTAAATGACTGACATTTTGTTTTGTAGCAGAAGTAAAACATTTCCTTCCCTCTATTCCTTTTTCCAGGTACTCTGGATTCTCCAGTCAGTGTACTGGCCACAAATGTGTCAGTGGACTTAAGCAACCCTAACAGCACAGATGTTTCAGTCATAATACCCAGTACAAACAACACTACCTCAAGCGTTACAGCAACACCAAACAACACGGCATCTAACGTTACGGCAACACCAAACAACACGGCATCTAACGTTACAGCAACACCAAACAACACGGCATCTAACGTTACAGCAACACCAAACAACACGGCATCTTACGTTACAGCAGCACCAAACAACACGGCATCTAACGTTACAGCAACACCAAACAACACGGCATCTAACGTTACAGCAACACCAAACAACACGGCACCTAACGTTACAGCAACACCAAACAACACGGCATCTAACGTTACAGCAACACCAAACAACACGGCATCTAACGTTACAGCAACACCAAACAACACGGCATCTAACGTTACAGCAACACCAAACAACACGGCATCTAACGTTACAGCAGCACCAAACAACACGGCACCTAACGTTACAGCAACACCAAACAACACGGCATCTAACGTTACAGCAACACCAAACAACACGGCATCTAACGTTACAGCAACACCAAACAACACGGCATCTAACGTTACAGCAGCACCAAACAACACGGCATCTAACGTTACAGCAACACCAAACAACATGGCATCTAACGTTACAGCAACACCAAACAACACGGCACCTAACGTTACAGCAACACCAAACAACACGGCATCTAACGTTACAGCAACACCAAACAACACGGCATCTAACGTTACAGCAACACCAAACAACACGGCATCTAACGTTACAGCAACACCAAACAACACGGCATCTAACGTTACAGCAACACCAAACAACACGGCAACCAACGTTACAGCAACACCAAACAACACGGCATCTAACGTTACGGCAACACCAAACAACACGGCATCTAACGTTACAGCAACACCAAACAACACGGCGTCTAACGTTACGGCAACACCAAACAACACGGCATCTAACGTTACAGCAACACCAAACAACACGGCATCTAACGTTACAGCAACACCAAACAACACGGCATCTAACGTTACGGCAACACCAAACAACACGGCATCTAACGTTACAGCAACACCAAACAACACGGCATCTAATGTTACAGCAACACCAAACAACACGGCATCTAATGTTACGGCAACACCAAACAACACGGCATCTAACGTTACGGCAACACCAAACAACACGGCATCTAACGTTACAGCAACACCAAACAACACGGCATCTAACGTTACAGCAACACCAAACAACACGGCATCTAACGTTACGGCAACACCAAACAACACGGCATCTAACGTTACAGCAACACCAAACAACACGGCATCTAACGTTACAGCAACACCAAACAACACGGCATCTAACGTTACGGCAACACCAAACAACACGGCATCTAACGTTACGGCAACATCAAACAACACGGCATCTAATGCCACAAGCTCTCCCAACATTACCACTAACCTGACGACGACCCGCTCTCCCAACATGGCAACCAATATAACATCGTCAGGCTCTAATATCGTGACCAACATCAATAATCAACCACTAGTAAGCCAAGCTCTTTTTCTCGTATAAAAATGGAAATAACAACAATCTTGACTGTTAAAGTGAACGTTCTTTTAAAACACAAAAAGTACATTTGCAAGTTATTGCATTTATGTTTTTGTTTGAATGATAATTTCTGTGTTTATTGCAGGAAATTACTGGCAGGGAAAGCTGTAGGAGGGATAGGGCTTGTTTCTCCGCTCCACCCACCTGTAATCCAGGAGCACAAGGTTCCTGCTATTTCCTCTCCACAAGAGGAGTAACCGGAAGTGCAGATAATTTTACATTTGAGCTCAGTGGCGAGTCAGATGGTTACATCGCAGCTGGCCTATCTCGAGACAACAGCGTAAGAGATCAAATCCAGTTACTTTAAATCATATGTTTCATTTAAATCAATCTAATATTTCAGCACTTTAATCTTAAACTTCTGGTTCACTGACTAATTTTCTTTTCACATCCTTAGGGTCAAAGTGGCACCATCTATGCTTGCGCCAACATCAATGGTGTACTGAAGTTCATCCGTTCCACACTGAACAATAAAATACTGACTCCGGATAACACAGTAAGACACGTTTTCAGAGAGCTTTGTCTATAAAAACATATGGCAATATTAGCAACAGAGATTCTTAACAGAAAATAATATAGTAGTGTATAAAAGCATGGAAGGCTTCAAGGAAAATCCCAGTTCTAGTACTATCCACTCATGTCTCAAAGGGTTGCCTCTAAAATCTGTGTAAAGATGCAATAATGCATACAATCCAATTAAATATACTTGCTCATAGCACTGTATATGCCATCTCAGATGCAGTTTCAATGTCTTAAGTAACATTATTTCTGTTGTGCTGCAGTTCATTCCTGGAAGTTTCCGTGGCTCCCTGAATGGAAGAAAGATTCAATGCATTTTCAATGCTGCGGGTCTCGGCAGCAGCACCGCCCGTTCAGCAAGAGCAATCGCAGAAACTTTCATCTCCGTTGTAACAGGCAGCATCTCGAATGGTGAGTGCAACACTTTGATCAAGTAACTGACTGACATTTTGTTTTGTAGCAGAAGTAAAACATTTCCTTCCCTCTATTCCTTTTTCCAGGTACTCTGGATTCTCCAGTCAGTGTACTGGCCACAAATGCGTCAGTGGACTTAAGCAACCCTAACAGCACAGATGTTTCAGTCATAATACCCAGTACAAACAACACTACCTCAAGCGTTACAGCAACACCAAACAACACGGCATCTAACGTTACGGCAACACCAAACAACACGGCATCTAACGTTACAGCAACACCAAACAACACGGCATCTAACGTTACAGCAACAGCAAACAACACAGCATCTAACGTTACAGCAACACCAAACAACACGGCATCTAACGTTACAGCAACACCAAACAACACGGCATCTAACGTTACAACAACACCAATCAACACGGCATCTAACGTTACAGCAACACCAAACAACACGGCATCTAACGTTACGGCAACACCAAACAACACGGCATCTAACGTTACGGCAACACCAAACAACACGGCATCTAACGTTACGGCAACACCAAACAACACGGCATCTAACGTTACGGCAACACCAAACAACACGGCATCTATCGTTACAGCAACACCAAACAACACGGCATCTAACGTTACAGCAACACCAAACAACACGGCATCTAACGTTACAGCAACACCAAACAACACGGCATCTAACGTTACAGCAACACCCAAACAACACGGCATCTAACGTTACAGCAACACCCAAACAACACGGCATCTAACGTTACAGCAACACCAAACAACACGGCATCTAACGTTACGGCAACACCAAATAACACGGCATCTAACGTTACAGCAACACCAAACAACACGGCATCTAACGTTACAGCAACACCAAACAACACGGCATCTAACGTTACAGCAACACCAAACAACACGGCATCTAACGTTACGGCAACACCAAACAACACGGCATCTAACGTTACAGCAACACCAAACAACACGGCATCTACGTTACAGCAACACCTAACAACACAGCATCTAACGTTACAGCAACACCAAACAACACGGCATCTAACGTTACGGCAACACCAAACAACACGGCATCTAACGTTACAGCAACACCAAACAACACGGCATCTAACGTTACAGCAACACCAAACAACACGGCATCTAACGTTACGGCAACACCAAACAACACGGCATCTAACGTTACGGCAACACCAAACAACACGGCATCTAACGTTACGGCAACACCAAACAACACGGCATCTAACGTTACAGCAACACCAAACAACACAGCATCTAACGTTACAGCAACACCAAACAAACACGGCATCTAATGCCACAAGCTCTCCTAACATTACCACTAACCTGACGACGACCCGCTCTCCCAACATGGCAACCAATATAACATCGTCAGGCTCTAATATCGTGACCAACATCAATAATCAACCACTAGTAAGCCAAGAACTTTTTCTCGTATAAAAAATGGAAATACCAACAATCTTGACTGTTAAAGTGAACGTTCTTTTTAAAACACAAAAAGTACATTTGCAAGTTATTGCATTTATGTTTTTGTTTGAATGATAATTTCTGTGTTTATTGCAGGAAATTACTGGCAGGGAAAGCTGTAGGAGGGATAGGGCTTGTTTCTCCGCTCCACCCACCTGTAATCCAGGAGCACAAGGTTCCTGCTATTTCCTCTCCACAAGAGGAGTAACCGGAAGTGCAGATAATTTTACATTTGAGCTCAGTGGCGAGTCAGATGGTTACATCGCAGCTGGCCTATCTCGAGACAACAGCGTAAGAGATCAAATCCAGTTACTTTAAATCATATGTTTCATTTAAATCAATCTAATATTTCAGCACTTTAATCTTAAACTTCTGGTTCACTGACTAATTTTCTTTTCACATCCTTAGGGTCAAAGTGGCACCGTCTATGCTTGTGCCAACATCAATGGTGTACTGAAGTTCATCCCGTTCCACACTGAACAATAAAATACTGACTCAGGATAACACAGTAAGACACTTTTTCAGAGTGCCTTGTCTATAAAAACATATGGCAATATTAGCAACAGAGATCTTAACAGAAAATAATATAGTAGTGTATAAAAGCATGGAAGGCTTCAAGGAAAATCCCAGTTCTGAGTACTATCCACTCATGTCTCAAAGGGTTGCCTCTAAAATCTGTGTAAAGATGCAATAATGCATACAATCCAATTAAATATACTTGCTCATAGCACTGTATATGCCATCTCAGATGCAGTTTCAGGGTCTTAAGTAACATTATTTCTGTTGTGCTGCAGTTCATTCCCGGAAGTTTCCGTGGCTCCCTGAATGGAAGAAAGATTCAATGCATTTTCAATGCTGCGGGTCTCGGCAGCAGCACCGCCCGTTCAGCAACAGCAACCGCAGAAACTTTCATCTCCGTTGTAACAGGCAGCATCTCGAATGGTGAGTGCAACACTTTGATCAAGTAACTGACTGACATTTTGTTTTGTAGCAGAAGTAAAACATTTCCTTCCCTCTATTCTTTTTCCAGGTACTCTGGATTCTCCAGTCAGTGTACTGGCCACAAATGCGTCAGTGGACTTAAGCAACCCTAACAGCACAGATGTTTCAGTCATAATACCCAGTACAAACAACACTACCTCAAGCGTTACAGCAACACCAAACAACACGGCATCTAATGCCACAAGCCCTCCCAACATCACCACCAACCTGACCATGACCCTTTCTCCCAACATGACCATGAACATGACCCACACGAGTCCTCCTAACATGACCATGAACATGACCCACACGAGTCCTCCTATCATGACCATGAACATGACCCACACAAGTCCTCCTAACATGACCATGAACATGACCCACACAAGTCCTCCTAACATGACCATGAACATGACCCACACGAGTCCTCCTAACATGACCATGAACATGACCCACACGAGTCCTCCTAACATGACCATGAACATGACCCACACAAGTCCTCCTAACATGACCATGAACATGACCCACACAAGTCCTCCTAACATGACCATGAACATGACCCACACGAGTCCCTCCTATCATGACCATGAACATGACCCACACGAGTCCTCCTAACATGACCATGAACATGACCCACACGAGTCCTCCTATCATGACCATGAACATGACCCACACAAGTCCTCCTAACATGACCGATGAACATGACCCACACGAGTCCTCCTAACATGACCATGAACATGACCCACACGAGTCCTCCTATCATGACCATGAACATGACCCACACAAGTCCTCCTAACATGACCATGAACATGACCCACACAAGTCCTCCTATCATGACCATGAACATGACCCACACGAGTCCTCCTAACATGACCATGAACATGACCCACACAAGTCCTCCTAACATCACCACTAACCTGACGACGACCCGCTCTCCCAACATGGCAACCAATATAACATCGTCAGGCTCTAATATCGTGACCAACATCAATAATCAACCACTAGTAAGCCAAGCTCTTTTTTCTTGTTTAAAAATGGAAATAATAACAATCTTGACTGTTAAAGTGAACGTTCTTATAAAAGACAAAAAGTACATTTGCAAGTTATTGCATTTATGTTTTTGTTTAAATAAAATTTGACTGTGTTTATTGCAGGAAATTACTGGCAGGGAAAGCTGTAGGAGGGATAGGGCTTGTTTCTCCGCTCCACCCACCTGTAATCCAGGAGCACAAGGTTCCTGCTATTTCCTCTCCACAAGAGGAGTAACCGGAAGTGCAGATAATTTTACATTTGAGCTCAGTGGCGAGTCAGATGGTTACATCGCAGCTGGCCTATCTCGAGACATTAGCGTAAGAGATCAAATCCAGTTACTTTTTAATCATGGTTTCATTTAAATCAATCTAATATTTCAGCACTTTAATCTTAAACTTCTGGTTCACTGACTAATTTTCTTTTCACATCCTTAGGGTCAAAGTGGCACCGTCTATGCTTGCGCCAACATCAATGGTGTACTGAAGTTCATCCGTTCCACACTGAACAATAAAATACTGACTCAGGATAACACAGTAAGACACTTTTTCAGAGTGCCTTGTCTATAAAAACATATGGCAATATTAGCAACAGAGATTCTTAGCAGAAAATTATATAGTAGTGTATAAAAGCATGGAAGGCTTCAAGGAAAATCCCAGTTCTAGTACTATCCACTCATGTCTCAAAGGGTTGCCTCTAAAATCTGTGTAAAGATGCAATAATGCATACAATCCAATTAAATATACTTGCTCATAGCACTGTATATGCCATCTCAGATGCAGTTTCAGGGTCTTAAGTAACATTATTTCTGTTGTGCTGCAGTTCATTCCCGGAAGTTTCCGTGGCTCCCTGAATGGAAGAAAGATTCAATGCATTTTCAATGCTGCGGGTCTCGGCAGCAGCACCGCCCGTTCAGCAACAGCAACCGCAGAAACTTTCATCTCCGTTGTAACAGGCAGCATCTCGAATGGTGAGTGCAACACTTTGATCAAGTAACTGACTGACATTTTGTTTTGTAGCAGAAGTAAAACATTTCCTTCCCTCTATTCCTTTTTCCAGGTACTCTGAATTCTCCAGTCAGTGTACTGGCCACAAATGCGTCAGTGGACTTAAGCAACCCTAACAGCACAGATGTTTCAGTCATAATACCCAGTACAAACAACACTACCTCAAGCGTTACAGCAACACCAAACAACACGGCATCTAATGCCACAAGCCCTCCCAACATCACCACCAACCTGACCATGACCCTTTCTCCCAACATGACCATGAACATGACCCACACGAGTCCTCCTAACATGACCATGAACATGACCCACACGAGTCCTCCTATCATGACCATGAACATGACCCACACAAGTCCTCCTAACATGACCATGAACATGACCCACACAAGTCCTCCTAACATGACCATGAACATGACCCACACGAGTCCTCCTAACATGACCATGAACATGACCCACACGAGTCCTCCTAACATGACCATGAACATGACCCACACAAGTCCTCCTAACATGACCATGAACATGACCCACACGAGTCCTCCTATCATGACCATGAACATGACCCACACGAGTCCTCCTAACATGACCATGAACATGACCCACACGAGTCCTCCTATCATGACCATGAACATGACCCACACAAGTCCTCCTAACATGACCATGAACATGACCCACACGAGTCCTCCTAACATGACCATGAACATGACCCACACGAGTCCTCCTATCATGACCGATGAACATGACCCACACGAGTCCTCCTATCATGACCATGAACATGACCCACACAAGTCCTCCTATCATGACCATGAACATGACCCACACGAGTCCTCCTAACATGACCATGAACATGACCCACACGAGTCCTCCTATCATGACCATGAACATGACCCACACAAGTCCTCCTAACATGACCATGAACATGACCCACACGAGTCCTCCTAACATGACCATGAACATGACCCACACGAGTCCTCCTATCATGACCATGAACATGACCCACACGAGTCCTCCTAACATGACCATGAACATGACCCACACAAGTTCTCCTATCATGACCATGAACATGACCCACACGAGTCCTCCTATCATGACCATGAACATGACCCACACAAGTCCTCCTAACATCACCACTAACCTGACGACGACCCGCTCTCCCAACATGGCAACCAATATAACATCGTCAGGCTCTAATATCGTGACCAACATCAATAATCAACCACTAGTAAGCCAAGCTCTTTTTCTTGTTTAAAAATGGAAATAATAACAATCTTGACTGTTAAAGTGAACGTTCTTATAAAAGACAAAAAGTACATTTGCAAGTTATTGCATTTATGTTTTTGTTTAAATAAAATTTGACTGTGTTTATTGCAGGAAAATTACTGGCAGGGAAAGCTGTAGGAGGGATAGGGCTTGTTTCTCCGCTCCACCCACCTGTAATCCAGGAGCACAAGGTTCCTGCTATTTCCTCTCCACAAGAGGAGTAACCGGAAGTGCAGATAATTTTACATTTGAGCTCAGTGGCGAGTCAGATGGTTACATCGCTGCTGGCCTATCTCGAGACATTAGCGTAAGAGATCAAATCCAGTTACTTTTTAATCATGTTTCATTTAAATCAATCTAATATTTCAGCACTTTAATCTTAAACTTCTGGTTCACTGACTAATTTTCTTTTCACATCCTTAGGGTCAAAGTGGCACCGTCTATGCTTGCGCCAACATCAATGGTGTACTGAAGTTCATCCGTTCCACACTGAACAATAAAATACTGACTCAGGATAACACAGTAAGACACTTTTTCAGAGTGCCTTGTCTATAAAAACATATGGCAATATTAGCAACAGAGATTCTTAACAGAAAATAATATAGTAGTGTATAAAAGCATGGAAGGCTTCAAGGAAAATCCCAGTTCTAGTACTATCCACTCATGTCTCAAAGGGTTGCCTCTAAAATCTGTGTAAAGATGCAATAATGCATACAATCCAATTAAATACTTGCTCATAGCACTGTATATGCCATCTCAGATGCAGTTTCAGGGTCTTAAGTAACATTATTTCTGTTGTGCTGCAGTTCATTCCCGGAAGTTTCCCGTGGCTCCCTGAATGGAAGAAAGATTCAATGCATTTTCAATGCTGCGGGTCTCGGCAGCAGCACCGCCCGTTCAGCAACAGCAACCGCAGAAACTTTCGTCTCCGTTGTAACAGGCAGCATCTCGAATGGTGAGTGCAACACTTTGATCAAGTAACTGACTGACATTTTGTTTTGTAGCAGAAGTAAAACATTTCCTTCCCTCTATTCCTTTTTCCAGGTACTCTGGATTCTCCAGTCAGTGTACTGGCCACAAATGCGTCAGTGGACTTAAGCAACCCTAACAGCACAGATGTTTCAGTCATAATACCCAGTACAAACAACACTACCTCAAGCGTTACAGCAACACCAAACAACACGGCATCTAACGTTACGGCAACAGCAAACAACACGGCATCTAACGTTACAGCAACACCAAACAACACGGCATCTAACGTTACAGCAACAGCAAACAACACAGCATCTAACGTTACAGCAACACCAAACAACACGGCATCTAACGTTACAGCAACAGCAAACAACACAGCATCTAACGTTACAGCAACACCAAACAACACGGCATCTAACGTTACAGCAACAGCAAACAACACGGCATCTAACGTTACAGCAGCACCAAACAACACGGGCATCTAACGTTACAGCAACACCAAACAACACGGCATCTAATGTTACAGCAACACCAAACAACACGGCATCTAACGTTACAGCAACACCAAACAACACGGCATCTAACGTTACAGCAACACCAAACAACACGGCATCTAACGTTACGGCAACACCAAACAACACTGCAATTGTAAGTGTGAACAGACTAGAGAGCCAGTTATATATTTCTTGTTATTTGAAGTTAAAAGTTGAAGTGTTAGCAAAGTCAATGATGTATTGACTACAGTATTGCGTGATGGTTAATTGCTATAATATTTAGATTTTAGGAATTTATTCAACATTCACAGCAGATTTTTTTTTTTTAAAATAGCATTGCATTTCATGGCTTGTGTGAACATAACATTGCAGGATAAGGTCACCAGGGACAACTGTAAGAAGGACAGGGCATGTTTCTCTACTCCAGCCAGCTGTGATCCATTCTACTTCCAATAGCTGCTTTTTCGCCTCCACAAGAGGGGTGATCGGGAATTTAGACAATCTCATTTTTGAGATCAGCGGGGAGTCGAACGGTTACATCGCAGTTGGCTTGTCTCGAGACATCAAGGAGGTCTGTAAAAGATTTTATTTATTTCTCATGTTCACATTTAAAAATCACTTTTGTTAGAATGTGTTTTCAAAGCACCAAATCTGAGATGTGGGTTCTCTGACTTATTTACCTTTGCTCCTCATAGGGTGATGGTGACACCGTCTATTCTTGTGCCAACAACAATGGTGCAGTGAAGTTCATCCGTTCCACACTGAACAACACCATCCTGACTCCGGATAACACTGTAAGACTCCCTTTCACAGAGCTTTTTCTCCGCCAAGGTTTGCACGGATGATTCTTGGCTGTAAATTACATGGTTATGAACAACAACAGGGAAGGCTTTAAAGAAAATATAATGGTGCAAATGTATATTGGCGTGGAGCTGGATAGGTTTCTAAAACGCTTTGAGGTGGAGGGGAACTCAACTCACTTTAAGCCCTACATTGTAGAAATAAATTTTTGCAAATGTTACTTTTTTGTCTTGCAGTTTAGTCCTGGATCTTTCCGTGGCTCTGTGAACAAGACAAAGATTCAGTGCATTTTCACAGGCTCCAGGTCTCACCATTAACACCCGTGCGGCAAACACAGGCGCTTTTCTCTTCTTCTTCACTGGCATTTTTTACAAATGGTGAGAGCACCGCTATTATTGAAATACTGAAAGAAATTGCAATTAGTGATACAATTAAAACATGTCCTTTATTTCCATTTCCTCAGGCACTATGGGAGCTCCCATCACACAGATGACTACAAGTTCTCCAGTTGATCTAACCAACCTGAACAGCTCAGATGTTGGACTAATAACACCCACAGCCTCTACCACTTCTACTATTACAACTACTACAGCAAAACGTACTACGGCAGGAGGCATCGCACTGCAGCATGCAGCATCTCAGGGTAAGAACTTCATACTGCCACATCAGAGGCTACTCCCTGCAGAGCCGATAGGTGGAGCTTGTCGTCTAGGTCCGCCCCTTTGGATGTAATAGGTGGAGCTTGAAGGATCAGCCAGGCCCTAGCCCTAAACAGAACAAGATCAAACTCCACCCATTAGGTCCACAGAGGTGGAGCTAAACTGAGAAACACAAATGACTGCTCTTTAGTTCCAAAATTCATATTCATTTAGGTTGTTTTCAACTAAAAATGTAACTTTTTAAGCGTTTTGGCCGTTCATTTACACGACAACGGTGCTTTGGGTGCCTGAAAACACAAAGTTTGAAAACGGGATTTTGTGCTTTTGTGCTTTTGTAAACAACAAAAAGACAAATCTCTGAAGATGATGACGTCATGCATATGCGTATTACGTGTTCAGTCTATAGTGTTTCATCGCCATCTAATGGCCTGCCAGTAGAACACAGTTTTTTTATCCGTTTTCGGGGGATCCTGTTTTGACAAGGGTGTCGCCTGCACGCGGAAAACTCGAAGGAAAAACTTCTCCATTTTAAGCATTTCGTTGTCGTGTAAACGTACCCTGAGATTAGACTAGCATACTGTGCAATACAGGTTATACATAATGACCTCAGGTTGAGTCATTCTTGTGCTCTTCAATTGTCCTTTGTTAAATACTTAATTTTTTCTCTTTTTTTCTCTTTTTTTCAGCTGCTGTGATCATTCTCTCAGGGATCCTCGCAGTCCTCCTGTTGTAAGGACTCTGCCTGGACGTGTCCTTTGCCTTATTAAACTGGTCGATGAGCACTGAATGCTTGATGAACCCAACACTAAAGTATATGTAATTAATTTATACTTGTGCAATATTGTGACTCTGGAAACATGAAGTGAGGATCTGAAAATATGGGGAAGAGGGAAATACATCATTTATTTAATTTGTTTGAGAAAGAGTGTGTGTTTTTGTGAGAGTCCGTGTTTGTATCCTGCAAATGTACTGATACCTAAAATCAGACTCCTGCACAGAGCGGGCTGATGGCCAATTGTATAATCGTCTGTTAATGTAATGGCGCACGTGTGATGCCACCAAGTGGCATACTATGTCTAGTAATAGCTAAGAGGATTATTTTTAAATGTCTTTAATTTATTTGGTAATGAAAGTGCATTGCTGCCTCAAAACATCGACTGCCTGTGAGTTTTAAATGAAGTCACTTGTATATTTTTTAGAAGAAAATAATTATGCATAATAAAGTGCTTTACATGTTCAAGTAAACAATAAAATTGCTATATCAGTGTTTATTAACCGGGACATACAAAAATGTGTCAATGACGACAGCAGGAAAGAACAATGCTAAATGCAAAGAGTTAGGGTAGAAAAATAGGCTAAACAGAAATGGAGAAACACGTCCCATATTGTTGGTAAAAGCTGTGCGTCAACCAACCTCTACTGTGTCATTTTCACACTTTTATACAAATTTGTGAAATGCCATCATGATCAAAAACCATGAACAAACTAGGCCAAACATTTTTTTTTTTTTTTGTGTTGGGTCACCACAATGTGCCCTAATATAAATATTTTACCTTGCAGGGATATTCCATTCTTTTTAAAGATGATATTAACACTATTTGAAAACTGCTTTTGTCTTTCCATAAGGGAAATGATGGTGAAACCACACTTGCCAACCCTCTAATGTTTTCGTAGGGATCGGTTTTGTAAAGTTAGTAAAGACCTATATAGATTGTAGATTAAAACAAATGATTTATAGCAAATCCTGCCCTGAGGGCCACTGTCGGCAGAGTTTATCTCACACCAAGATCAAATTGCCTGCATTTTTCATGCACTAGCACGTGAAGGGCAGGACAATTTTGGACTGGAACGCAGTATAGTAACTCTGAAGTCCTTGACTAACTTGTTCAGGTGTGTTATTAGGGTTGGAACTAAACTCTGCAGGGCAATGGCCCTCAGGCCCAGATTAGAGGAACACTGATTTACAAGATTTACCTGTTGCTAGTCCTTTAATGTCAACAGACATTTTCCAGAAGACATTAAAAATTATATCAAAAGAAAGATTCTGGATCTGTTCAAATCAGCATTTAAAATTAAAATCAGATGGCGTGTGAAATAAAGTACTCAACCTAAGGTGAATGTAGTCAAATTATTTTGAGAAGGTACTCTAAATATACTAATATTGAATGACTGAAGCGGTCAAATTCAGTGTGCAATTACAGACTTTACATCTCAAAGACACAACAAAAAGGTCAGGAACAAAATGACTCTTCAGTTATGAAAAACACACATCTAAGGAAGAACAATATTAAATCACACATGGAGCTTGATAAAAGCCAAGTGACAAAAATTGACCGACTAAAAAATAATTTTTGGTCCGAAAGCAAACACCATCTTTCCTGGCCCTCCTTATTCCATCGGCATGTCACAACATCCACAGAAAGTCATTTTCTTAGCTCCTTTACATGTAGGCAAAAGAGTTGTATGCCTATTCAAATGACAACCACGTCTATCAGGGGCAAAAAAGAGAGGAACTCTGGGAACATTTACATGTCATTAAGATTTACATTCAAAATTATTCTGCTTTATAAGCAAATAACTTCAAGAAAGTTTGCCATGGATGTTGTCGAAACTTGCTTCAAACATGCTTCTGATGAATTTATGCATTATAATATGTGTCTCATCGATTTTTCAATAACTGAAGCTGTTAAATCTTAAATTTGCCAATATGAAATTACATTTGAAATATGCATGATGTAAGAAAAGTTTAAATAACTACTCTGGCAAGGGTCGATGTTGGCAAAACACATTAACATGAATCCATAACACTCATAAAGAAAAAAGAAAAACACAGGAAATAAGAATAAGGAAAATACATTGTGGACAGAGCAGCAGATGTACCAAAGGACTGGTTTAGTTTAATAATAATAATACATCACTATATGAACACATATGTTAATATGCATATTTTAAAGTTTTTCAACAGTTTAGTTGATAAGTCTTGTGTCATTAGAAGCAGAGCTTCCCCTCGTGACGGACGAGATGCCACAGAAATGCCTTGTGAAAAGAGTCTTGTAATCTTGTAATGTCTATGAAATGGGAAAGAAAAAAACCTTTAAAAATGGCAAGTGCAACTCTCAAGATGGAACAACATATGCAGTGTGATAGATATCGTCTTATATAATACAAACCACTTTTTTATGTATTTTAGCGTTTGACACCTCATTCTTCATTCACTTCAAAACTTTCACTGAAAAGAAAGAATGACATGAGAGATAATAATGACAGAATTAAAGTAAACATGTTAGAAGTTGAAAAAAAAAGAAGAAGCAAATACAAACCTTAAAGGTGGGGTATGTGCTTCTCTTTTTTGTCCATTTTTTCAAAATCAATTGAAATCCTATTCCTAACCCACTTACAGCCACTGAGTTAGAAGCACTGAAATGAAAATTAAGCAATTTAATCATCTGTGGAACGGGCAGGACTCGAAAAACTCCAGCCAATCATTTCCAAGTAGAATTATTGGACAGTAAGTTCGTCAACCAAACAGTCGTACCATACCGCCCTCCCCCCATCCCCCTCGTGCACGTGACCCCTTCGTGCGCATGATCAAAGCTCGTGACCCAGTCACAGTAAGTGCAAGTCGCTCCGGTACAGTAGGTGGCGGTATGCACCTGAACAAGTTGGATGCTATCCGCCAATAAAACCAGAAAGAGAGACAGAGATGTGCAAGTTGTGCAAGAAGTGCAAGTTGCTGCCATTTGGAGAATGGCAGACAAGACACTAGCACACAAAAGGAATCCTATATTTGAGAGAGCAATTGCGAACAAAACGGCTGAAAGAGAAAAGGCAAAAACAAGAGCTATTCTAGGTGCTGCTTTCCAACATTGGCGGCAACTGAAGGACCAGGTTGACGGTGTTAGCAGGTAAATGATGACGTCAGGCAAAAACTCCAACCTACGCTAGCCTGTCTCGCTCTCGCACATCTGAGTTGTCGCTCGTGCATGATTGCGCGTCCATGTTCTTCGAATGGGTGGAGTCAGGGCCAGCATTGGAGGAAAGAAGGTAGGACCATTTGAGTTGTGTATTTTAAAAATCTACCGGCCGTTAATATAAATCCCTACCTTTAATATAGTTTAGGAACACTCCCTGCACAGATTCTAATTATTGGCCAAAAAACCTTCCTCACGTAATAACCTAGAATACTGTCTAACACTTGATGGCTTGTCTGTCAAGTCTTCGTCGTCGGTTAGGAACCTGGGTGTGCTCTTTGGGCTCGTTTCCACTGAGCGATACGGTACAGTACGGTTCGGGACGGTAAACCATGATCCGGCTAGCGTTTCCACCACCAACAGTACCCTTACTTGATAGGCGTGGTGTTTGCCGGTAAGAAGCGAACAACGACATTTTCGCGCAAAGAAGAAAGCGATGACATACAGCAGATCTTGTTCTTGCTTCTCAGCATGTTTGTCACAAGAAGACAAGTGCCGACATTAGGCATTTTTTCAATACCAAGTACGCAAAGTTCGGACTTGCCAAGTCCGACTCAGGAGAATGACTCCCGAGGACACGAGTCCAGCAATTCTGCTAATGGAACAGCGCGTTCTTGAAAGCGCCACTCTTGAAAGCGTCGCTCTGCTACTCCGGTTATCTCTGTATGTACATTTTAGGCAACAATAAAACGAAATGTGTTATAAAACACCTCTCTGCCTCTTTTCGTTTTCATTTAAATAAATTTTAAACATTATAGGCACACAAATGTGGTTCAGGCAATGCGTATTGATTATTCACTGCATGTATAACGATAGCCTATTTATAACAAAACGAAATATAAAACACAACCCTGTTATTCCAGGCAATATGCACATTTGTACAAATGTTTGCAATAAACAACATTACAGTGATTATCTTGTAATAAAATAAAAAAATGATAAAACTCAACCCTATCTCTTTTAGTTCAATTTCAGTTTTATCAATAATAGCCACTGTAAAAGTATAAGTAAAAGGTACAAGAAGCTATACAATAAGAAATAAAGCAAACAATTAAGTCAAATATACAAATTCAGCGCTCTAGTCTAACGTTACAACGGTAAAGTTAAATAGCCTAAATATATGAAACTTCACTTAGCCCTCAGCCAAATTGGCCAGGGAACGAATTATAGATTCACGAGACCAAAGATCGCCGTTCGGTCTACACAAGACGAGTTATATCTCATGTTTAACCACTACAGAGACGTCAGAGTCAGCGGCAAACGTCAGAACGACTAGCCGAGGAAAGGCTGTTCCAGGCGGAGAACATGAGCGCCGAGCGCCCGGTGATTGCCTGGATCTCATAACCTGGATCAAATTTTCATAAATCTTTATAAATAAACCACAGATTTGAGCTTTAAACAACTACATTCTCGCCTGAAAAACTCTTAAACTACACTTCGTGACACAATAACAGTAGTATTATATTTCAACTGTATATTAAAAAATGGCGCTTCTAATGTTGTCATTCCCCGTGTAGCACGCCGTGACGATTCTTTGTCAACCAATCAGCGTTCTGCAGCGAGTCTAGCTCCACCCTTTAGTACCGTAACACTGAGCTAGGTACCCCAACGGAAGGGTACCCAAAAAGTGGTACGATACGGTTCGGCATTTTGGTACCATTCACAACTTTTGACAGTGGAAGCACAAATAATTGCGTACTGTACTGTACCATACCATACATGGAAACAAGCTATTTGATACCAATCTTTCGTTTTAAAGTCACGTTTCTAGCAACTGGAAAAAACGCATTCTTCCATCTTAAAAATATGTCTAAATTACGATATATGCCTTCAATGAAAAATTAGGAACAGTTAGTTCATGCATTCATGACCTCAAGGCTAGATTATTGTAATGCTCTACTGGGTGGTTGCCCTGCACACTTAAAGGACAAGTTCGGTATTTTACACTTAAAGCCCTGTTTACAGATCGTATCTGATGAAATAGAACGGTTAAGATTAAAATTTGGACACATGCTCCTGTCCCGAGAATTTTAGGTTTATTTAGCTTTTGTGGACCTATTTTGCCAAACCCGTGATTCTTCCGTTGAGAGCTTGAATAATAGACACTCCAGCCCAGTTGGTGGCGATAATGCACCTTTGCCAATTGCAAGCAAAGGGGGGGGGCGAAATAAAACTAAAATTCTCGGGACAGCAGCATGTGTCCAAATTTTAATCTTAACCATTCTATTTCATCAGATACGATCTGTAAACAGAGCTTTAATAAACAAACTACAGCTAGTTCAAAACGCAGCAGCTCGAGTTCTTACCAGAACCAGGAAGTAAGACCATATTTTTCCTGGCACATTTCTATTATTCAAATCAGTTAAATGATTATTAGGCTGCATAGGTCAGCCGGAACCGGGGACACATCATATAACACCCGATGTACTCGTTACATCATAAGAAGAATGACATCTAATGTTAGTCTTTCCATTTATCCTGAGGTTTACTGAAGTCAGCCGGATCCAGGCCGTATCCAGATCAGACGGTGGACCTGTGCCTGGACACGTCCACAACACATCCCTGACGCACCAGCCTCATCGGCCCTGTGGAGGCCTCATCAACACCTCAACAAACCCGTCTCCATACCGGCGTGATGACTCCGACCTCCGACCAGATGGAACTGGATAAATATTGTGAATGTTCTGATCCAATCTGACTTCTGACCTGTAATGCTCCTGAATCATAATCATACACTGTTCGCTGGTTGGCCAGAGGAGAACTGGCCCCGGACTGAGTCTGGTTTCTCCCAAGGTTTATTTCTCCATTCTGTCACTGATGGAGTTTTGGTTCCTTGCCACTGTCGCCTTGGCTTCGGCTTGCTTAGTTGGAGACATTTAATATTCAACAGTATTTTTGATCTGCCTTTAAAGGTGGACGATGACGCAATTTTCTTTTAGAAACAAACTTGTTGTATTATTTTCATGTTATTACTGTGAAGCTGCTTTGATACAATTTGTATTGTAAAACGCGCTATTTAAATAAAGGTGACTTGACTTGACTCCCTCAGTTTTCTCTCAGGAGATCCGGTTTGGTGGATTTGTACTGTAGCTAAGTTATAGTTACTCATTGCAGTTTATACCTAGAACTAGTAGGTGTCTCTTATAACAAGCCAACGTGCCATTTCTAACCTGACTTGGTTTGGATAAAAGTGTCTGCCAAAGAGATTATTGGTGCCGCATTGGTAGACAATTTTGAGATCATTAATCACTAAAGACATTCATTTAGCAGCTTGTTTACTTGTTTCTACATGGATTTGAAAGATGATTTATTTGAAAAACAACACAGTTGTTTGTGTGAAAAATGTTCTAGCTTCAGTCAGAGAGAAAGAGAGATAAATATAGGAATAGAGGAGGAGGAATATGTAAATGGTGGAGGAGAAGAGATATGACTGTGAGTGTGACATGACTGACAGAAGTCACACTGGTATGTAAAGCTGAACATGCCAATCTCTCTCTCTCTCTCTGGAACAACGTTCATTTAAACATGCTCATTTAAAAGCAGAAAGAATCAAGAAGTGAACATGAGGGTTTTCTTCAGGAGTCTGTCGCTTTTACTGGGTAAGTAAAATACATATTTTCTGATATCTTGGGTGTTTCTGAAGCTGGAAACAGAATGTAGATCACTAACAGAAGACCCAATAACATATACAGAATTTTAGAGGACACTAAATAGTCCCCAATTGGCAAAATTTTTTCCTTAAGTGTAAATCTAACAAAATACTATATCTTTAGTTGTTTGTTCAGAATCATGATCACTATTTAAACAAACAACTAAACAAAATAACTTGTCATTTTCTATGGGTTCTGACAAAGTGTTAATTGCCACAGTCTATTTAATAAATATTTAATTGATTTAAATATATATATTTCAAGTTACTTTAAAAAAAATAAGTATTCTATTTTGATCGATTCCATAGACATACATCTGAACTATAAACTTATATCCCAGCACTTCTGTGATCATTTGAATTTTTGTAACAGAAAAAGTGAGTGTGTGTGATTGGAAACACAGATCTGAATATGCCAGTGTGATTTTGTCAAAGGTGTAATAGACACAGGAGAATCGTTGTCATTTAGGAATAAGATTGCGAGGGTGTTTGAATCAAGATCGCGCTCTTTTAACTATTAATAGTGCGGCTCTAACTATACAAAAAAATTATAATAATACGGAGCCTATAAAAGGAAACAGAGATGGAAAAAATGTGAGATGGGAGGAAAATTGTATGTCAATGCATTCAGGTTCTCTTGAAAAAGTTTTGCGTTCCATCCAAAGTTTAAGGGGTTTCGTAAAAAATAAGCCAAATATGAGAAGTTCAGATTTATAGCACAATTTGAGTTGGTCATATTTGATGACGTTTGCATGCTATGAAACTACATTATTGTATATAAAGTGCTATATAAATAAAGCTGACTTGATTTTACTTAAAGTCCCCCTGTGGTGAAAATCCAGCTTTTAATGTTGTTTATATGTCTATGAGGTGTTTTTAATATGCAAACCATGTGTAAATCCATAAGTCAACACCATTGCTGAGTATTTTCTCCTTAAAGGGTCATGAACCCCCATAATAAAGATGGACATTGACATAGAAATTTGGCAAACAAAACGGTCAGGGTTACATTTAAGACACACACAAACACACACACACACACACACACACACACACACACACACACACACACACACACACACACACACACCTCTGCTCTGAGGGATAGAAAAGTCATTGGGACTTGGTACCGCATCACTCGCAAGACGCAACCTGCATTGGTGAACAAGGGCGAAGTTCACCAATCTCCAGCTCTCGAAGCTCTCTCCATAAAAAATGCTTCCTACAGACACATAGTTGATAGTTTATAGTTTAATATTTTGGTTGATGGCCAACCAACCGCCCGGAGTCAGAGTCTAGCCCTGGCAGCATCGCGGGGAAACATATGCCAACACTGGAACTTTTGCACCACGAAAACAAACACTTGTGTCCCATCCCGTGATTGCCTTTCTCGTCTACTACGCGATATCACAGACATGTCTGTCATTGGAGATCCACGTGGTGTCATGAATAATTAAGAGACAGTGTCTTCTCATAGGATATGAAAACTCAGTCTCACTAATAATTATGAGACACCAATGAGTCACGTCACAGCCTGTAACCAATCAGATCAACGTCAACCAGTGGATCTCTGAGCTGAGCGAGTGAGTGGAGGCGGGGCTCATTTGCATATTTATAGAACCGTGCAAACTAAATAAGGCAAGGGTGAAGAGTTACATTCAAGCTATTTTAAGGCATGAATAAATTATTTTTCTAGGAAAAAACATTTAAATGTCATTTTGGTGATCCAAGATGAGTTTTAGAGATTACAATTATTGACTACAGGGGGACTTTAAATTTAAGTCTATAAATACTGACCATCATTCTGTGTTTCTCATTTCAAGGGTTTTTCCCACTTCAAATGAAGGCAGATGAAAAAGAAGGTGAGATTTTTATGAATTAAACACCATTGCATCTTTTGTTAGTTAATGTGTGCCACTGTGAAACATTTTAGTGCTCTACAGTCTCAGACATATAATGAAAACCTCAAATTTTAATACCAACAGATTTAAAGATAAAAATAAAGTAGGTACAATCAGACATGGCACAAGGTATTTTTCATCTATACTGAACGAAGCAGCAGTTTTTGAGAATATTTAGGATTTATTATTGATTTTACCAAGTATGATCGATGCTAGTTTGAAAACTACAATAAGCATTCCTGAAGAGATTGTGATTTAGTCTTATAGATGTTATCTTAACTGATTTGATTTACACACCTGTTTGTAATTGAGTTGCTTGTTTTCTTCCTTTGTCTTCCTCAGTGTATTTATAGTCCTCTGTATTCTTGGGTGTTTATTCTCGTCCATTATGTGAGGTTGTTCTATATTCGCATTTTTCAAGATTGCTGAAATAGCTTGAGGTTGTTTTTTTGGTCATTAAAACACTTCACTGCTGCAATTGAGGGGTCATTTACATAACACCGTTTTCAACTAAAACCGGAAAACTTTGTATATGTTTTAGCCGTTCATTTATAATGAAAATGCAAAGTTTTGCATGAAAAAACATTTCAAAGTGCATTTTTTAAGAAACGATATTGACGTTATTACAACGTTATTGTCTCCGAGAGTATACAACAAAAATGTGAGGTGGAAGCTGGACCTGCTGAAGGTGTACAGCGTGAGCCGAGTGGTCATCACTAACAGGCAAGACTGCTGCAACGAGAGGATAAACGGGGCAGAGATTCGGGTCGGAACCAATTCTTCAAATGTTTTCAGCAACCCCATGTGAGTCTCTCTCATATATTCTTATTTACAGAGATCTAGTCCAGTCGGCTGATTGACTAAATACTTTCAAAGGATCATAAGAGTTGTTTGTTCATGAATCGCACATCACTAAAATAATATTGTGGATGCGTCCCGAAATCGCATACTCTCATACTTATTTTGAATAAGTATTTACTTCACGACCGCTAAAAAAGTACACTCTATATATAAATGTGTGTAGTATGAATCTAATCTGGATGCACTACATTCGTCAAGACGTCATTATCATGTGACCTGCCAGTGTTGGCTGCGTCGCTTCACTGGCATTCACAAATCCTCTCCCGTGGCCTCATGGGATAGTAAAGTGTCCATCGTAAGCACACTTCAGAGTCTCGCCGGTAGAAGTAGCCCATCTGGGGACTTTTTGCCAACTATATTATTGTGAATTACTATTTAGTTGGGAGGGATGCGATTTCGGATGCAGCTTCACTAAGTGAGTCAAATGTTGATTTAGTTCAATGAATGATTCGTCAGAACGATTCAAACTGGAACTCTTTTCTTGTTGAACAATTGATTTTCAGGACTCATAAGAGACATTTTTTGGTGAATCGGACTACACTAACGCAGTGTTTTTAATTTACTAAAAGGAGATGGAACATAAGAGTCATTTGTTTGTTCGTCACGTTGTTCATTTTATTTGCATCAAGCGCGCGTGGGAAACAACAACAATCTTGCCAGTATTTCACGGTATAGGGTATTTTTATTCATTAAAGACTGCGAACACAGATTCACAACACAATTATTTGTTCATTGGATGTGTCAGTAATCGGTGCAGAAAACAGTGGTGCACATACCTGATCAAATGTAGTAGACATCAGACTGTTGACGTTATTGGATTTCTGAGGTGGCCGCACGAGAGTCAAATGATCACAGAATGAATTTGCCCATCTGCAATCATATACAACATTAACATTGTTCCAGAATAAAGAAATACTCTTCACTCCCTACGTCATATCATCTTAAATGATAATAATCCAAAGATTAAACACTGAGGAAACTACTGATCAACTGAATAACATGAATAAGAGCGGCAATATTGGTGGTTGTCTTGGTTACGAGAATGTCATAACATTACAAAATTCGATGCAATCGTCACACATGCAAGAGTGATAAAAACAGAACAACTTTATTTTGTGTAACAAGCTTATGTGTAATGTGTAACAAGCTTAATCGGCATGGTAAATAATTGCACGTTTCTATTGCAACAAAATGATAATAATAAACTCCCTCTATTGTCTCTCTCCAGATGTGCTGTGATCTCTAGTATTCCAGCTGGCGCTTCCTACAGCTACTCGTGTAATAGGATGGAGGGACAATATGTAATTGTGGTTATTCCTGGAAATTCTAGGATTGTTTCTCTCTGTGAGGTGGAAGTCTATGTGGTTTATCCAGGTAATTCATAACACCTGGTCTAAACCCCTTTCCAGGGGAATTTGAAGCCATTCTCATTCCATTGAAGTGTTTTTTTTATATCATTATAGAGTGTAGTTTCTAGTCTAGAACCAGACCAATCTGGTAAATACATTCCTAGAATGAAGTAAATGTGTATCAAATAAAATATTTCTTGACACTGTCATTTTACAGGTAATTTGGCAGCAGGAAGAAGCGTCACACAGTCATCAACCATTGACAGCTGGTTCGCTGAACAGGCCATTGACTTCAACCCAGGTTTCACACATCCACAGTTAGCGTGTTCCTCAACCACTAGTCAGACTAACCCGTGGTGGAGGCTGGATCTGCGTCAGATTTACAGAGTTACTAGAGTGGTCGTCACTAACAGACACGACTGCTGTCCGGAACAAATAAACGGAGCCGAGATTCGCATTGGAAACTCTTTGGAGAACAACGGCAACAACAATCCCATGTGAGACCGTCTTTCAGTGGCTTAATACCCATAGACATCCCGGATTCCTCAAGTGCAGAAAGAATAAAGTCTGAATGAAGTGTTCTCTGTCTCTCTGTAGATGTGCTGTGATTTCTAGTATTCCAGCGGGTGTTTCGTCCAACTACACTTGTAACGAAATGGAGGGTCGATATGTGAATCTGATCATTCCTGGAGATTCAAGGTTTCTCACGCTGTGTGAAGTGGAGGTCTATGGAGAAGGTCTGACCAAACAAACTATTGAAAAACGTCTATTTATTATTGATTATACATGCTCTCAGCAGTCGATAAAACACATTTGTGGTGGACACTAAACTGCAACTGAACCTGTGTTTAATGTCATGTGGGTCATATTTTATTTTACTTTGTGTAATTTGTTGATGATTTTTGAGGATCTATCCATGTTTAAAAGTGACACGGCCTTTGATGCCAAAAACAAAAGATGCAATGATGTATTTTGGGATCCTAAAAATGCATGATTATACCACTGATCTAAACGATAGAGAGTAACATCATGTGTGTGTGTTTCAGGTCCTTGTGTAAAGCGAACGTTTGTGAAGCTCAAACTGAAGTCCAGCCGGAGTCTGTCTGAAGCCACAAAGAGAGTCCAGCTCCTGACGCAGGTGAGAGAGAGAGAGAGAGAGAGAGAGAGAGAGAGAGAGAGAGAGAGAGAGAGAGAGAGAGAGTGATAGAGTGTGAGAGAGAGAGTGAGAATGAGTGAGAGAGAGGGATGGATGATGGATGAGAGGAGAGAGAGAGAGAGAGAGAGAGAGAGAGAGAGAGTGAGAGAGAGTGAGTGAATGAGTGAGTGAGTGAGTGAGTGAGTGAGTGAGTGGAGTGAGTGTGAGTGAGTGAGAGAGAGAGAGAGAGAGAGAGAGAGAGTGAGTGAGTGAGAGAGAGAGAGAGAGAGAGAGAGAGAGAGAGTGTGAGAGAGAGAGTGAGTGAGAGAGAGAGAGAGAGAGAGACAGAGAGAGAGAGAGAGAGAGAGAGAGAGAGAGAGAGAGAGACTTTGACTTTACAAAAACCTTTAATTATACAGTTAAAAGTAGACTTTCACAATTCCACAATTATACACTCACACACAAAAAAACAAAAACAAAAAAATATAAAAATGATTAATAAAACCAAAACAAAAAAAATAAAAATAAAATTATAACATCTTTTCTAAACAACCATCATTTATCTTACATAAGATTCCATTTAAACACCAAACTTCCTCAAAAGTAACCAATTTTCCAACAAGTTCATAGTAGGCAAATTCAACCGTTAACCGAGCAGAGATCAAACCTTTGTATGTTAGAACAATATTTGTGGAACCTGTTCCCACAATCTTAGCTTTCTAGTCAACCATATACTCAATTTAGCTTGTCCATACAAATAATTCAAAAAGACATCAACATTCCTTGTTTTATATCGGTACTTTGGACCATAAATAAAACTTTCTTGACTAAAAACATGACCCAACATATCACACCACTCTTTTAACATCTGGAAAAGCGGCTCTAATCTATTACACTCGAAAAACAAATGAAAAATAGATTCAATTTCTGAACAAAAAGGGCACATTTCAGTAGCGCCAGAATCTAAGTGAGCTTTATGTTTATTAGTTGTTACTATTCCATGTACGATCCTCCACTGTAAATCGCCAGTTCTTTTATCAGTAGGAATCTTATATAAAGTTCTCCAGCTGCGTTTGGGTGAGAGATCTGTGCCAAATATCTCTTGCCATTTTGACTCACGTACGCGTTTCAATTCTTGAAACCGCATTACTTTAACGCAGACATGATACATGGATTTCTTGCCCACCTCACGAAAGGATTTTAGTTCTGGAGTACTGAAAGTAAGCAGTTTTCCCTCCTCCTCCTGCCATGAGACAACACCAACTTTTACTTCCAATTCTGGAAAATCTTTAACATTGTCATCATCATTTTGTTCAGATACTTCTTTTTCTAGAGCACATTTAAAATCAGAGGGTACAGCAGTTACAATTTCAGTTAAAAGTTTTTCAGAAAACCGCAATGATTTCACATCAATCTTTAGTGCAATATTTTCTGGGGCTAACCACCCATCCTTATCCAAAAAACATGACACCTTAGTGAGACCCCGCTCTTACAAGTGCATTTCTCACTGAAACAGAATTCAAACTTTTTACAGACAGCCACAGGGTTATGAATTACAGGTTCTTCTTTCCCCCAGAAACCATTGACAGGCCCTTGTTCTCGAGAGTTTGAAAATACTTTCCAAACTCTAAGCATTGTCTTATAAAACGGTGTTAGACCAGTTAAGTCCACTCCATCAAGGTCCATTAAAAAGAGGTGTCGATCAAGGCCCATCTGTCCTCCTTTTCTCAACAGTCCACAGGCTACATCTGTCCAGCCGATGTGCCTTTTATACAAAAGTCTTTGAGCAGCCTGTAATCTAAAAGCAGCGACTCTGCATTCAATGTCAATAAGTCCTTGTCCTCCTTCGCAGATTGGTAGATACAGGACAGCCGCTCTCAGCCAGTGCTGCCCAGACCAAAAAAAATTAACCAATTGTCTTTGAATATCTTTGACGAGATTTAAAGGAGGGTCCACAACGGCCATTTTATGCCACAGTGATGATGCAATTAGGTTATTTACTATCAAGACTCTTCCTCTATACGATAATCGCGGAAGTATCCATTTCCATTTGGACAAACGTACACACATCTTTTCTATTATTCCATCCCAGTTTTTCATTTTATACACATCTGAACCTAAGAAAACCCCTAAAAATTTAAAACCATCTCTACTCCATTCAACATTTCCAGGCAATACTGGTATAGAACTTGTGGTTCCGCACCATAGTGCTTCGCTTTTCCCCCAATTTATTTTAGATGAAGAAGCCTTTTCATAGCACTGAATACAACTTAACACACTTTGTATATCTTCTTTGTCCTTAATTATCACAGTGAGGTCATCAGCATATGCAGAAAGTTTCATGGATTTATTGAAAAAACCTTCGATGTGCAAACCCCTTTATTGAAATTCTCATTTTACACAATAGCGGTTCAATTACTAAACTGTAGAGCTGACCGGAAAGTGGGCAACCCTGCCTGATTCCCCTTCGAACTTAATAGGCATGCTTAACCCTCCAGGCACTTTTACCATACATTCTGCTTTTTCATAAAGTAACCTAATCCATGAAATAAAAACATTCCCAAAACCATATTCACTTAAAACATCAAACAGATAAGAGTGATCCACTCGGTCGAAAGCCTTTTCTTGATCTAGGGATAGTATTCCTAAATCAATATTGTTTGACATCGAGTAGTCAATGACATCTCTTATAAGAAATAAATTATCTCTAATGCACCTGTTTTTAATACAATATGATTGATCCGGATGAATTAATACACCCATATATTCATTCAATCTATTAGAGATACTCTTAGAGAAAATCTTTTAATCTGTTGTCAATAAGGCTACAGGCCTCCAATTTTTAAGCAAAGAAAGATCACCTTTTTTTGGTAGCAGAGAAAGAATTGCTCTTCTGCAACTAGTAGGTAAAAGTCCAGTTTTCATTGAACATAAAATCACTTCATAGTAATCTTTCCCAATGATTCCCCAAAACTGTTTAAAGAATTCAGAGGGAAGACCATCTAATCCAGGGGATTTTCCAATCGATAATTCTTGCACAGCTTTGGTTACCTCTTGAAAGCTTAAAATACAATCTAAATCTTCTTTATGCTCTGGTGTAAGTTTTGGGATTAAATCAAAAAGTTCAGTTTTACTATCCAAATCTGTCATTTCCATATCATACAGTTTAGAATAAAAATCTACTACAAACTTGCTCATTTCAGATGGGTCATAAAATAAGTCACCACTATCATTCCTTAAACACAACATTTGCTTCTCTTGACACACTTTTCGCTCTAAATTAAAAAAGAACGATGTTGGGTCCGTCAATATCTTTGATATGAGAAAAACGAGCTCTAATAAGAGCTCCTTTTACTTTCCCATGTAAAATGTTTTCTAACTGCAGTTTTTTTTCATATATAACATTTTGTAATTGATTTTCATGTCTTTCCAACATTTTATTTTCAATTTCAAGAATCTCATTTTCGAGTTCTTTAATTGTATTTTCCATTATTTTTGAGGAATAACAAGTATATTGTTGGCAGAAAACTTTAACTTGGGTTTTTCCAACTTCCCACCACTGTATAATATCTCTAAAATCATTTTTTTTGCATCTGCCATGTCTGCCAAAACAACCCAAAATTTGCACAAAAAACAACATCTTGTAACAGCTTCTTGTTGAAATGCCAGTATGAACCCACTTTATGTTGTTTTGACAATACACAATCTATTGTAATCATTTTATGATCTGAAATAACATTAGGGATAATATTAGCATTACAGACTCTATTCCTTGAGTTATTTGAAATGTAAAACCTATCTAATCTTGCAGCATGAACCGTTCCTTCTGAAACCTTTACCCAAGTATACTGTTTTAAAGAAGGGTTTTCAGTTCTCCATATATCATTTAACTCGAACTTCTTAATAATATTTGCCAAAACAGATGAAGACTGATGGTGCGTTTCCTCATTATTTCTATCCATATTAAAATCTAAAGTACAATTAAAATCGCCTCCCATAATCACAATATCATTTTGTTTTAATGTATTAAAAACTCTGCTATTTTCTTAAAGAGAACAATTCTCTCAGATCCTTTATTATTTGCATAAATATTCACAAAAACTACATTGTGAGTATTTACTTTAGCTTTTACAACCAGTAAACGACCTGGCTCTATCTCGTGTTCAGATAAAATGTTACATTTACAGCTTGGACTAAAACATATAGCTACACCCGAACTTACATTAGAGCCATGACTAAGAATATATTTTCCTTCCCACCATAGGCCCCATTCTACTTCATTATTTTTATCGCTGTGGGTCTCTTGAAGGAAAGTCACTCCAATTTTTTTAAGTTTTAGGTATTCTAAAGCAAAACTTGTTTTCTTCTATCTCTAAGGCCATTTACGTTTAAAGACGCTACTCGCAAAGGCTCCATGAGACAGAAAAGGAAGGAAAAACAGAAAAGAAAAGTAAACAAGGGAGACAGAGAAACAGCCATTACGTTTATTTAAAACTTCCCTCTATTTCCTTTCCCACTCTTTTCCTTTGCCTCACCGTAGCTATATGTTTTTTCAAACGAAAACGTTTCTGTTGTGATAACACAGAAAAATTATACGTTTTCCGCGCCGACACAACTGAAGCAACGAACTTATCAGCATCCGGGAAATACTCAGCAACATCTACCTTTTTTCCTTTTGTTTCATCCAGAAACTCATTAATCTGTTCCACTGTATACAAATCATCTCCTACTTTCGGACAATCAGATATATCAGAACAACAATCCTCATAATTTAATCCGTCATCCTGACTCATTGATATCTCTCCAGAAACCACATCTTCAACAGTCACCACCTTAAAGGCTATATCGCTGCTACAACAAGGCTGCTCTTCTTGCAAAACACCAGCAAATCTACTAGAATTTGCACTCACCTCATTTTCTTCACCTGTATCCACATGGTCCTCTGAAACTTTCTCTGGTTCCCGATTTTGGTCACCCCGACTCTCCATTGTAGCTTGACTCGGATCAACCTGACTCTCCATTGTAGCTTCATTCTCAACCCGAGTCTCCTCTGGTCTCTTTTTATGCGGACACGAGAATCTTTTGTGGCCGATATCACCACACTCAAAGCATCGTAAGCTTTCAGTGCTTGCATATAACACATAGGAACTCCATCTCCATCATTTACTCTAAACGACACATCTAGAGTTTTTTCCTGAGAATTTAAAAGCATATGAACTTGTCGTCTGAATGATAGTACATGTTTTAAAGCTGGGTTTTTACATCCTAAAGGTACCATCTTAACTGGACTAACTAGTTTCCCAAAACGAGACAACTCTTTGACGATCGCTTCATTTTTAATAAACGGAGGTACGTTTGAAACTATAACTTTTGTAGCCGGTGCATACAACGGAGTTGCCGGCACAAACATCCCCTTCACCCAAAGGCCATTTTCAATTATTTGATTAACAAGTTGTTCTGTCTTCAAAAAAACAACAACAGCTTTATTCATGCGCGAGGCTGAATTTATGTTTTCGTGACCAACCTGATCACCAACTACGATCAACACGTCCTCAATCGAAGCGGTCGGCTCCGGTACACACCTAAACCCATTCCGGAGGGAAACCGCGCTCGTTCCCCCCGCCATGCAGACGCCGAAAAGCCCACACGGGAACCAATCCCTAAACTATCTTAAACTTACCCAAAAAAATAAAGAAAAAGAAAAGAAAAGGAAAAGAAACGGAAAAGGAAAGAAAAAGACAAAAAAGTATATAGAAAGATAAAGAAAGAAAGGAAAAAACAATATATACCACAATTAGAAAACGCTCTCACACGCATCCACTCACGCACACCCACTCCATGAGAGAGAGAGAGAGAGAGAGGAGAGAGAGAGAGAGAGTGGTTGTAAGAAATGTGCTGGTTTCAGCTGGAATCTGCTCTGGCGGAAAGAGGGATTTCTAACGTGACGCTGCGCTGGTCTCAACTGCCCGAACAGGAAGTGATGCGGAAGGAAGTTTCGCCCGGTGAGTGTGTTCATTCAAGAAACCCTGGAAACCTGAACTAGAATGTTGACTCATTAAAATAAATGCATAGACTAGGAGCTACAAATGAAATGGAAACAACGTCTTGATGATATAATGAACGTTTCATTCACAGCTCAATGTGCTCAAAGAAAGACATGATGACGGGAAAACTTTTGGATCAGTTCTTCAGTTACTTTATGGTGATCAACATTGAATATTCTAGTAAAGTTGTAGGTGAAAATTGAAACCACGGATTCCTGAAAATGCTTAAATTCTGAATCTGCTCTGAAGCAATTTGTATTGTATAAAGTGAAATTATTAAACTTGATTAGACTATTTAACTCTCTGGGGTCTGAGGTGTTTTCTGGGTCCTGGAGGTGTTCTGACATGCTCTGACATGTGTGCTTATTTCTGTTACTTGTGATATTGTCATGGCTAAAGTCTTATTACACTGCATTCAGAACAAACTCTGCTACAATAATATGTCAGCAGCATGTATGTAAAAAAAAATAGTTTTGAGATAATAACATTTATGTGTGGTTTGTGAAAAAAACAAAAAAGAATTGTCACTGAAATAAGGTCATGAAACCCAAACTGATTATTTCTTCACAAGACTTTTGAAAATTGTATCACGTAGCCTAGAATATTTAGTAATATTTATCCTGTCCTCATTCAGATAAAACAATATGTTAACCACCCATGAATATTAAGTGTTTCACACCCAGTGTTGGGGAGTAACGGAATACATGTACCGACGTTACGTATTCAGAATACAAATTATGAGTAACTGTATTCCGTTACAGTTACAATTTAAATAGTTGGTATTTAGAATACAGTTACATTGTTGAAATAATGGATTACATGAGGACACTTCTCTGTTTCACAATCTCTAAATAACGTTTATTCAATATCTAAAAATAAATTAAGGCAACATCATGCATTTCCCAGAAGCCCCAATATGAAAACGAAAAAATTTGCAGTTCACGTGATCAGTCACATGGAGTCGGAAGAGCAGCAGCGGGCGGGAGCTAGAGGTAGAGATGGAGCCGGAACAGAGCCAGGGCAAAAATGCGTTTAATATCTTGGAAATTTAAAAGCATTTCACACTAAAGAAAGAGGGAGAACGAAATATAACTGTGCAATGCAACCTCTGCTTTCCAGCAACCAACCTCCTTTCAGCGTCCAAAGACTCCACCTCCATCCTGAAGAAGCATCTTGTAAGTAATTTTTTTCTTTAAATTAGCCAGTTTTAGTCGTCTGCTGTAGCTTTACTGGTCACCTTGCTATTTTATAGTTGTATCAGGTAGCTACGAGGGCTGATATGCAATAACGTTATGATATGAAACCGAAATCACGACGACGCTCAGATCGGCGAACTGCGTGTCCATTACAGATTTGTGCAAAACTTTTGCGATTTTTTTTCTAAATGTCGACAAAAAAACTATTTTGAAATGACTGTGTTTCCATTAACCGATGTTATGAGACTAAAACTTAATTTTTTCCTCTCGCGATAAGTAAAATCATTCCAAAAACCATGGCAACGGACGTTGTAGGTTTATAGCCTGTATTCCAGCCACTGCAACTAGACATTATTATTAATCGAAGGAGATGTATGCGTGTTTTCAAAGCATTAATGGTAAGGAACGACCCTTATTATACTTGTGAGCGGCACATATGAGGAGTTTCTGGGTGTTTCTCCCTCATATCTGCTTTGAGGTCTTTGATTGTGGTATTTATTTGAGGATTAGAATCCATTATTCCTGTAATTATTTTGTCTTTTATGAATTTAATAAAGAACTCTGTCTGGTATTATTAGTGTGTCATTCTTAATGAAAGAACATCAATGTGAATATAGTCAGCTGTAACAATCTGGACATTTTTTATGGAAGATGTACAGAAACAGAATATAGAAGTTTGATTTATATTTATCAGATTACAATGGCTTGTAAATTAAGATGTATGATATAAGTTCATATTACAGAAAGTATCCATTGGGATACAGTAAATTATATAATCAGTGAACCATGGCAAGTTATGTTTTTACATTATCACATAAGTTAACTATCCCTTTAACTATGAATTCTTAATATAATTAATCAAAAACTACATAGTAACACATAAGTCATTCAATAGTTTTGTTTGAGAAAAAGACAAAAATGATCAGAGTTCATTAGAGAAGTAGCGTGACTCTTTTGCGTCAGATTCAGACTATTCACTGAATCATTTGATCCAGTTTGATTTATTTGGTCTCACGCCACACTCCACAGGAGTGGAAAATCAATAGAAAATCACAAAGCACTTTTCATCATGCCATACTTACCTTATAGATGAAGTGTGAAAGGTATACAATGTGTAGTCGGTGATGAGGCAGGACGTGTCTGAAAACCATAATTATTTTTGCAGTTGTGCAGAAATTACACTGGGTTATAAACAATCCAATTTGCATAATATAGACAGTAGCTGCTGATAACTAGTCTCAAACAGGCCTTCAAATTGTCAAAAGTCAGGGTGGACCGGTGTTTTTATTTAACAATCTTCATGTAAGAAAAGGCTAGATAGGCTATACTAAATAAGTTGAGCCAAACAATGCAGTTAATGAGGTGGCACATTTTCTGATATTTGGATAGTTGTCTCCTGCAAAATGGCTCCAAAACTGTTCACTGGCCCTCGCCTTCAGCTGAATGTCAGGCCTCATCCACACTACTGCGTTTTAGTTTAGAAACGGAGAATTAAAACGAATACGATCTCCGTCCACACCAGCGTTTTAGCTGCGTATTAGAATTGATCTCCGTCCACATTAAAACGACTGAAAACGCGGATCACGTGACCACTCACCAACACTGGGCGTGCGTGTGCCGGTGTAAACAGCCGCATGTAGGCAGTATAGGATTGTAAAATGCAGAATTTACTTGCACAACAGCTGCTAGCAAAGACATCAACATCAGTAACGCTTGTAATTCGTTATTCATGTTGCAGTCACTAACGTTACGTAGTCCAGGCTGTTATGTATGTTTTCTTCCCGGGGACGGGTCATGTGATGGGTGTCTGACGAATCAGGGAAGGATACGCCATGACTGATGACACCCAATCATAGAGCCGAGCGTGAGCCTCTGCGTCAGCGTTTGTCAAGTCCTCCGTTTTGACCGTCTTCACTAAACGCCTTCCGGAGATTCAAAACGCAAAACGGGGGTCGGAGCGTTTTCAAAGTTCTCCGTTTTAGGTCTTCTTTTTTGCCGTTGTAGTCTGGACGGGAGGTGCAAACGTAGCAAAGGTCTCCGTTTCTAAACGAAAACGCAGTAGTGTGGATGGGGCCTCAGTCTGCAGTGCTACAGTCTCATCCTCCGAGGTCTGATGGGTTCTTCTGAAACAGCTTCCCCGTGTCTGAGGCCAAGGAATCAACCTCATGCTCATCTCCAAATGGAAAGCACATGAATGTACAGTAGCAATTGGCTCATGAAAAGCAAAGTTTTTTTTAACTAAAAAAGTTTGTCAAAGTCTGACCGGATCTTTTCAATTTGCTCAATGTAGCGCTCACTGTCCAGTTGTACAGGCTCCTTTCCGTTATGCAGTTCAGATGCAAGATTTTGGAGATGTCTAATTCGTGACCCTGCAGCTCAGATGTGAATAACATCTCAATTACCTATGTAACCCTCGTTCCCTTTCAGTCGGTCACGTTCGCCGCCATGACCAACAAATAGGAATCCCCACCAATGGGGGTACAGCAACTAGTGGCGACGGGACGTGGCGTTACGTACGTAACCGAGCCTGATCCTTCTATGCCCTATGGGGCGATGGGACAGGGCTTACACAGAGAATGTCAATTCTCACTCAGTGAGACTTGGATAACACGGTGTAAGCTTGCAAAAGCCACAACCTACCGCAGGGAGGTGTTTTGTGGAAAATACGCATATGGACAAACCCCTCAGGGCCGGACTACACATGGAATATCCCTAGGGTGGCTCTGGCCCAGTTAGGGAAAGGGTTACACCTGGTAAAGACGAAAGACACTTGCTTCGAATTACAAATAACACAGATAAATAGAACAAAGAAAGGCTACAAATGAAAAAAGAAGAGTTTTTCAGGTAAATCTAACAGGTACAGACGTTTGAATAAAGTAATCAAATGTGAAAAACACTGCATATTAATTACGGCATAAATTAAATATAGATGGATATTTTTGCTATTATAATTTTGCTATTATAAGTTACAAAAGGTAGCCTATTTAGTCAAGAGCAGTGAGTAAGTAATTTGTCCTTTGTTTTATTAACATTAAAACACAGCAGCAGGTTTATTAAACTGCTGCCCCTTTAGATGTAGCCATCTGATAATAAAGGCCTTTTAATTCTGAAGAGTAGGGATGGGCAAATGCAGCCTCATGAAGCACTGAGACTTTTTCACCTGACTGTTCCGGGAAAAGATTTGAAGCATCAAGAGTGTTGAAAACAGCGCCATCTTGTGGAAGGTCAATTTATAGCAGCAATTAACACAGCATGTAGCCTATTTACAACTCAAGACATATTAAAGATCTTGTAACATCCTTTTAAATTCTGGTTCTTAACAAACTTTTCTTTTGGAATCTTAATTTGTATGGCCCGATATCGTTCATTTCCAGAGATTGTTGAATTTGACCCAGTTTTAATGGTGGAAAACCTAATGTAGGTCACTTTGCATATACAGCTGATACTTGTTGCATTTAAAGAGGAATGTCACAAGAAAAAATAATGGTGAAACTAAAAATGTACCTTCATTTAAATAAAAGCAATTAAGCCAATATCTTGATTTTTGAGAGTCTATACTTTATTAAAGGAGTCATATAATGGTACATGTGTACTGAAATTTGCAGTGCCTCAAATAATGATACAAATCCATCCAGTGTTTTTTTATCTCCTTATATGTTTTCCCCTGTCTCAAGTCGAGCCGTCTGACCATGTGACGTCTGACCGTGCCCCTCCCACAATTGTTGATTGACAGCAGCGTTTCATCACAGACCCGCCCTGAGGGAACTCATCATAGTCCGCCTTTGTTGATACGCTGGAGCAGAATGGCGATTGTGCTGTTCTGCTCTCGGTTGTAATAACGAACACAGCAGTCATTTTGATGATCCTAAATCCGAACCGCTGAAGACGCAGTGGCTGAGTTTTGTTTTCGATTAATATTCCCCACGATCCACTGTATAAAGCTGGTTTTAACGTTACGCATCACTGACAAGCCTACATTTTCTGAAAATACGTTTTTCATGACCATTAGCTGTAACATCTATCTGTCAATGAACTAACGTATACATCAGTAAACACATAGCGTTCGTATCTCACTACTCTACCCTGCCAGTACATAGAAAGATAGATCAAAGTGACATTACGTTAACCAACCATTCAGAAACGTCCTGTTCGAGCCTTAATTGTCGAACTTCTTCGGGGCCGTCCTCTTGTTCCGGGTCCGACTCCGGTTCACATTGATATGGTTACACAGATGTGTCCTCAGAGACTCCCGCTGTCATTCTTTCTCCAATATACCCTCAACTGTTGTCAAGGCAACAATCCATGTGTGTTGTCAAGTCAAGTCAAGTCACCTTGATTTATATAGCGCTTTTTACAATACAATACAACAATAATATTCACTAGAATATTATTGTTGTGTCAAAACCATAGACCATGAACCATAAACCATGGACGTAGTGTCCGTGACGTCATAATCCAGAAAAAAGCACAAACACTGCAGAGATGGGCAAGTTCAGGAGCTACAATTTGGTGAAGTGACGGCTAACAGCAGACAAACGGCTAGCATTGACATCAGCTGCAATCCACCTGTCACTCAAGTGGCCACGCCCTTAATTATGCAGAATTTATAGGCTTAGTATAATTCAAATGGATGAGTTATAAAAAAAAATGCACTCCTCTCACAGTTGTCATGAAGTGCAAAAATAACTGTATAGACCAAAGCCACTTTTTGCTCCAGGGTGTAAACATGTTTTTTTCTGCTGTAAAGTTGGACATTCATGTTCTGCTTCAATGACTCACAGCCATCATCATGAAGTGCTTCGAGTGGCTCGTAATGAGGCATATCAAGACGCTGCTGCCCCTCTCACTGGACCCGCTGCAGTTTGCATATCATCCAAACCTCTCCACTGACGAGGCCGTCTCCAGCACACTCTATCTGGCCCTCACCCACCTGGACAATAGGGACGCCTACATTGTAATGCTGTGTGTAGACTTCAGCTCAGCATTCAACACCACTATCCCTCAGCAGCTGATAGAGAAGCTGAGCCTGCTGGACCTTAACACCTCCCTCTACAACTGGATCTTGGACTTTTTTGACTGGGAGACTTTAGTCAGTACGGATCAGGAACTGCACCTCCAGCACCACAGCAGAGGCTAAAGGCTTGGTGTAAAGCAGACAACCTCTTTCTGAATGTGGACAAAACAAAAGAGATGGTGGTTGACTTCAGTAGGGCACAAAGTGACCACTCTCCGCTGTACATCAACGACTCCACCATGGAGATCATCAAGAAGACCAAATTCCTCTGTCTCCACCAGGCCAAAACCTCACCTGGTCCCTCAACACCATGTTCCATATCAAAGAAAACCAAGTACCTTCTCCACTTTCTGAGAAAGCTGAGGAAGACCCAGTTCCCACCACCCATCCTCTCCACATTCTACAGAGGGACTATCGAGAGCAACGATCCACAGCGGCTAGTGAAGATGACGAAGATCAATGTGGTCTCATGTGGTCACATTTACATCACATGCTGCATCCAAAAATCCACCAGCATCGTGGCTGACCACACTACCACATCCACTCTTCACCTTCCTGCCATCTGGAAAAAGGTATTGAAGGATTTCGGGCCCTCACATCCCAGACTATGTAACCGTTTCTTCCCACAAGCCATTCAACTCCTCAACACAAACGTTCTCGACTGACACACACAGACCACTCACGCATAAACAACGTTTATTTTTTTTAACGTTTAAAATATTTGCATAAACGCGTTTTGAGAGTGTTTAGATGTAGCCATCTGATAATAAAGGCTTTTTAATTCTGAAGAGTAGGGATGGGCAAATGAAGCCTCATGAAGCACTGAGGCTTTTTCACCTGATTGTTCCGGGAAAAGATTTGAAGCATCAAGAGTGTTGAAAACAGCGCCATCTTGTGGAAGGTCAATTTATAGCAGCAATAAACACAGCCATTGTTTTATCTATTGAACACAAATAAAAGCCTGACAATGCTAAATGTTCAGTTTTCTGATAATATAATTCACATATTAAAGAGTTGTTTGATGCAAGTAAATGGTGATCTAATTATTTCATGGTTTCTATGCTGTTTATATGGCAAAATATATGATCATGTAATATAGGCTATAGGCTTGTTTATAAAAACAAATTTTAGTAAATGACTTAAAACTTCCAAAAACCTGTAGAGTAGTTGTCTGGGCTCAAACATTCCGATACGCAAAGTGAAGCATTCACGTGACTAGAAAGAAAGTGAGGTTTCATATTTCGTTGATCATGTGTTTCTTCAGTGTCTTATGTAACATCACTTCTAAAGAGTGCCATGGTCGTCCTAAAATGTATTCCTTGGTTCATAAAGACAGCTGTAAACTTGTTGGTCTACTCTAGACAAAGTTCAGTGAGAATGAGAGACAAAACATTTGCAGCTGATTCAACTATTACAGACAACAGACTAAATTAAACATTAAATCTGCAGTGTTTAACTAGCAGCGCCAAATGCAACTGATGTTCAGGACTTTTCCAACATAAATCACCTCAGGCCTGACATCTGTGCCAATACAAACAAAAAAAGGACAAAATCTCATAGTGCTTTTAAGAATTTCAATTACATCAGAGTCACGACACAGTTTGCTTTACAAATGAGCCCCTTTTGCATCTGAAATGGCCCAATAGCTTATCCACATTTGCATAAGTGTCCTGTATGATGGGACATTTTGTCCAATTTCACTTAGGAACGATGACAAGGCAAGGCAAGGCAAGGCAAGTTTATTTATATAGCACATTTCATACACAATGGTAATTCAAAGTGCTTTACATAGAAGAAATTAAAATAATCAAAAGAAATGAGAATAATTAAAACAGTTTAAAAATAAAAAAAATAAATAAAATACAGTGCAAACAGTCGGACGCACAGTGGCACAGTGCTCATTCAGTAAATGCAAAGCTAAACAGATGTGTTTTGAGTCTGGATTTGAATGTGGCTACTGTAGGAGCACACCTGATCTCTTCTGGAAGCTGGTTCTGGATCCAGCATAATGGCTAAAAGCGGACTCTCCTTGCTTTGAGTGAACCCTTGGTATTTCTAGTTGATGTGATCCTAATGATCTGAGTGATCTGTTGGGTTTATATTCAGTGAGCATATCTGCAATGTATTGAGGTCCTAGGCCATTAAATGATTTATATACCAGTAATAATACTTTAAAATCAATCCTAAATATGACTGGGAGCCAGTGTAAAGACCTGAGGACTGGTGTGATATGTTCATATTTTCTGGTTCTGCTCAGGATCCTGGCAGCAGCGTTCTGTACGAGTAATCCACCCTGCTGGTGATGAAAGCATGCACAAGTTTTTCTAAGTCCTGACTGGAAACAAAGCCTCTAATTCTTGCAATATTTTTCAGATGATAGTATGCCAATTTAGTTATTGATTTGACATGACTACTGAAGCTAAGGTCTGACTCTAGAGACACACCAAGATTCCAGGGACAGGGACTTTTGATTTAGAAATATCAGTGATTTAGAGTGCTGTTTTTTCCCAAAATATCTGCACAATTCAAAATTGTGATATTGATTTTATACAGTTCAATAAACAAGAAGTTAATATTGTGTTACATTTTAGACACTATTGTTGTCATGATTTTGCACTTGTTCACCTGGTGTCATTTAATTGGTTAATCTTTGTCCAGCTGTTCCTTCCTGTTTTGTCCAGTTTGATGTTGATCAACGCCTATTTTAGTCATGTTGAAGTTACGGGTAACATCAGTGTGGCAGAGAAGGAGCCTGTGCCGGAACCAGCTGCTTGGGTCTTCCCTGAGCCGAAGCAAGCTGCCCAGTCCTCCTCAGAGCCATGAGCGGCCCACTGCCTGATAGATCTGGGGTCCCCGGATCCAGTTCCCTCCCGGGTCCCCAACCTCGAGACTTTGCCTTCCACGCCGGTCCCACCCGGTAATCTTCCTCTTCAGATATCCCCGCCTGACTTCCTGGTCCCATCTCCTCCGCTGGTTTCGTCCAGTTCCCAGGATTCGTCTGTGCTCAATTCTGCCCCCACCACTTGCTCCATGCAGCTCTTTGGCTCCGCCTCGGGCTTCCCGTCCCGGGTTGAGTCCCCGGCTTCACATCAGGCCTGTCAGCCCATCGGCTCCGTGCTCCATTGACTCCACAATGATCTGCCAGCCCTGGGACTCCTCCAGGGCTCTCTCATTCCTCCGGATCAGCCTCAGTCAGTTGAGGATCTGCCTCTGGCTTGGACTTCCAGGTCTCTGGCTACACCTCAACCCTACACCCTTTCGGCTCCAGCAGGCATCTCCTTCCCTCCGGCTTCCCTGTCATCCTTGCTTCCTCGGTCGCCGCCCCGGTTTTCCAAGCCCTCGTCTCAGTCCCGCGAGACAGCATCTCCATCTTGGGCTTCCGGGCCGTTAATTTCGTTGGTCCGTCTGCCTCTCTGTTTCGTCGGATACCCCATTCACCCTGGTTCCGTCTCCGTCAGTCCGCTCCCAGTTTCCATCTAGCCCTTTGGTCAAGGCTCCACCCTGGCTCCTCCCACCGTCAGCTCCACCATGGTGTCGGTTTCCATCGGCTCATCCAGGTCCCTGTCCATCACCAGCTCCACACCCACCTCCAAAGCCCCCTCCCTCCGCAGTTGTATGCTCAGTTACGGCACGAGTACTGTCATGATTATGCACTTTCAGTTAGTTTGATTAGTCATTTTGTTTACCTGTTGTCATTTAATTAGTTAATCTTTGTCCAGATGTTCCTGTTTAGTTCCTTTATTTTTCCTTGTGTATAAATACTTCCTGTTTGGTTCAGTTTGATGTCGGTCATCGTTTATATTAGTCATGTTGAATCTGTTATCTTTATAGTAGTATTCGAGTCTCCTATTAAAGTCCCTATAAAGTCAATATTAAGTATGTGTTCTGAGATTGTCACACCACAGAAAAATGTGTTATTAGCCCATCCAGCCAAATTTGAATGATAAAAAAACCCGGCAAGTACATAAAATAAGCTATCAAAATCTTGAAAAAATGAGCAGTAGTCTCTGTCCTCAAACGCTGGGGGCGTGTCCGCCGGCTGTGCTGAAACCACGCCCACTCGCGGAAAAGCTGCAGTCGCCACACCCAACTGGAGTTACTGTGGATGACTACCTACTATAATTATAACATAATAAGCACACAAGGCAACTTACACTCATTGGTGGGCACGCACTACCGATGATGGCACAGTTGTCGGTGCGACAGGGGGATGAAGGCTGAGGTACATAGTCTATAGGTATATAGTATACTAGTGAGGTAGATAGGGAGATAGTCGGTTTGGCATTCACCAGTAACAGCGTATTATCAGTGAATCACAGTTGTCTCCAACGAAAGTTTATAAATCTATCCCGGGTTAAAATGATAATTACAGAGGCGGGTTTTGGCGGGTACCTTCAGCTCTCCATCAAGGTGGCTCTTCACAAAATGAATCCACCTCTTCTTGATGTGATCGTTTTTTCAGAAAATTAAATAAGGACACCGATCTGTTTTGTAAGTGATCGCATCCAGGTAGTACGCATTTCCGTGACGAAGGCATAGCTAGCTAGCAAACTGTAGGCTGTAGAAACTAATAGTACTGACAGTAACTCGTGATTGAGCGGTGAACTGATGTGAATGTGCTCTATTGTTAGGGGCGGGGGCCAGGAGCTCAGTGGCTCCAGTGCGTCATCAAGTAGGGGCGGGGGCCAGGAGCTCAGTGGCTCCAGTGCGTCATCAAGTAGGGGCGGGGTCAGGAGCTCAGGGGAGTCATCAAGAAGGGGCAGGGGCCAGGAGCTCAGGGGCTCCAGTGCGTCATCAAGTAGGGGCGGGGTCAGGAGCTCAGTGGCTCCAGTGCGTCATCAAGTAGGGGCGGGGTCAGGAGCTCAGTGGCTCCAGTGCGTCATCAAGTAGGGGGCGAGGCCAGGAGCTCAGTGGCTCCAGTGCGTCATCAAGTAGGGGCGGGGTCAGGAGCTCAGTGGCTCCAGTGCGTCATCAAGTAGGGGCGAGGCCAGGAGCTTAGTGGCTCCAGTGCGTCATCAAGTAGGGGGCGAGGCCAGGAGCTCAGTGGCTCCAGTGCGTCATCAATTAGGGGCGAGTCCAGGGGCTCAGTTGCTCCAGTGCGTCATCAAGTAGGGGCGAGGCCAGGAGCTCAGTGGCTCCAGTGCGTCATCAAGTAGGGCCGGGGTCAGGAGCTCAGTGGCTCCAGTGCGTCATCAAGTAGGGACGGGGTCAGGAGCTCAGTGGCTCCAGTGCGTCATCAAGTAGGGCCGGGGTCAGGAGCTCAGTGGCTCCAGTGCGTCATCAAGTAGGGGCGAGGCCAGGTGCTCAGTGGCTCCAGTGCGTCATCAAGTAGGGGCGGGGTCAGGAGCTCAGTGGCTCCAGTGCGTCATCAAGTAGGGGCGGGTTCAGGAGCTCAGTGGCTCCAGTGCGTCATCAAGTAGGGGCGAGGCCAGGAGCTCAGTGGGCTCCAGTGCGTCATCAAGTAGGGGCGGGTTCAGGAGCTCAGTGGCTCCAGTGCGTCATCAAGTAGGGGCGGGGTCAGGAGCTCAGTGGCTCCAGTGCGTCATCAAGTAGAGGCGGGGTCAGGAGCTCAGTGGCTCCAGTGCGTCATCAAGTAGGGGCGAGGCCAGGAGCTCAGTGGCTCCAGTGCCTCATCAAGTATGTTTATGTTTGTTTATGTTTATTTGTTTAGCAAATGTTTAGTACAAGTACAAAACTATGCAAGGAGGGAACGAAGCCACTCTAGGCTTGTACAGAGTTCCACTCCTACTCATATTAATTCATGAGACATGCAGACTAAACACTCAAAAAAACAAAAATAAAAACAAACAACGAACGAAACAAAGCAAAAGCATAAGCAGAAGAAATAATAATACATGAATAATACAAAAAAAAAAAATACAAAACAAAACAACAATGCAATAACATAAAAGATGATCAATCTAGATAATAATGCAGAAAACGCAGCAATATCTAGAAAGGACTACATAAGGGCATCAGGCTAACAATAGTAGTCTTTTCAAATACTTTTTGAAAGCAGAATAAGAGGACATTGATCGCAACGATGGACTTAATTCACTCCAGAGCTTAGGACCTCTAAAAGAAATATTAAATTGATGTCTTGTAGTTCGTGTGTATGGTAAGAGTAAAGTATTATTGCTATGTCTGGTTTGATATGACTGTACATGTAAGATAGGAATAAACAAACTCTGAAAAGAGTCAGGTAGATCTTGTTTCCTATATATAAATTATGCATAAGTAGACATGTTTGATAAATATTTACCTTATCAATGGGAAGAACTTTGTATTTATTATAAAGGGGTGCCGAGGGTGCATATCTATTTGAGTGAGAGATAAATCTAAGATATTTCTTCTGTATGACTGTTAATTTCTTCAGGTAGGTAGGATAGGTAGCTGCCCAAACAATATTACAATAATTAATGAATGGAAACAAAAAACTATAATATAAGGTTAAAAACGCTGAGGAATGAACTAAAGGACAAACCCCTCCTCAATATACCCAACATTTTAGCTGACCTCTTAGAAACAAAATTAATATGGTTAGACCATTTAAGACCACTATCTATAATTACTCCCAAGAATTTGGTATGTTGAACCAATTCGATTTGAGTGTTATTAATATAGATTTTTGATAATTCTATAGGGTAATGTTTGTTAGTATTACAAAAAATCATAAAGTTGCATTTTTTTTATATTGAGAGTAAGTTTATTCGATTTGAACCATTCCACAATGTATGATAGTTCCTCATTAACCGTTTTGATTAAGATATTAAAGTCTTGGTGAGAAGCTACAAGATTTGTATCATCTGCGAATAGTATTGGGAGGAGTTTGGTACAAGTCGTGGCCATATCATTAATATAAATTAAAAATAGAAGAGGCCCCCAAAATTGATCCTTGAGGGACCCCAATCATAATTTGTAACTTAATGGAGGTATAGCCTTCCAGAATATACATATTGCTCTCTGTTAGCCAAGTAGCTTCTAAAACCATCTCAAGGCAACATCCTCCACTCCGTATCTGCTAAGTTTGGCAATCAAAATATTGTGACTGACCGTATCAAATGCCTTACTCAGGTCCAGGAAGACTCCAAGAGCATTTTTTTTATTATCAAGAGCTGAAGAAATATAATTCACAAGTTGAATAAGGGCATGCTCAGTAGAGTGTCGCTTCCGGAAAACCATATTGATGTTTGGTTATAAAATATTATTAGCATCCAGATGATTAAATAATCTAGAAAAGACAAGTCTTTCCAGGATTTTTTGATATACACGGGAGAATTGAAAATGGCCTATAATTACCAAATTCCTTGGAATCACCGGTCTTAAAAATTGGTAAAACCCTGGCAACTTTCAAATCCCCAGGGACAATTCCAGTTTTCAGAGACAGCGTCAGAATATGAGTGAGAGGTTTAATAATATAGTCAATTGTCTCTTTAATAAGAACACTTTTAATGCCATCATGACCATGGGCTGCATTTTTAAGTGATGAAATAATATTACGAACCTCTTGAGCAGTTGGGGGGTCAAAATTACAGAATGGAGGATATTGACCTTTGATTAAAGAACAAGGATGTATATCCGAATCATTAATGCTAGATGCTAGTTCAGAACCAACCGATATAAAAAAAAATCATTAAAGCCATTAGCAATATCAACAGGGTTAGAGAGAACCCCCTTCTCACCATTCATTACTACAGGGGCAGTAAATGGGGGATTTAGTACGGTTCAGTAGGTGATTAATGAGGTGCCATGTTGTCTTAATGTTTTTAGAAGCTTGTGCAAATTGATTTGAATAATATGCTTTCTTTGCTTTTCATACTAAAGATGTGAAGTGGTTTTTACATTTCTTATAAGTTTCAGTATTAATTGCAGAAGGGTTAGAAATAGACCTCCTATAAAGTTTATTTTTTTTCCGAGAAGCTTTTTTAGTTCATCAGATATCCACGGCTTCCCCTTAGAGTATTTATTTCTGGATTTTGTACTCGTCATGGAAATGATAAATCTAAGGCCTTATTAAAAGACTTTAAGAATAAGCTGTATGCACTATTAACGTCTTGTGACACAAGTACCTCATCCCATATGATATTGCCAATGGCAGACTTAAAATGATCAATACCATTTCTAGAGAATTTCCGATATTTATTTGGCCCATTCTTAGGATAGCTAGACATTAGTTGGCGGGATTGGATAAACTGGAAGACAGGAAAGTGGTCAGAGACATCACACATCAAGAGGCCTAAAGTGACCTCATAATTATAAGAATTAAACAAAATATTATCAATAAGAGTAGCAGATGAGGAAGTGATTCTAGACGGTTTAGTAATGAGAGGGAAAAAATTAAAAGAATGGAGTGCATTTAAGAAATCAACTGTTTGTGTTGAATCACATTTAAGTAGATTAATATTATAGTCACCAAGGTAAAATACATAATTTGCTTTCTTTAGTTATTAACTCAAGTGTTGATTGAAGTGCATCGATAAATATATTATGGTCTGAATCTGGTGGTCTATAGATGCATCCGATCAGAATGCTCTTACCATTGAATTGCTGACAAGATGGAATTTCAATAAATATAGACTGTGTTAGTGGTATCAAATTCTGTACTAAGATCATCTCTAACACCAGCATCAAAATAATTCAAAACATATAGAGAGACACCCCCTCCTCTTTTGTTTTTTCTACAAGAATGAAACGATACATAATTAGGTAGAGGGAATAAAGAAAATACATTATCAGTCAGCCAAGTCTCAGAAAAGGCCAAGACTGAGAAGGAAAAACTTAAGGTAGCCAAGAAGATACTCAATTTTATCATGATTTTTAGACATACTACGAATATACCAATGGAAAGTAGAAAAAAGATTTTTAGAAATGTTTATGGTTTGATGGAGTGAGTGTTTACTTGCCCTTCAGAGTAATATTTACAAGACAGTTTTGCTAAATTTAAATTAGGTTGATTTACATCAGGATTAAAGAAACTATCATAGATGCCACAACTGTCTATATTCTGCTCAAATGGGTTAAAAATAAAAGAGTTATCATCAAAGATGGGCAAGTCAATAGAAGCCATAGAAATTAAAGTGGCAAGAGAATCGACACAGACTCACGTGAAAAAACACTGGCTGTCCCCTGGTTGAGAAGGCCTCCTACTTCAACAAGACCAACAATTCTTCCTCGTTAGATGTTCATTCACAAACACTCCCGTGCCTTTTAACTTAAATCCCAGTTGCAACAAGGCAATCTTGTCCTTTCTGTTGGGCAAAGCGAATTATGATTGCCGGTGGGGTAGGACTATTTTTGTTATTCCGAGGGAGTGTATGACAGGCCGAGATCTGATTACTGCGAATAGGAATATCCTTACTACCGAAAAATTGGATAACCTGGAATTGCAGGGTCTCCGTCTCAGCAGTTGTATCATCAGCAATGTTTCCCCGCAGCAACATTGGAATAGGCACGGTGTCGTGTTTTCAATCCAGAGATAATCAGATCATCCATACGGTAATATTGCTCTACATCATCCAGTCTCTTTTCCAATTCTTTTGATCTGATCGTCTTTCTTCTTTTGTTTAACTTCATAGCCGTTCACCTGAGCTTGTAGTAAATTCACCTGTTTCGTGAGCTGCAGGATCTCTGTTTGTTGCGTTGCGATTTTGCCGACCTCTAGTTGGATTGAGGCCAGAGTTTTTTGTTTATATTTTCCATATTGACGATAATCGTAAGCTTTCTAGTTGTTGTAATACTAAACAGGCACTTCGATCACTTTTGCTTGGTTACTTTGGAGGATCAAATCCCCAGCGTAGAGAATACTGCCAGCTCGAACATGAGCTGAACATGAACACACAATCGCTTTACGAGCGCCATCTTGGAAGTATTGGTGTCCGAGAAACAGGAAGTCTTTATTTGAATGCAGATTAAATGTGTTATTTGACTGAGTCTCTGATCTGAATGCAGGTTTGATGAGATCGGGCTGGACTGAAGGCAGAAGACAGATGGACCGGAGATACAGACAGGAGTTTCCAGGACGGCGGGTAAGTATCACGAAGCAGGTAAGACGGTAGCAGGCTGTAAAGATCCTGAAGGTGAGTCAGGCAGTGTAACGACAAGACCAGGACGTAGGGGCGGGGCCAGACTGGACTGAAGGCAGAAGACAGATGCCTGGACTGGACTCGGGCTGGGACTGAAGGCAGAAGACAGATGGGACCGGAGATACAGACAGGAGTTTCCAGGACGGTGGGTAAGTATCATGAAACAGGTAAGATGGTAGCAGGCTGTAAAGATCCTGAAGGTGAGTCAGGCAGTGTAACGACAAGACCAGAAGTAGGGGCGGGGGCCAGGAGCTCAGGGGCTCCAGTGCGTCATCAAGTAGGGGGCGGGGTAAGGAGCTCAGTGGCTCCAGTGTGTCAACAAGTAGGGGCGGGGTCAGGAGCTCAGTGGCTCCAGTGTGTCATCAAGTAGGGGCGAGGGCCAGGAGCTCAGTGGCTCCAGTGCGTCATCAAGTAGGGGTGAGGCCAGGAGCTCAGTGGCTCCAGTGCGTCATCAAGTAGGGGCGGGGGTCAGGAGCTCAGTGGCTCCAGTGCGTCATCAATTAGGGGCGAGGCCAGGAGCTCAGTAGCTCCAGTGCGTCATCAAGTAGGGGGCGGGGGTCAGGAGCTCAGTGGCTCCAGTGCGTCATCAAGTAGGGGCGGGGTCAGGAGCTCAGTGGCTCCAGTGCGTCATCAATTAGGGGTGATGCCAGGAGCTCAGTGGCTCCAGTGCGTCATCAAGTAGGGGCGGGGTCAGGAGCTCAGTGGCTCCAGTGCGTCATCAAGTAGGGGCGAGGGCCAGGAGCTCAGTGCTCCAGTGCGTCATCAAGTAGGGGGCGGGGTCAGGAGCTCAGTGGCTCCAGTGCGTCATCAAGTAGGGGCGGGGGTCAGGAGCTCAGTGGCTCCAGTGCGTCATCAAGTAGGGGCGAGGCCAGGAGCTCAGTGGCTCCAGTGTGTCATCAAGTAGGGGCGAGTCCAGGGGGCTCAGTTGCTCCAGTGCGTCATCAAGTAGGGGCGAGGCCAGGAGCTCAGTGGCTCCAGTGTGTCATCAAGTAGGGGTGAGGCCAGGAGCTCAGTGGCTCCAGTGCGTCATCAAGTAGGGGCGGAGGCCAGGAGCTCAGTGGCTCCAGTGCGTCATCAAGTAGGGGCGAGGCCAGGAGCTCAGTGGCTCCAGTGCGTCATCAAGTAGGGCGAGGCCAGGAGCTCAGTGGCTCCAGTGCGTCATCAAGTAGGGGTGAGGTCAGGAGCTCAGTGGCTCCAGTGCGTCATCATGTAGGGGCGAGGCCAGGAGCTCAGTGGCTCCAGTGTGTCATCAAGTAGGGGCGGGGTCAGGAGCTCAGTGGCTCCAGTGCGTCATCAAGTAGGGGCGGGGTCAGGAGGCTCAGTGGCTCCAGTGCGTCATCAAGTAGGGGCGAGGCCAGGAGCTCAGTGGCTCCAGTGTGTCATCAAGTAGGGGCGGGGTCAGGAGCTCAGTGGCTCCAGTGTGTCATCAAGTAGGGGTGAGGCCAGGAGCTCAGTGGCTCCAGTGCGTCATCAAGTAGGGGCGAGGCCAGGAGCTCAGTGGCTCCAGTGTGTCATCAAGTAGGGCCGGGGTCAGGAGCTCAGTGGCTCCAGTGCGTCATCAAGTAGGGGCGAGGCCAGGAGCTCAGTGGCTCCAGTGCGTCATCAAGTAGGGGCGGGGTCAGGAGCTCAGTGGCTCCAGTCCGTCATCAAGTAGGGGCGGGGTCAGGAGCTCAGTGGCTCCAGTGCGTCATCAAGTAGGGGCAAAAAACCCGGAACACAGCAATGGTGATAAAATTGTTTAACGGTCTAACTCCACAATTCAGTACTTCACAGTTCACACTGAATCAACATGCACCAATGCTACATTTTTCTATATATCCTAATCCTGAACTTTAATTAATACATTGTTTAAATTAATACATTGTTAGCTAACTGTGTGATTTGTATATGTACATTTGTGAAATTCATAACTTGGACACAGTCACCTCTGATAACAGATCACTCGATGCAATTTCTGTAAAGCTTTGAAACAGTATGAATTATGAAAAGCACCATACAAATAAATGTGAATTGAATTAACACAATAAAGACTTTAAAATATATTTGGGGGGATAATTTCTCTGCAAACTTGATGTGTGATTAATACACATCATGTAATTAGATTTCTTTTTTTTATCGCTTAACAGCCCTAATTTAAACAGAATGTAAACAAAACACACCAACAACCAATCAAAGCAGCGAGGATTTAAGGGGGCGGTGTTTAAAGATGACAGGATAAAAAAAGGGGTGGAGAGAGTCGAAGAGAGAAAGTTGTCAAGAAAAACATCATATCCAACCAATTAAGCCAACAAAAACACTAATAAGAGGGTCATGTTCTTTCTGCTTCATGCATGATGGAAATATAGACCGGTAATCATTCTCTCTTTTATTTTAAGTGATCTTCGTATCAGTTTGTAGTCCTGCTGAAAAGAGATGTGGATGTTCGGACAACTGTTTTCACTTCTCGGTAAGGATCGCTTACTTCTCTTGTACGAAATAATAGCTGATGTTTACTTTGAAAAATAAATCTTCTCTTAAATGGAATACTAACAAGAAGTTTGATCTAGAGTGCTGACGACTTGCAACTAACCATTTAAAAATGAGCAACTAATTATGATTAAAAATGTATGTCACACTTGACAACTCCACATAACACACAACTGATTCTGTTTCTGATTTCAGAGTTGTTTGTGCCATTTTTGTTTTAATATGTAAATGCATCTCTTTTACAAATAAGGTTTTAAGCAAATTATTCCTTTAGTTGATCGGTAACCTCAACTGCATAGGTTTGGTTTTTAGCAATTATATGGCCTTTTATAAATCACAGATGCACTAAATGTGCATTTGTTTAGAAAGCATATTTATAAAGTATGTGTTGGTCTACTGCCATTTGTTCACTGTACAAAGAGTCCAGATATGTAAAGAATAATGTACAGTCAGTCATTAAAAAAACAAAACAATAATCAGGACCCTGTCGCAATTTAAATTATCAAACGTGAAACAAACAGGTTACTTTTTTTATTTTGCAGGTGGCGTCATAGAAGAACTATTTTCTGTTTCCCAAAGAACCTTTCAGTGATCAGTGACCTTCCAGAACCATTATTGTATTAGTGTGAAGAACATTTTAAAAGTCACAAAACCTTTAACGCAATGAAAAGGTTCCATGGATGTTAAAAGTTCTTCATGGAACCATTAATGCCAATAAAGAACCTTTATTTTAAGAGTGTATGATTCCTGTTATGTGAAAAACGTGAATCCAGAGCAATTAAAACAGAACAGCAAATCAGAATTTAGAAGAAAAGAAATAAAACAGCTTTCACACTAAACCTTTGCCTAAAACGGTGAGCACATTTTCATGCTTTTCCATGAAATTATTCCAGATTTATAACCGTTTGCTATTTATTTTGGCAAACAGGCACTGTTGCCATTCATGCCGGGACAAATGACTTGCAAGGTAAGTGTTTCTTTAATATTTAAATGAAAGAACATGCTCACAGAAGAAACATATTCAGTGAAGGTTACTGGAGAACGTCATGCTCTGATTATATTATAATGCAGCGACACTGCCCATTTCCACTGCAGGTAAAATATTAAATAAAATAACATGTTGTTTTGTATTTTCTTAACCCTTTCTAGACAATATTGCAATCAAGGGAAAGGCTGTACAGTCATCCATATTTTACCCGCAGTGCTTATTCTGCGATTGATAATTGTGATTCTTGCTGCACCCACACCAACACCGAGACTAACCCGTGGTGGAGGCTGGATCTAATGGACTTGAATAACATCAAAGGAGTGCTCATCACTAACCGGATCGACTGCTGTCCAGGACAAATCGATGGGAGCCGAGATTCGCATCGGAAACTCCCTGGACAACAACGGCAACAACAATCCCATGTGACGTTCTTTATAAGAAAAATTAGCCTTTACTCAAAAACACATAACAATCAAAATGTGAATGGTACTCCAAAAGTATGACATGAACATTGAAAATACACTTAAGGGAAACACGGTCATTTTCGCAAAAACTCCCATTTATCGCAAAAAGTTTTTACGCTCGCATGAGGTGGTTTTTCAAGCAATTCGAACATATTTTTTTTCCGCAAAACTGCAATGGAAACATTGCCACATTTACAGGTCACCTGACGTAGATGACGCAAAGTGTTTGGACAGAATACGAGACAAAGTTATTTATTAAATTCATAAAAGACAAAAGAATTACAGGAATACTGGATTCTAAACCTCAAAGAAATGCCACAACCAAGACCTCGAAGCGGAAACAAGGGAGAAACGCCCAGAAACAACCTCATACAGTATAGGCTATATGTGCCGCTCACAGTATGGGTCTTACCATTAATGCTTGGATAACACGCTTATCTCCTTTGATTATTAATAATGGCTAGTGTGGCGTCTGCAATATATAAACCTACCAACATTTGTTGCCATGATTTTTGGAATGACTTTTCCAAAGGTTCCCAGAGGGAAAAATGACGTTTTAGTCGCATAACATCGGTTAATGGAAACGTTTTTTATCGACATTTAGAAAAAAATCGTAAAAGTTTTGCGCAAATCTGTAATGGAAACACGCCTAGTAACGCTCTGTTTAGTTCCTGTCTCTATAAAGCATGTCCTCCTTCTGAAAAGCACAATGTGCCCTGATTGGTCGGCTAGACCAGTGTATTGTGATTGGTCAAGCGCTTCGAGCATGTTTGTGGAATGCCACCCCCCTTGCAAAAAAACCTTGGAGGAAACATCCAGGTTACTAACATTCCCTGAAGGAGGGAACAGGGATCTCATCTGAGAGACCAATCACCTAACAGAATAAGCCAATGCACATTAGCGAGTGAAATTTGCATCGCAACCCGCTCCCCCGCATCCGGGAATATAAGGGCAGCGTGCTTGAGAATACTCACATTAAGTTTTCTGCTGAGGAGCCGAGACGGGGGTCCCAGCCGTGCCAGCAGAGGTACAGGAGTTGTGGCGATGGTAATTTACGTCTCCATTCCCTCCTTCTGGAAACGGGGGTTACATTAGTAACCTAGACATTCCCTATCAGTCAGTGACGTTTGCCATTAACATCAGTGACTGACAAATTGGGATCTCTATTGAAGATGCCACAACTGCTGACCCTTCCCAGCGCCCTGAGCAAGCCAGCTGGTCCCCCTGCACCTGGTGGGGCAGAAGAAGGGACAGGCACAGAGAATGTCAATCACTGAAGTTCCTATTACCCTGTAGAGGGGAGAATATTGGATCATCCTGGGAAAGTGTGCATATTTCAAATGGAAAGCAATGCTACGTAGACCACATCCTGCCCATAGGGAGGGTAACATGTGGAGTTGCACATATGGGACAGACCACGAGGGCAGTGACACATATGGAAGATCTCTGTGATAGATCCCGCCTTGTCCAGGTGTGGAGTCAATACCGTTACAGAGATGTCAGAGAGGACTCTGCCGAGGGAAAGACACGGACTCGCCAACAGGGAAGCCCATACCGTGGAGGGAATACACATATGGGATAACCTAAATAGGGGAATCACAACCATATGGGCATCTAGTCTAGTACATGGAGCTGACCAACCGGGCATACACACAAGTACTAGACCTGGTGTCAGATGCCTTTGCCACATCTGACTGCTGAGGATGCTGGAGGAACACCATGGTTCACCAGCCAGGGAACTCACCAGAGAAGCAGATGAAGCGCTCGTATCACGTCCTCAGAGGGGAATGGCGCAGCAAGCGAAACACCGAACCATCCTTTCCGCAAATGACCAGTTTGTACACAACACACCAGGAAGACACTAGGGATGGCAAGATTCACCGATTTGCATCGGTTGCATCGGCATAAAAGCTAACGATGCGATGGCATCGATTTAAATAAGTTTTGAAACGGATACAAGTTGGCATTTGTATCGCGATGCATCGTTTCTATCATATCTGCATCTGTAAAAAACGATTTATTCATATATAATTTTAAGTAGATGCGCTATACTTTTACTATTTAGAAAGTGACGAATCATTTGTGACCAATATTGTATTATGTAACTTAAATTGATTACTCCTTTCTGAACTGTTGCTCAAGCGCATTCTCTCATCATCCTGCAGCTGCTGCGTGAATATGACGTATCACAACACTACGGAGACAGAGGCGTGTCCTGAAAGTCACCTACCTAGAACTAGCTATATTTTACATTTTATACCTACGCTATAAAATACAGGCAGTACGACTAATTTAACAACACACTTGAAGCGCCGACAGTGTGAGTGCATCCTAAAATTGTTTCACTGTTAAATGTGTGAGCTGTTAAAAGTGTAAATGGAGACAGGACAGGAAAAGAATGTCTGTTTTGATTTAATCTTTTGTTTGTAATAGAGCCATGCATTAAAGTCTGATGGCACTTAAGCCGGCTACTTTATGATTTGCTGTATGTCTGAACAAAATAAATAAAAGTTAACTATCTATACCATATTTTTTTCTCCATTACATCGTATTACATTAAATCACATCGCATCGAAATCGGATCGCAACGCATCGTAATAGTAGTGAATCGTATTGCATCGCAAGCTGCTTATATGTATAGTTAATGTATCGTATCGTTGGCTATGCATCAAGATGAGTATCGCATCGGCCTCAGCTATGGAGATGCACATCCCTAAAAGACACCGGCTCTTTACTCAGAGAATGTAGAAACTCACGAATGTGTTAGGTGTTGTCCAGCCCGCAGCTCTGCATATGTCCTTCCAGAGAGGGGGCCATGTGCAAACGCTTAGAAGAAAGCCACACTCCGTGTTGAGTGAGCTCTCACTCCCAGGGGGCACGGCTCATCTTGAGAATGGATGTCCAATCCATTGGGCCAACCTCTATTTGGAGACAGCTTTTCCCTTCTGCTTGCCTCTATAGCAGAAAAAACAGCTGTGGGCACGTATCCAGGCCGGGGTCTCAACGTGAATTGAGAGTTAGCCAGCCCGAAAATTCCAGGGCAAGCTTCATCGACCGAAAATACCCGCAGGTCCCCCACCCTATTAATAGATGTGAGTGCAGTCAGGAGTGCTGTCTTAAAGCTGAAGTCGGCAAGATTTTTTTAAATCATATTCATTGAAACAGACACTATACTAACAACATAAATCAGCCTGTTTTAGAAGAAGAAGAAAAACC
>JARPMJ010000181.1:0-282500 GCA_033366665.1 Phoxinus dragarum
TATTTTAAATCTATTTTGCTGCTATTTTTAAAAAAAACTAACAAAACGCGCCGGCGCGTTTGCGGTCCCCAGAGGGTTTAAACTGGCCCTAGAAGAATGGAGACATTGGCTGGGAGGGAGCCATTCACCAATTTGAAGTTATCACCGATCACCGTAATCTGGAGTATCTCAGAGAAGCAAAAAGACTGAATCCCCGTCAAGCCGGTGGGCATTGTTCTTTACATGGTTCAACTTCACCGTAACCTACCGCCCTGGAATCAAGAACTGCAAAGCCGATTCCCTTTCCCGTCTTCACCAAACCACTCCAGACGAAACCCTTCCGGAACCCATTATCCCTCCAGCCATGTTCGTCAGTCCCATCACTTGGGATATCGATGAACAGATCTCTAAAGAAAACCGTGCCAACCCTGCTCCGCCGAGAGGTCCAGAAGGGCTCATTTACGTTCCACATCCTCATCGTTTAGCCCTTCTGGACTCAGCCCACACATCTCTGGGCTCTGGACACCCAGGTAGTAGGCGTACCCTCTCGCTCCTACGTCAACGCTACTGGTGGCCCTCCATGCCTCAGGATGTCTCCCGATACGTCAAGGGTTGCTCAGTCTGTGCCGTTACCAAAACCCCGAAAAGACTTCCGGAGGGTAAACTGGTTCCTCTTCCGATTCCTCGTTGACCCTGGTCTCACATCAGTATCGATTTTATGACCGAATTGCCGAAGTCGAAGAATTACACCTGTATCTTCATCGTTGTGGATCGATTCTCCAAGGCCTGCAAGTTGATCCCTATGCCTGGTCTACCTACAGCATTTGAAGCTGCCGAATCTCTGTTCCAACAAGTGTTCAGAAATTCCGGTATTCCCGAAGATATCGTGTCGGACCAGGGTCCTCAGTTTATCTCGAGAGTATGGCAAGCTTTCTTCAAACTTGGAGTCTCCGTAAGACTTTCCTCCGGTTACCACCCACAAACCAACGGCCAAACTGAGCGCAAGATCCAAGTAATTGGGAGATACCTGAGGTCTTACTGCCACCAGAACCAGGAAAGCTGGAGCCAATACCTTCCCTGGGCAGAATATGCACAAAACTCTTCGCCAGTCCACCACTGGGCTCACCCCCGTTCCAGTGCATATTTGGTTACCAACTTCCGCTGTTTCCTTGGTCGGGGTGAACCCTCGGAGGTTTCAGCTGTCAACCACTGGTTCGAGCAGAGCGAGAGGGGTATGGGACTCAGCTCACGTGCATCTCCAACGGGCAGTGCGGAGACACAAAACTCAAGCTGATCGTCGTCGTACCTCCACTCCACTGTATCAACCAGGACAAAAAGTATGGCTCTCTACATGGGACATCAGTCTTCACCTGCCCTGGCGTAAGCTGAGTCCTCGATACATTGGGACCGTTCACCGTCCAGAGCCAGATCAATGAAGTCACCTATAGGCTCAACTTACCACCTCACTTTAGAATCTTGCCTGCCTTCCATGTGTCACTCCTGAAACCTCACACTGAACCTGTCTCTCCTCCTCCCCACAGATCCTGGTGATGCCGATGTACCTCCTCCTCCCAACCTTGCCGAAGAGGAGCCCATCTACCAGGTTCGAGACATTCTGGACTCATGACAACGAGGTGCCAGATTAGAGTACCTAGTCGACTGGGAGGACAATCCTTGGTTGTTTGTGACGATATCCTCGATCCAGCAATCCTTACCCCAATTCCACACTGAGCACCCAGATTGTCCAGCTCCCAGGGGTCGTGGTAGACCTTGTCGCCGTCGTCATCATCTTTCCACCCAGTTTTCAGGAGCCGCCCATGGAGGAGGGGGTAGTGTCACAGCTCCACCAGATCTACAGACTCCACCCACTCGTTCACTCTCCCCTGATTACTAATCACCACACCTGTACCTCGTCACCTGTTCACTATATACATTCACTTGCACCACTCTTCATTGTCTGATCTCGTCTCTCCATGGACACACAGACTCTACCTCGATCCTTACATGTTCCACTTATGCCTGGTTCACACTACAGGATTTTAAGCCCGATTTAAGCCCGATTTGCAAATCGTTGAGCTCGCCGACAGGTCGGGTTGTTATCGCGTGCAAATCGCGGGGGATTAGCGGCCGATGAACGCTCGCCAATCTGTTAGTATGAAAGAGCCAACAACGCATCAAAGACGCTCGCAGACGCCTCGCGGACGCGTCGCCGAGCCCAGAAAAATATCTAGCATGCTAGATATCTGGAGCTGTCGCACGACTCAACCACATGTGATGCCATGAGCTACAGCCAATCAGAGCAAGGCATGGGTTGAGGTCACTGGGAAAATACCGTTTATATACTGTCTATGGGAATTATTATTATTTTTTCCAGAGCAAATCATCGCGCAAACAGTTTGCAGCACTAATTTCTGTCTGACGTCCATATTCAAACAAAGACTCGCGTGTTGTGTACTTGTGTTCTTCTTCGCTGGGTAGTGGCGCGCGTGCTGTATTGCGTAATTTCCGGTTCGTTTTATCGCGTGATTTCTTCGTAATAAAACGTGGTTTGTAGACAAGATAGAATCGTTGGCTGACAGAGTTGTTGTCACCTCGTGTAGTGAGTTACCTCCTGTTGCGGATCAATCACGTTGTGTCGTGTGGTGTGAACAGCTCAACAACTTGAACACTCCTGATTTCACAGAGAGCAAGTCATGTAGTGTGAACTGCACAGTTCAGCCCGACGTTTTAAAATCCTGTAGTGTGCACTTGCCTTTACCTGCCATCCTCATCGTCCGATCTCGTTCCAAGAATCTGTGTTTACCATCAGCCTCATTCTGATCTCCTTCTGTAAAGGACAATACTGTTATTCATCAGCTAAGTTACATTCATTGAACACTTCAATGTGTTCAACTCACCATTTACATCTGCTGGTTTCTGTCCTTCTGTTCAAAATAACTTCAGTATTATTTTACTCACCTGTCTGCTTCATCACTATCCGTGACAATGCTGCACTGACTAGTTTTATTACTTGTCAGAAACAACAGGGTCACAGCAACAGATTAAGAGGTAAAATCCTACATAAAAAGATGGCTTCACCTTGCATGCGAGATGGAGGGTGAAGAGAAAAAGAGAATGAAGATGGACGGTCTAAAAAACTCGTAAGTCAGTTACACTGTCTGTTTTTCTAAATGTAATAATTTGGAGTAAATCCGGGACTACATAGAAAAAAAAGCCCTACCAATTTAACAGGTCAGTCTCAAATTTTGTGCACACAGTCGTCATAACTGTGAATCTGCCTCACAATTTGATTAGATTATGATTCAGAGGGGAATGATTCGATTATAAAATGATTCTCGATGTATCACAACGCATATTTTCCTCCAATTATTTCATTATTAATTATTACTATATTAAAAATAACAATATACTGTAGCTCTTTTTGTTTGGCCTATTTTATCTTTGTTATTAAAAATAAGAACAAAGATGCAAATAACAAATAGTAGAGGAAATATTATAAGAAACAAATGAAATTAACAGTGCTTTACTTTGATCTAAAAATAAGTATTTAAGTAAGAAAAAAAAGTACAAAAATAATCACTGCATAGTCTTTAGTGTGTTCATTACAAATAAAGTGATCATTTATTAAAGCTACACATGTAGTTCAGTTAAGTACTGATTCCCTCTTTTATTTTATTAAATCAATATTGAACGCAATATTACATCAATATTAAAGACCTAATGCACGGATCTAATTTAATGTTACGCATCAGATGCGTTTCCCCAACTGCTCCCAAAATGTTCACTTAAGACATAACAGATTGTTTGCATGAATACACGCCAAGACAGATATTTTGAAATAGGCTACTGTAATAGACTGATTTGCTTATTGCGCTTTAAAAAATGTCTTAACATCAAGCACGTCATGCATGTTCTGTTCATACAAACAGAAACGAAAGATTAGACGAAAGTGCTTTGCTTACAAAGGACATAGACAACTTTTTTTTTTAAATGTTTAAACAAGCTATCTTCTGTTCCTCGTGCCTCGTGTGCCACCATGTCAGATAGGGAATTCATCAACCTAGCGCATCAGCATCCAAAGACCAAATTATTTCAGCACGTAGCAGGTATGAAATGTCCTTAAAATAAGATGGTTATCTTAACAAAACAGTATAGGGATCTCCCAGTCACGTGACCCCTAGCCGCGTGTCAGCCATTTTGACGGAATACATCCGTCAGCTACTCAGTGGCAATAGATCTATTATTAGGATTGGGTCATATATATTATTAGTTTATTATTATACTAATAATATAATTATAATTATAATATAATTATTAGTATAATTATTTTATAATTAGCCTAATTTTGCAATATTTTGCCCTACAGTATTGTAATAATTTTAAAACTGAGTTTACAGGGAAAAACACAAAACAAAATCACCAACCAGATTAAGTGTATTTTAAATTAATTAGTTAAATCTGGTTTGATCCAAAAAAACGAAATAATATGCTTATATACTTTTTTTATACTTGTAACTATCATACTACAGTGACACTGACATAAACTGTCATTGAGACTGTTGTCTAAACCTGTGTTTCTAATGATGTATAGGAAGTGTCAAATAAAATACAAGATCAGCTTTTGTTATTTGAAAACTAAAGAATTGAACGCCTAATGAATTAACTGATCTAGGAATGCATGTGGGTTTAACTTTAAGCCCAATATGCTGCGCACAGTCATTGCTAATCAGGTCCAAGCAACTGTTTACTGAAAACTGGATAAAATGTAATGTCTTATTTTATTTTTAGGTTAAACACTCCATTAAAGTGAATGAACCCCCTCTGCCTCCCTGGTGTTAATCGAGATGGATCTGTGCAAGTTGCTCACTGTAACTGCATGGCTGGATTGGGAGAAGCCTGCTCGCATGTGTCTGCAACTCTCTTCCATCTTTTGGCTCAAGCTGAGATGAAACGATCTGTTTCTGTCACCTCCAAAAAGTGCAAGTGGTCAGGTGTACAGTCGATCACCAAAATTGAGCCGAAACAAGGCAAGGATATTCAGTTCACAAAATGCAAGAGACTCAAGCCTAATATGTTACCTGATATTCCTCCTCTTTCTCCAGATGAGGAACAAATGTTTTATCATGAATTGTCTGAAACATGCAAGTCTGAGTCCAAACCTGTTAAGCCCGCTATTTTGTCAATCATACCAGGCTATGCCGACTCATATGTCCCACGCATTTGCAACTCAAATATTCCAAAACCACTCACAGATTTGTTTGATGTAAGTAATCGCAAACTCACAAATGAGGAACTACTGGCAAAAAGTGACAATGTTTTTGCGCAAATTAAAATCACTAAGAGTCAGTCAGACCTTTGTTGAGTTTGAAACAAGGAAGCAAACAAATTGTAGGCTTTTGGTACCAACAAAGGGCAGGTCGTATTACTGCTTCTTCTGTCAAATCCGTTTTAAGCACATCTGTTCACAACCCTTCCAAATCACTAGTCAATACAATTTTGAGTCTGCAAAATTTTCAAGTGAGGCAACCAATTGGGGATGTAATCAAGAAAAAAATGCAAGGAAATTATTTGAAATCAATATGAGAACCAGCCATGATGATTTCATTATAACTGATGCTGGATTTCGGATTAGTCCTCAATATCCTTTTATCGGTGCATCCCCCGATGCCTGTGTTTCATGTTCCTGTTGTGGAGAAGGTATTTGTGAGATTAAATGCCCTTTTACATCAAAAAGCAAGACAATCACAGAGGCTGCCACAGATAGCAAATTTTGCTTAACATCAGATGCAAACGATGACCTGCAATTAAATAGGCAGCATGAATATTACTATCAGGTTCAGACACAACTGTTGACAACAGAAAGCAATTACTGTGATTTTATTGTGTTCACAGCTAATGACAATAACAATGATTTATTTGTGGAAAGAATTTACGTGGACCATGATTTTATTCTCAATGTTGTTTCAGAACTACAGACTTTTTATGTGTAATTACATGCCGAATTAAGAGGGTAGAAAATGCTGATAAAGAAAAGGTGTGTTATTGCCAAGAGCCCCCCACTGAGTCTATGCTGACCTGCATGTCAGTTTCATGTCCTATCAAAATGTTTCATGCGGACTGTTTAAAGATAAGGAAAATACCTAAAAGATGGTACTGTCCTGGATGTAGGAAAAAACTAAACAAGGAAAAAAGAACGTCACAGAAAAAGGTATCTACTTCTCCCTCCACTGACCAAGTTAACTGAACAAATGATAAAGATTGTGTTACATTTATTGTTTCTGATTAAAAATACATGTATTTTTTAAATATATATATATATATATATATATATATATATATATATATATATATATATATATATATATATCTAAAAGAGTACATTTATCGGTCTTATGGTCTGTGACTTTCTTTTATGCATTTAAAGTTGGTACACTATGAACTTATTTAACACTAGATGTTGTCATGGACATGTTACAAAAACTGAATAGACGTAAAAAGTCAAGTAACCTTGTATAATTTCATCTAAACTTTATTGTATATTTTACATGCACTTTTATAATTTGTTTACATTTTACTTATTGTATCTTATATCACAAACAACTGACATGAATGTAAACTTGACTGCAAAGTTATTTAGCAATAAAACATGATATATATTTCAACACATTGTTATTTACTGTTTTTGTTACAATAGACAGATATTCTGAACACATTTCAAATTCATGAAAAAAGTAATTCATATATTTGGGTTTAGGGACAAACACAAGTGTGATAGAATCTGTTGATATGAGGCACAGTTTTCATTCAAATGGTACAACTGATTCAGAAAGATTCGTAATGGCACAACAAATATGTACTAGGCTATTTTGTCCAATGGCATTTCTCCATTCGAAGACTCTAACAAAGACAATGGAATGGGTCCATCAAGAATTGTAAATTTTAGCCTTGTAAGGCCAATGACGCGCTCCTTGTGGATCCGCACAGATGCTAACCCTCAAGTTTTTTCTATGTCTATTGGATCCAGTTGTTTCTTTCCTCTCGTAAAAGCAGGTATCCTCAATTCAGCATTGAATAGAGCAACTGAATCAGCAACATCAAAGCCCCTGTCTGCCAATACCAGATCCCCAGGAAGTAAATTATTCAAAAAGCCACTGTTCTCCACAATGTGTTTATCAGATTTTCTGCCCCCCCACCCTTTTGAAATAAAAGATATAGTGCCTTGGGGAGTAATACCAATCATATATTTCATGCCCGTAATTTGCACGGGGGTTACGGGGGTCATGACCCCCTCAAAAATCAGATCCAGCTAATATAACCCTCCCCAATATCATCACATCATTCAGATTAAAATAAATATGAAATATTCCAAATGAATACTTTTTCGTTATTAATTTAATTTGCAAGCGAGAAAGATAGTATCATATTTTAAATAATCTGTAATGCACCCCCCGCCCACCGCACCGACTACTTGGTATTACCCAACCCGCTTTCTCTACCAACTAGTTTGTTCACTATCGGATGGAAAGATGAAAAGGACACTGAAAGGCAGCCAGAGAACAATTTTTCATTGTTGGTCGACATCAGCCAAAAAGAGGAAAAATCCTGACCAAACGGAGGTACTCCAATTGCTAAGTTAGCTGTTAAGTTAGCTCAGCGTTTCTCAAAGTGTGGGGGTGCGGGCGCGACCCACTGGTGCTGTGGGGAATAGAGACATGACAAGTGGGGCGCGACAAACAGGTTTTGTGCCAGTCGTTTTAATTCCTTTATTTATTGACCATACACTCTAAACAAAACAAAGACCCATTTAAATGTAAGCCTTACTTCACCTTTTCACACGTAAGTTTAAAAGTTTTTCAAGGCGACCGTTATTGATCGTAGTATCACTTTATGGTTCCCATGGAGACGCGTCATTCATTGCTTGTCACACCGCAGCCACAATAGAGCATCACAGTCCCGCCCACAGCCCGAGAGAGCTTTGATGCCGGAAGTAAATTTCCCATTAATTTCTCCCATTTACTTTTGGAAAAATCCGTATCTAAAGAGTTTTAGAGCATGTCTGAGGATAACCAGCTATGGCTGAACTCATAAGCATACAACATATCATTTCGAGTGAAAAAACCAAGAGAAAATCCAAAAAAAGGCAAAGGTACAAGACTGTGTACATATTTTCATTTCCGAGCGAAGGAACTACTCATCCCATAAACCACCGCGCCTCACTGAAGTCGACTGAAGCCATAACTGCGAAAGAGCCTTACCAAATAAATCAATAATTTGACACAAAATATTGATTTAAAAAGGAATTTATTGATTTAAAAACTATTTATATGGCTTCCGCTAAAGAAAACAGTCCGTTCCGTCTCTACGGTTAGAATCCTGCTTTCATGGCAACGCTCTGTTTTTTCACGGACCTTCGCGGGGTTTACACGACTTCCACCAATCAGATGCATCACTGTGGGATTGTGGGATTGTTCACGATTGTGGGTAATGAAGTACTTATCGAAGACATCGCGAATAAAAGGCATTTATCTCAAAACAAGGTTAGTGCCCCATGAACTTTTGGCGTTTATATGAGCATATACAAACGCTTAGTACAGCCGTAACTGGTTTTAAGTCTACCATGCAGTGTTGTAATGTAACGGAGTACAAATACTTCGTTACTGTACTTAAGTAGAAATTTCACGTACCTGTACTTTACTTCGCTATTTAAATTTATGTCAACTTTTACTTTTACTTCACTACATTTCCTAGATAAAATGTATACTTTTACTCCGCTACATTTCCACTAAGCATCTTCGTTACTCGTTACTACAAAATAAAATCAAAAGAAATGTGGGTTTGAGGTTTGGCGAATCACTGCTCCTAGATTGCATGACGCACGCTCTATTTCAGCGTAAAGCTTGTTTGTTGCCATGGAGGAGGATGCACAACTGAACCCGTGGAAGCGCGAGCCGCGGCCGCGCGCGAATCCCAAACGCGACGCTTCACGAGATAAGATGCAAGTGGCTAAACTAAACCGCTGATTTACGATAGAAGTTTTAAACGACCGACATAAATAATCAGTTTGCAAAGCTCATCTTCGGTAAGGGGAGATTTACAGGTAAAGATAAAGAGACTGAGGGAAGAAGAACGAGAGATGGAGATGAGAAAGGAGAGCAGGTAAAGCAATAGCCTTTTGGATACTGTGCCCAGAATGAGAATAACTTTATTACAATGGATTCCTATTTAACACAGATATACATATGTTTTTTGCCAATGACAGTGGAAAAATAATATGCCCCCGAACGCCCTAGCAAGATCACTTTTGGGACCTCTGTATTTATAAAACCCTGTGTACAGCTATTGCACTGAATATAAAATTATATTTTTGAAAAATACAATGAATTATAAGGCTGTACAGAACAGTGCACTATTGCAGACTGATTTTTTCTTAGTAGAGCAGCTAACTTAAAGGGATAGTTCACTTTAAAATTAAAATTCTGTCATCATTTACTCACCCTCAAGTTGTTTCAAACCTGTATTAATTTATTTCTTCTGCTGAACACAAAGAAAGATATTTTGAAGAATGTCAGTAACCAAACAGTAGTCTGTACCCATTGACTTCCATAGTATTTTTTTTTTCCTACTATGGAAGTCAATGGGTACAGACTACTGTTTGGTTACTGACATTCTTCAAAATATCTTTCTTTGTGTTCAGCAGAAGAAATAAATTAATACAGGTTTGAAACAACTTGAGGGTGAGTAAATGATGACAGAATTTTAATTTTAAAGTGAACTATCCCTTTAAAGTAGGCCTACATGCAGTGCGAAATAAACGATAACACAAGTACAGTAGGCTACAGGCTACAAAACACAAACAACAGCAGGTTGTACCAGTTAATAGTATGCCTAGTATAAGAAATCCACAATAAAGTTCACAATCAAAGTTAACCGCTTGCTTTAAAAAAAAACAACCTTTTTACTTTTACTTAAAATACTTAAGTACATTAAATATCAGAAAAATACTTTTCATACTTAAGTACAGTATAAATCAGATACTTTAAGACTTTTACTTAAGTAATATTCTAAAAGGTAACTTTTACTTCTACCAGTAAGTCTAAGTCTTTTTCTAGTACCATACTTGTACTTTTACTCAAGTATTGCTTTCTAGTACTTTATACAACACTGCTACCATGTATGGTTACGTTTTTATGGCTTATACCCCAACTGTCAATGGAGAAATTGTATTGAATTCTTACTTCCGGCACCGGCTGTGGGCGGGACTGTGATGCTCTATAGAGGAAGCCATATAAATCGTTTTTAAATCAATAAATTCATTTTTAAATTAATATTTTGTGTCAAATTATTGATTTATTTGGTAAGGCTCTTTCGCAGTTATGGCTTCAGTCGACTTCAGTGAGGCGCGGTGGTTTATGGGATGAGTAGTTCCTTCGCTCGGAAATGAAAATATGTACACAGTCTTGTACCTTTGCCTTTTTTTTGGATTTTCTCTTGGTTTTTTCACTCGAAATGATATGTTGTTGTATGCTTATGAGTTCAGCCATAGCTGGTTATCCTCAGACATGCTCTAAAACTCTTTAGATACGGATTTTTCCAAAAGTCAATGGGAGAAATGAATGGGAAATTTACTTCCGGCACCAAAGCTCTCTCGGGCTGTGGGCGGGACTGTGATGCTCTATAGCGGTGATCCGCTGAATGATGATCTGCTTTTATTTCCTTTTTTTATTCAAAATTTCCCAAATTTGTTAGCTAGCAGGATATATCTGATATTCTGATTGTCAAATATGTGCAAGTGGATGTGTTTTGTTGTTCAAACACCTTTATAACGATCGCGTTAGTCGAGCTGTATGCGCAACGTATTTTAGGTAACGTTATCTTATTAAAATACCAAAAAAAAAAAAAACTTACTTTATCAGGAATTTACCACCTCCGGCTCAATTTGAGATTATTATTATTTATTTATTTTTTATTTATTTTTTTGCATGGAGTTTGTAAAGTGACTAAATGAATCAAAGCACAACTAACGTTAGTCCAGACTTGTATTTTCTCAGTTTCTGAATTTGATGTTATCAGACGCTAAATGCAAACACAATTTTTTTTCAATCAAAATCTACTTTTGAGTCTTATTTCATGCAAAGTGATAATATAATTGCACTTTCATTTTCTCTATTTGAAAGTTTTTAATGCTGTTATTTGATGTTACATTTTTAAAATGTGATGTTAATAAAATACATTTTAACAGTTAAACTTAAAGCCTAGTTTATTAAAGGCACAATATGTATTTTTTCTGCTTTAAAAATAGGAAAAATCACTATATCTATGTTATATATTTTTTTATATACCGCCTCTCTCAAACCATTTGAACATTAACTGAGATTTTATATATATCAGGAAGAGGGAAATGGCCAAGGAGGCGATAAGAGAGAGACAGGTGACCAGAGAGAGAGAGGAGGCAACAGAGGAGGTACAGAAATTGTAGAAGGAGAGAGAGAAGGTGGTGACAGAGGAGGTACAGCAATTGAAGAAGGTGAAAGAGAAGGTGGCGACAGAGGAGGTACAGCAATTGAAGAATGAGAGAGAGAAGGAGGCAACAGAGGAGGTACAGCAATTGAAGAAGGAGAGAGACAAGGAGGCAACAGAGGAGGTACAGCAATTGTAGAAGGAGGCGACAGAGGAGGTACAGCAATTGAAGAAGGAGAGAGAGGAGGTGGTACAATTGTAGAAGGAGAGCAATTGTAGAAGGAGAGAGAGAAGGAGGCAACAGAGGAGGTACAGAAATTGTAGAAGGAGGCAACAGAGGAGGTACCGCAATTGAAGAAGGAGAGAGAGGAGGTGGTGACAGAGGAAGTACAGCAATTGAAGAAGGAGAGAGAGAAGGTGGTGACAGAGGAGGTACAGCAATTGACGGAGAGAGAAGAGGAGGCGACAGAGGGTCAGGTGACCAAAGTGAGGGAGAGAGAGCAGAGACAGGCAGCGCAGGAGGCACAGTTGACCAGATAAGAGACCTTAAACAAAATTGTGCATGCAAACATACACTGTCAGAACACTGATGTTTTGAGAACTGCGTGTGAGTGGTGTCAAGTACCTTATAAAACTCAACTCTGTAGTATTGCATAAAAGTTTTAGGACTGAAACCACTTGGTTCTCCACTATAGCACTTGGGTGGTTGTCGAACTCTTGGCATTGTTATGGGTTTTAAGTCTAAAGAATTCACAACTGTATATGCCCTCTCAAAAAGTCTTGACTTATCTTGACATTGACATTGCTCATTGTGCCTAGTATTTTGTTTTAAATGAGAGGATTTGTGTAAAGCAAGTAATTTGGTTCCTGTGGTTTCCTCACAGAGGGTCACATGATGAGGGCAGCAGTCAGGCAAATGAGCAGGTGAGAACGCAACATAATTTAGCTGTGAATAGTGTCATTGATATGTACAATACATTCATTTAATAGGATTGTTATTTCAGAGAGTAACACGTTTTCATGTCATGTTTAAACACAGGATATTGAGCCCCATGTCAGGGACCAGTCGAACACCGACAACAGGGACAGAGAGGGATTTGATGTTTCAGACATCACCTGCACAAAGCCTGCACAACCTGATCCTAAGTTTATAGTAGTGCAGAAGCGAGCTAACTGTGTGTTGTCTTTTCAACAAAAATGGTTCAGACCTGCAGACTGGTTTAATCTGCAGACTAAATTTGCCATTGTCAGCACTGCGTGGTCAGACATATGATGGTGCAGCGAATATGTCTGGCAAATATTCTGGAACACAGGCTCACGTTAGGAAGAAACAACCACTTGCTTTATATGTGCACTGTGGAGCACACTGTGTTAATTTGATAGCACAGAAGGCATGCACAGCTTCTATAGTTGTGCGAGATGCCCTTGACTGGGTTCATCAATTAGGAGTTTTGTGTGGACAGTCTGGGAAATTCAAACAGATGTTTCATCAGATTGCGATATCTGACCATGGAACCTCAAGTGCCCTGAAACCACTCTGTGAAACTAGGTGTACTGTTAGACACGGTGCCATCCATTCTGCTTTAAAGCAGCCCTCAGTAAGATCGGGATTTCTTTGTTGTATCCCCGTGTTTTGCTCGGAGGTTTCTCTCTAGAGCTCCCCCCGCAGCTTCGGAATAGATATTTGACAACAACTGTTAAAAACTCGCTGGCTATTCTCAGACACTAGAGGCTTAGTAGATCAACGACATCAAAGCAGATGGGAAACTCTTTGCAACGTCGTCTTCATTCGGGTTCCAACAGCGTGAGGGAGCGCAATAATGACAGCATTATAGCAGATTTCTTTTTGCAGTAAAGCAATTCTTTACCTCGCGAGACTTGGGATCACACGATACTTCCAGACAAAGAGGCCGCGGGCCGCCGGCCCAAAGTTGCAAACGCTGTTTTTCCGCTCACGGGCACCAGGGGGGTGCGAAACCACCACCATTCAACCCAAAATAAGTAATATAACCATTCCAGTGACTCCGAAGTTGATCAGTTAAGGTAAAAAAGTTACTTAGTTCACCTTTAACACAGTATGACTCTATCCTCACTGCCTTAGAGGAAATGGCAGGGACTAACTCTCCCACTGCAGCCACTGCAAATGGTCTATTTCAGCAGTTTATGAGAGGCAGTACTGTACTTGGTCTTGTGATGGCACAAGCAGTTATTGGAGAGCTAGAGTGTCTCAACAAGTCCTTCAGAGAAGGACACAGACTGTTTCTGGCATGCAGGCTGCTGTTTGTAAGGTTCAGTCTACTCTCAATGGCAAGAGGAGTGTTGATGCCTTCCAACACCTTTTTGAGGGGGGCATCTACAGTTTGAATTCTTTAGACTTAGAACCCATAACAATGCCAAGAGTTCGACAACCACCCAAGCGCTATAGTGGAGAATCAAGTGGTTTCAGTCCTAAAACTCCTATGGAATACTACAGAGTTGAGTTTTATAAGGTACTTGACACCACTCACACGCACTGAACGTTTCCAGCAGGGTGGTCTTCTTACCCTACAAAAGCTGGAGAACACCTTGCTTTCTGGAAAGATTGATCCGGTGGTTCATGACTACCCAGAAATTAATGCACAGCTACTGGAAATCCAGCTACCCATGTTCAAACATAATTACATGTACAGTTCCTGTGGAGAGGCTACAAACATTCTCAAAGATTTGCCAGTAGAGGTGCGAGGCTTATTTACTGAAGTTGAAACTCTGATCAGATTACTCCTTGTGGTACCAGTCTCGTCCTCTGAGGCAGAGAGGAGCTTTAGTGCTCTTAGACGATTAAAGACTTGGTTACGCACAACTATGACACAGCAGAGGCTGAACCATGTTGCAGTGTGTCACATCCATCAGGACAAGTTGGACCTCTTAACTAAGAAGTCAGTGTGTGCACAGTTCATTTCTTTTACACCAAGACGTAAACAGGTGTTTGGTGCTTTTATCTGAATGGTATGTGTGTTAAGTTGCAGCCTAATGTAACATACCTTTGATATGTGATTTACAGATAGGCCTTCTTTTGTATTTACATGCTTTTGTTTAGATTTTGTTAGAGGATGGTGAGTTTTGGTGATGCCCACCAATATGTGAAATCTGTTCAGAATAAAGGTGCAAGCTGCACTCCAGTGTGCCACCCTGTATTGTGTAATGTATTGAGAGTCGAATTGTGTATAATACATTTGCTGCATGTAGGTGCCAATACAGTGATGCAATTGATTAATCTTTAAGTTCTTTTTTTTTTTCTTTTTTTCATAAGATATTGAACACACACAAAAAATCAATTAAGTGGAAGCTCCCACAGCTGGCTAGTGCTTAAACACTTAATTTAACTACTGTGTCATTATGGCATAAATAGTCAAGTGAACAGCTGCATTTACGTTAAGTAGCCTAAATCAGTAAAAGTATCACAATGTATGTCTAATCTAACCTTAGCTCATCTCTTCCTGGCCATTTAACTAACAAAGGTACAATTCTTTTATACAAAATATTAGTGCAGTTCTGAAATATTCTTGAACCTGCAGAATTACTTATGTGAAACAGGTAATACAAAAATGTCAAAGTCACATTCAATCGTAAACGCAACATTGTGAAAATGAATTGCTGAAACAGGGGGATGGAAGCATTGGACATTAGCCATGGATGTACATGACCATAGATCAATTTAAGTTTTTGGAATGAAGGAAAACCAGTTAATGTTCGAACTTTGTCATCCTTATTTTCAAATCCCTTTTCATCGAATTTGAGATTGTGCAGTTTCTGTTTTAGTTCCATGTTTTCAGTCCTTAACTGTTGACATTCATCCTCCAAAATCTTTATAAACATCTTGCATTGGTCACCATTGCAGTGTGTTACATCGTTTGGTGTTGATCCAGCATCCGCTTGTTCACCAAATTCTTCATGATTATCAGTTTGTGACAGATGTAGCAATCCTTGAACTGCATCATCAACTTTCCCAGCTTGCAGTCGTTTACGTTTCAAATTTTGCCTCCTGTCAAAACTTGCCACTGCATTCATGGTTTTCCTTTTCTTTGGTGTTGACACATGCTTAAATATAGTTGGCACTTAGTCCGGGTGGTAGGGATGATCACTTTTCGCACCTGCAACCAAAGATATTACATTGGGTAATTTATTTGTTCAATGGTATTAAAGTCAATTTGGTGGAGGAAGTACACAGAATCACAGATGTAACTGTTTTTCTGATATAAGAGTTCAGGATTGTGATGTCATGTTGCTAAGCATTGTGGCATTATTGGCAGGCTTTTTCCATAATAAATTAATGGAGGTTTTAAAAGGTAAAATCCTGGTGTTTGTCAAGTTATCAGGGTTTCTTTGCCTCAATGTCTGCCCAAACTTGAAAAAGGCTTCAATCAACTTCTGAGGGTGCATGGAATAACTCAAAACATCTGATTCTTCATCATCGAAGCAATTTATTGGAAATCTCTCAACATGACTTGATCTTCTTATACTTGTTTCAATGATCATTTCAGATGGTTAGCTTAATAACCTATACAGAAATAAATAAATAAAAATATATGAGTCACTACACACAGTATTGAGAGCTATGTACATTCAACGATATCAAAGTACAAACAACATTGTTAACATATTCACAGTTTACATAGCAATGTAAAATCAAATGTACAGTGCACATGTCCAGTTAGCATGTTAGATGCTAAAATTGATAGCATCAACAAACAGCTTCCAAAAATACACATCTGTAGTCACTAAATTAATGAATCTTTGTCCTACCAGTAGCATCTCAAAGTTGATGAACACATTGTGGCCTTTCCCAGCAGTCTTTGAACAAACTCACATCCACTGCTCACAAAAATCTCTTTGCCTGCTGGTAATCACACACACTGGATATATGTGCCATGTGCAGTTTCAATGGCCAATCAGCTTCCTTGTTTCTTTCAGGTTGCACTATTTGCTCATAACCAATAGGCTGCACTCATCTTGATCTCAAATCTTTTTACTTAATGATGAATATATAAGTTTTTTCTTTTCCTTTCTTCCTCTTCAAATTTAGCTTAACACCTCCCACTTGAGCTCCTGGTCACCTGACCCAAGGAGGTCACACTCACTTCTTGACTGAAATCTCTTTACTGTTCTTCAATGGGAATCAGAACAACCAAACGTCTCACATCCCTATGCAGAATTGTAGCTGGGATCCTGTTACATAGCTTTTTTGCTGGTTTGACATTCTTGGTCATTCCTGCTTGGTTTGGTTTAACAATCGAGACAGGATAGCTGGGGAATACTCTGACCATCACATCTCTTACAGTTCCTTCCTTGTCTGCATTTACATTGACGACTCTGGCCATCTTATACTGACCTCTTAGAGCATTTTGGTCAGCCACCCATACCACATCTCCCACGGCAACATTTCGCTCTTTACTATGCCACTTGTTTCTTATAAACAGGTTAGGACCTGCCAGCTGACACCAGTTTCTCCAGAACTTGTAGACTTCTTCCTGGATGATTCTTAATCTTTTGTATAGATAGCCTTCATACTCAAAACTTCCTTGATCCCCCCTTTTTCCAGTACGTCCCAGGAGAAGAGAGTTTGGACTTACGTATTCCACGCAGTCTTCCCGACTTTGTATCCTGGCATCGATAGGTCTTTCATTGACCAAATTGGTTGCGGTGTAAAGAAAAGTTTGAAATTCCCCCCCTGACATAACTCTATTACAGCCTAGATTCTGGAGGGCTCGCTTAACCAGACGAACAGCTGCTTCTGCTGCTCCATTTCGGTGAGGGGAATCTGCAGGATGAATTTTCCAAGACCACTCCGTGCCGTTCTTGGCTGCTTCAATTTCTAACTTTACTCTGTCTTGTCGCTCTAGGAACTTGTGAAGATCCTCAAGAACAGGCTTGGCCCCTATGAAATTTGATCCCGAGTCTGACCATAGTTTCTTTGGATGTCCCCTTAAAGCTGTAAACCTTTGGTATGCCAGCAGAAATCCTTCTGTTGATTGATCACTGACAATATCAGTATGGATAGCTATTGATGCCATACAACAGAAGACAACTCCCCAAACTTTGAGTCCCACCCTCTTCTTTACCTCATCTTTTACCAGATAAGGTCCAAACAAATCCATGGTTGTGAACTCAAATGGTGCAGCTGGTTCAGACCGCTCTGGTGGAAGGTCTCCCATAATCTGTTGTCATTGTTTTGACCTTGCCTTTCTGCGGGTCACACAGTAGTCTACAGATTTCTTAGCTAGTCTCCGGCCTTTTACAACCCAAGCTTTCCTTCTCATTCTCAACAAAGTTCCAGCCACTCCTTCATGGTTTACTTGATGAGCTTCCTGAGCCAAAAGTGTAGACACGTATGCATCATATGGTAAGATTGGAACTGCAGTTTTGTCCTCATTGAAGATTTGAATTCTTCCTCCACAAACAAACAGTCCTGAATTTTCATCCTTATACACTGCCAACCTACTGAGGGTAGTATCAGGAAAGACCACATTCTCTTGGGCTGCTAGAAAGAGATCTTCAAGAGCATCCTCCTGTTCACTTACTGTCAAGATAGCTTCATTGACTCTTCCCTCCAAAGACTTTACCTCCCACTTTGATGAACCCGAGGTCTTGGTTCTTATCTTCAGCCACTTCTTGACAGCTCGACGCACCCAAGCAGTAACTCTGACCAGTCTGGACAATTTGCTGAATTTTTCCACATCAAGTAACTTGCTTGCTACTATGCCGTCAGACATCCTTCCTGATGGAACAGTCATATGCTTTTCCTTTTGATTTGCAGAAGTGCCTGGATCTGCAATGAGGTTATTTAACTCACCCTTCTCTCCATCCTCATGAACTCTCACTTTAGTTTTCTGCAGGAGGACTGAGTCTTGCTTTTTCTTAGCCAGACTTCTGGTTAGTACTGCAGAGAATGCTTTCCTCTGAAGTTTGTTAATAGCTTCTCTTGCAGCAGTTGCGACCTCAGCAGCTGACTTAATTGGCCAATCCTCTACTGGCCACTTCAAGAACACAGGCCCTCCCTGCCATGCAGAACCTTGTTTTAAGCCTTCTGGACTACCTCCCCTCGTGATAATATCCGCAACGTTTAAGTCGCCTGGGATCCACCACCAATCCTTAACAAGCGTAGTTTTCTGGATCTCTCCAATTCTGTTTGCGAAGAAGGACTGGTAGCCATAGCTAGCCCGCTGAATAGCTCCCAACACTGTTTGGCTGTCCACCAGATGGAACCATTGGTTAACCCTCTGGGGTCTGAGGGGTTTTTGGGGCCCTTGAGATGTTTTGACATGCCCTGACATTTGTGCTTATTTCAGCTACTTACAACATACCTTTGGCCAACTCATAAATATGCTGTATTCAGCACAAACTCTGCTAATATAATATGTGAGCAAAATGGAAGTTACATGTTTGCATTTTATAGAAAAAAAATATTATGCGGGGTTAGTAAGTTTTGGGAAAAAAATTGTCACTACAATGAGCACATATAACTCATACTGAATAGTTTGGCACAAGACTTTTGAGTTACCATTCTTGTAGGCTAGAATGTTTACTACAAAATGATGTGAAAATCATTCTGATCACTCTTTCACAAAACAACAATATAATGATTTAAACTTTGCAAGTCCGTTTTTGTGCCAGCACTGCTTTATGCGTAGGGGTGTTGATGTCCATGAATATGAATGAGGGGAGACAATAGACACTCCCCCATCAATGGCTAATGCCCCATCACGGTGCTGTGAGGCAGAGAGGAGAATCTGAGAATGAGAGGAGAATCAAAGGTTTTGTTTTTAAATCTGTTTTTATTGTAATTCCTCTATGTGGAGGAACTAAATGTTGTGCCTCACAAGACCACAGTGCTACCGTACATATATAAACATATAGTACCAGTCAAACGTTTGGACACATTACCATTTTTAATATTGTAACGGTTTTGTTCATGTCATGTCTGCTTCCTTGTCTGTCATGTGATCCCTTGTAGTCATGTGTCCCTGCCATGTGTCTTGTCATGAGTTTAGTGTCTGATTGTTTGATCATTGTTTTCCTGTAACCACTGTTGTAAGTCTTTGTCCATGTCCTGTTTTCATGCCACGCCATGCTTTTGTTTATTGTCATGTTTTGTTTAATTAAAGCTGTACTTGGGTTCTCTTAAAACTTGCCTCCAGTGGATCCCTCATTACAGAATACTTGACCTACAACCATGAACCTAGCAGACCTTTCCCTACTAAATCTACGCCAGAGGAATCGTCCCCTGGAAAATTATGTGGAGGAATTTTGTGGACTATCTTATAAGGTTGGTTTTAATGATGTGGCTCTTAAGGACATTTTCCGCCATGGGCTGAACGAACCGCTGCACTCATCTTTGCCAGGGGGGAAAATTCATTTCTCCCTAGAGCAATATATTGACTATGCCCTTCTGTTGAGTGGTTCTTCGTTTACTGTGGGCTTTGTGGATGAGGTGCCCCACAATCCCCCAAACAGTAACCCCCAAACCTGAGCCACTTCACGTCATGCCTGCCAAGCCTGAGCCGCTTCACGTCATGCCTGCCAAGCCTGAGCCGCTTCACGTCATGCCTGCCAAGCCTGAGACGCTTCACGTCATGCCTGCCAAGCCTGAGCCGCTTCACGTCATGCCTGCCAAGACTGAGCCGCTTCACGTCATGCCTGCCAAGCCTGAGCCGCTTCACGTCATGCCTGCCAAGCCTGAGCCGCTTCACGTCATGCCTGCCAAGCCTGAGCCGCTTCACGTCATGCCTGCCAAGCCTGAGCCGCTTCACGTCATGTCTTCCAAGCCTGAGTCGCTTCACGTCATGCCTGAGTCACTTCACGTGAACCATGAGCTTCACGTCACGTCTGTTGTGCCTGAGTCTCTCCACACCTGGCCTGAGTCGCTCCACACCATGTCTTCGGACAAAATGGCTGCCGCGACATCTGAGCCAGCTATAACGTCAACATTTACCATTTTGGCCACAGCCATTTGGTGTGTGTGGTCGGCTTATACAGCGCCTGACCACGCCTCGTCTGCCCAGCCAGAGACTGAGCTTCACGTCCCGCCTGCCCAGCCAGAGACTGAGCTTCACGCCTCGTCTGCCCAGCCAGAGACTGAGCTTCACGTCCCGCCTGCCCAGCCAGAGACTGAGCTTCACGCCTCGTCTGCCCAGCCAAAGACTGAGCTTCACGTCCCGCCTGCCCAGCCAGAGACTGAGCTTCATGTCCCGCCCGCGCAGCCAGAGACTGTGCTTATCGCCACGCCAGAGTCTCGCCCCGAGATGGCCACCGCCACCGCCATGCCAGAGTCTCGCCCCGAGATGGCCGTCGCCACGCCAGAGTCTCGCCCCGAGATGGCCGCCGCCACGCCAGAGTCTCGCCCCGAGATGGCCGCCGCCACGCCAGAGTCTCGCCCCGAGATGGCCGCCGCCACGCCAGAGTCTCGCCCCGAGATGGCTGCCGCCGCACCCCTGTCTGTTCCTGAACCAGTGTCTGTTCCTAGATATAACCTCATAATTTTCCCCAAGAAAATTTTGGGGGGAGGCTATAGGGTCCTTGATAGGACCATGGAGGCTGCTCCGCCATGGCCGCCTGAAGGGTCGTCTCCGCCATGGCCGCCTGAAGGGTCGTCTCCGCCATGGCCGCCTGAAGGGTCGTCTCCGCCATGGCCGCCTGAAGGGTCGTCTCCGCCCATGCCTTGCCACGGTCCAAGTCCGCCCACGCCTTGCTACGGTCCAGGTCCGCCCACGCCTTGCCACGGTCCAGGTCCGCCCACGCCTTGCCACGGTCCAGGTCCGCCCATGCCATGGCACGTCCCAGGCCCGTCCACGTCACGCCACGCCCCATGTCCCGTCCCCCTGCACGGGCCTGGCCCATCATCCCTCCCCCAAGACCGCCTCCGCTCCACCACCCACCTGGACGTTTATGTTTTGCTGGGCATCGGGAGACGCCGTTAGAGGGGGGGATTCTGTAACGTTTTTGTTCACGTCATGTCTGCTTCCTTGTCTGTCATGTGATCCCTTGTAGTCATGTGTCCCTGCCATGTGTCTTGTCATGAGTTTAGTGTCTGATTGTTTGATCATTGTTCACAGGTGTCCCTTGTCTGGTCGTTAGTCTTGTATGTATTTAAGCCCTCATCATTACCAGTGTCGGGGTCAAGTATTGTTTCCTGTAACCACTGTTGTAAGTCTTTGTCCATGTCCTGTTTTCATGCCACGCCATGCTTTTGTTTATTGTCATGTTTTGTTTAACTAAAGCTGCACTTGGGTTCTCTTAAAACTTGCCTCCAGTGGATCCCTCATTACAAATATTTTTGGAAGAAGGCTGCATTTATTTGATAAAAAATACAGAAACAACAGTAATATTGTGAAATATTATTACAATTTAAAATAATGATTTTCTATTTTAATATACTTTAAAATATAATTTATTTATTTGATCAAAGCTGAATTTTCAGCATCCTTACTCCAGTCTTCAGTGTCACATGATCCTTCAGAAATCATTCTAATATCATGATTTAATAATCAGGTATTATCAATGTTGGAAACCGTTGTGCTGCTTAATATTTTTTTATAACCTGTGATACTTTATTCTGGATTCACTGATTAAAAAGAAAAGCATTTATTCAAAATAGAAATCTTTCCTAACAATATAACTTAACACATCCTTTCAAAAAAAGAAAGAAAGGTAGTGTATACTGTTACAAACAGACTCATGGGCGAATGTGAGTCAACAGAGGTCACTTGCGGTCCAGTTTCCCGTGCGGGCAGGAATCGCGCAGTCTGTGGAACCATGTCAACATCAGGCTCGGTTTTCCATGACAGGGAGGACTTGGACCTGTTGCTTGTTTGCCGTGGCTCTCTTCGGGACCGGTGCTTGGACATGTTCATTGTCACATATGATAACACAATCAAATAAACTGTATTATTATCATTATCAATCACTAATGTAGGGTATATGCTTCGGACTCTGGGTCCGTATGAATTAGCTCAAATGATCTATAGGGAATTTTAATAACTAATCATGAATATGATTAATATTTTGCATATTAGAGTTACATTAAATTATCGAAATTGAAAATGTATAGATTATATGAATATATGAATAATCGATCACAACGTCTTATAATTCCTCATTCATATATCAATAATCTTATTTAATTTCGATTATGAGACAACCTTTAAGGGAAATTTGTGAGTTTAGACGGCGTGTGAGGGTGGTAGGAGGGGTATGAGCGGTGGCAATGCAAAGTCTTTGTTGTGGTGTCAGAAGCCCGCATGTCCGCTATGTTTGGTGTTGCAGACAGCGGAGTCAGCGTAAGAGGCACATGGTTAGGCAGTGTAGCCTGTAAAAGTCTTATGCAGTATGTAGTCGCTGCAACCAGGGGCGGACTGGCCATCGGGAGCACCGGGACATTTCCCGGTGGCCTGACGGTCGTTCTGGCCTGCCGGCTGCCAAAAAAAAAAAAAAAAAAAAAAAAAAAAAAAAGTTGCAGACGATCAGCCAGGCATGTGATAGGCTGGTGTGCAACTACGAAATGATTGACGGATCTCTCAATTGACGAATCATAATGGCGGAGTGAAAATGACAATCCCACCCAACGCCACGAAGCACTGCCTAATATCTGACTAAATAGTTTAAAAAAATGGAGCGTAAACGAAAAGGAGGAGCAGAGAGGGAGCGTTTAAAAAGGAAAAAAGCCCTGGCCACAGACGCAGCAAACTGCTGCAAAATCTCAGCCATGTTCGCCAGTAAGGGAACAGGTCGGTCAAGATTACATTTACATTATATTTGTAATAATTTGGCAGACGAACGCTTTAATCCAAATAGTGTTAATTTCGTCAGACGAGACGAGACTAAAAATGTTCGTCAACGACCTTTTTATCCATGACTAAGACGAGACGATGACGAGACTGCACCAATCGCCAAAAACGCTGACTAAGACTAAATTAACATGCATTATTGTTGACGAAAAAAGACGAGAATGTTTTGCATAAAATAAAAACTAAGATAAAATCTCTCTTCATTTTCGTCTCCAATCGTCTCTACTTGCCATCGTCAGGAGATAGAATATTCATCTGTTATGAACAGATTAATGTTAAAAACTAGTTGCATTAAAAAAATCTATTACATTTTTTTTCAGGTAATTATGACATTTAACCAATATTTGAGATGTGTGAAACACTATTTGACTGAAATGGTTATCAGAAATAATCTCAGAAATAATTTGTTATTTAAAAAAAAGACTAAAATGTTTTAACTAAAACTTAGAAATATTGAGTTTCTTTTGACTAAAATTAGACGACTAATTAAAATTTTACTAAAATAACGAGACTTTTAGTCGACTAAAACTTGACTAAGATACCTTGAGTTTCTTTTGACTAAAACTAGACTAAAATGACGAGACTTTTAGTTGACTAAAACTAAGACTAACTAAGACATTTGGCACAAGACTAAGACTAAATTAAAAATAGGTGACAAAATTAACACTACATACAAATCACTTAGATAATCACAATAGATAAAGTTAAACAAACAAACGAGCAACAATATGTAAGTGGTGATGTGTCAAGTCTCGTTTTGGCTACATGTAGCATATTTTTTATATAATAAATAAAAATGTATGAAAAGTAGACAGAATAGTGTTAGTGGGTCAAATTGTTTAAATAATAAATAAATCAAGTAGATAGTATGGAAAAGAATACAGTGTCAGATATTTAGATTTTTCATTTCTAGTCTAATGTAGCCTACAATGTTTGTTTGTTTATTTATTTATTTTGAAAAGGTGACGAAGGAAGCAACAGTAGCACTAGAGCTGCAAATGCTCCTGCTGTTGAGCTAGAGGTGGTGGACAGTGAGTTTTTAAGGGTTATTTTTTTATTCATTTATATTGCATCTGGTAGTCTACCTGTTACATTAATAGGGTTAGCCTACAAGTTTATCAGTCCAGTAGATTACATGAATAGGGTGGTGGTGACTGCAGCAGCAGAGGTGGCCTGGCAGTGGAGTCAAATTCCCGGCCTGAATTATTGTCCCAGTCCGCCACTGGCTGCAACTGTGAGGGCGGGTGGGTGGGTCGGGTGCGACCACCGCTTTCCGTTAAGTGCGCCAGGCTTGGCGCGGGCATGAGTTTGGTCATGTAGCTGCAGGTCAGTCTTGACCTTGGCGCAGCATTTTTTAAAGTCTTTTGTGAGCTGGAAGGTGCAGGGTAGCGAACTTGAAACTTGACCTGGTGCTAAGTCTGTGTCGTTGTGACTGGCTGTGGGAGTTCCCATGAACTGTGTGACCTGACAGTCTGGCTCTGTGGAAAGTCTCGTGACCTCTGTGATCTGACAGTCTGGCTCGGGTGGCCTGTGTGACTTGATGGGGAGAGGTTCTGGCACTTGAGCCCAAAGAGTTTGCTTTTTGAAGTCCAGTAAGGGCTCGAAACGATCCAGCAGGTCTTTGCCAATGATGAGTGGATGAGTGTTCATTGGTGAAACGTACAAAGGGTGAGTCAGTGACATAAAACCTATTGACAGGTGGATTAGAGTTAGCTGTTCAAACCGGATGCTATTTTGGCTGTATGAATGCACATTTAGTTCACAAGTGTGAGATTCAAGAGTTCGATTCTGTCTCTTAGCTTCGACTTTGAGTCTTTTGAAAAGATGAGATGAGATCACAGTGAGGTCTGCTCCTGTGTCTATCAAGGCTTCAAGTTTCACTTCCTTCTCCAAAGTGCAGGCTAGGTAGGGTTTCCTGGCCACCCCCCTTTCAAGAAGGTTTCCCAGAAACTTTGGCATCGGGGCTGTTGTTGTCAACCGGAGTGAATGGCAGGTGTTGTCAGTATGTGATGCAACAATGAGTTCACTAGTTGGTGACTGACAAACAGTGTTCTGGGGGGCAGTCGCATGGAGGGAGTGAGTGGAGCTGCGATTTGGTGATGTAACAGCAAGGTTCATGGGTTGCGATTTGATAACAATGTCTGGTGGGTTGTCCCCGGGAGGGACGTGTGGCTTGCTGCGGGGGCAGCTAGCCGGAACAGCACTTCCTGGGACTTTGTGATGTTGGTCCCAGGTGTGATGTGTTGTGCTGTTTCGTGTAGGGTGTGCAGCTGTCAGCTGTGGTGCTGGAGTGGAGCTGTCACTTTGTGGTGTGACAGCTAGCTCTGTAGTCTGTGGGGGACGAGCAGTGTTCGTGGTGCTTGGCTCAGTCAGATGGCAGTCAGACAGGGTGTTGGTTTCAGTTCTTATGCTTAGACATAAGATGTCTGGTTCGTCCTTGTCTCTCTCGCGATGTTTCTTGTGAAGAAACTCTTTCAGCATCCTCACGATCTCTGCTGTCTCCGACGTGGCTGCACTGTGTTTTTCTGGTGTGCGATGAGGCTTGGGCTTACCAGTAGCATGTCGAGAGGGGTTCCAGGGCCGGCTTTCTGGGCTTGGAGTTCTGGACGGCGGGTGATGCTGGTCCCAGAACCTCTTAGAGCGCTCGCTCCGATGCTTTGGATGAGCACGGTTGTGCTGCCCTCTGCTGGCTTGGAACGGTCCTTGACTCTCTGTTGAAAGATCTGTGACTGTGGTGCTGTTGGGCGCCCTCTAGAGTCAGCTCTGAACAGTGCTCAGAGACAGAGTAGGTTGTGGGGTCTTTAACAGTTTTTTGGAAATAGTCTTTTGCTTGGTGTAAGCTTTGTGGACCAAGTCACGTAGCTGTTGGGTGGACATGCTACGTGGACATGGCCAGAACGCCTAAGTGATGACTCACTGTGGGATGCAGATTTCGGAGGAACAGCGTCCTGAAGTTGACATCTTCTTCCATACCGGGCTCGTTTCGTGCCCCGAAGTAGGCGTGTCGGAGTCGGCCGTAGTAGGTCTGTGGGTGTTCAGGTCGGGCCTGTTTGACGTCCATGGCGGTGAAGACCCCTTGTTCTGATTCTGGATCAGAGAATTCACGGATCAAAGCTTGTCGCAGTTGCGGGTAGTCCCTTTTGACAGTCTCTGGTTGACGGTCTAGGAAGCTGCGCACGTCACGGCTAGACGTAATTCTGAGCAGGTAAAACTTGTCCCAAGCTGTCACGTTGGCGACAGTTTGCAGGTGAAAGTCAATGTCTTGAAGGTACGCATGCGCATCATGGCCTCCTGCAGGGTTTGGAGTGAACGTATGGACGTTTCGGGCCAACTTGTCAAGGTTTGTGGGGGAAGAGCTGTTGCTGGGGGCCCAATCCGTCTGGAGAGGATTCTGACCCTTTTCAGCTCCGCCCCCGTCAGCCTTGGGAGCCGTGCCGCGTTTAGCGGTAAGTGTTCTTTGTGAGGGCTCCCCCCTTTCTGCTGACAGGGGTTTTTGTTGGCTGGCTGGTGATGTCTGGAACAATGGGCTTTCGCCCCCCTTTTTAGCCCTGGGTTCTTGGCTGAAAGGTTCGTACCGGCTGGTTAGGGGAAACTTTGTGGTGTGTGTTTCCCCTAACCGGTCACTGTTAAGTCTGTAAGAATGTCTCAGTTCTCTGTGAACAATGTCAAGTTCGTCTCTGAGATTGTGTCTCTGCAGAGTAAGCTCATGGATTTCAGCTCTGGCCACCTGTAAGTGTTTTTCACAGGCTGTGGCTTTAGCGTTTTTGTCTCTTAGTTCAGTCTTTGCTCTCTCGAGGAGAGCGTCACTTTGTTGGAGTCTTTCGTCGAGTTCTTTACGGGCTTCTTTCTCCGACTGTTCTCTTTGGTCTGTGTCGAGGCGAAAATCTTTCGGGGCATTTTGAAGTCTTTCTACTTTTTCCTGTAGCTCTGGATCTGTGGCGTCCTCTTCCTCGGTCAGGAGAAGTGGCTGTTCTAGACGACTTTGGGTGTGGGCCTGGTTCCTCCAGGCCTCCTCTGCTTGAAGCTTTAGCGCTGCTGCTTCCTGCTCCAGGTCAATGTGGCTCCTTTCGCTGAGCCGTGCCTGGGCGACGAGTTTGTGTGCGAGGCTTCCGACGATCTTGGCCCAGTCCTTGTAGATGTAGCTCTGTGTCGGATCGTGGGTCATCAGTTCGACCAGGTCGGTGTCCAGCTGTTCTCGGCTCAGGGGCTCTGTGTCAGCGGCGTCTCCGGGCAGGAAGTCGGTCGTCATGGCTCTCAACCACAACTCGAGTTCGTCCCACTGGGCAGCCATACTGGACGGCCGTGACCTTGGCACACTGTAGGCGAGAGAGAACACAGAACACACACACACAAAGAGACCAATGCAAGTTCGTTTTAGGGTTAACGAGTTATGATCATACGGCTATGCCGTTTATGAGAATTTTGGGGCTAACTGATGCCAACAGTTAGACAGTTCGCGGAGCCAATTAACTTGGGTCGTCTGAGGACCTGCACTAGAGGTTGTGACGAGCAGTAGCCTGGCGGGTCACGTGGTGGCCCAGGCTGCTGGTGGTCACTCTACTACTTAGCTTCCTTGATGGCTCTCTCAGGTTACTGTTTCTAGGTGAAATTAAAGAAACAAATCACAACAGAACAAAGGATAGAACAGATCAAAGTGAAATAAGATCAAACAATAGTAACACGGTATGTGTTAGAGAGAATAAGGAGGCCTAAGCCTATTACCACTGCCAGAGTTTACGATAGGGCCTACAGGTGAGTGGGGGCTATCGGGGTAGAAAACCTAGGAAGATAGTGAGGCTTGGAGAACAGGAGATGGGCCAAACACTTAAACGACCGGGGAATATCTAATATTCTGTGGCTTATACTAAGTGTATGGGTTTTACCTTATTTAGTTTGCCTGGGGTGAAATGAGGTCACTCAGGTGGGAGCCGGCGGCGCGGTCAACCTTCTCGACGGTCCCAAACACTCGACCGCAGTGGACCTGGGCCCTCTGTTACTCTGTGTACCACGGTGCGACCTCCTCAAACAACTTGCGACCTTAAACACAACCTGGCAACGCCAAGGTGTCAACTGCCAGACAGCATGACAAAATTGGGTTTTCCCTGGAACCCTGCCCCTGCAGCAGGCCCTGGTTCAGGTAATTGTCCCGAAATTGCCTTGTGTGTCAGCTGGCGTGGTTGACTTTACCCTTGGAGTGCTAAATTGCTGATGTAGCAGTTGCGTGCCGCCCCAATGGTAAGAGACAGAAGAGTCCGAGACTCACGCACGGCTAGTGTCGGTAGTGAACGACCAGGTGACCCCGCTCGCTGGAAACCAACCAGAGATGACTGTCAAATCACCACAGCGCCCTAGGGAGAACTACACATAAACACACAAACAGGGGTAAACAGGTGAAAGTTAAAGTCAATTAAGGCTTTCTTGTTTAAACCAAGTTTAGTAATTATGTATGTAGAAGTAAAGGCAAAGGCTTTGAAATAATGATAAAACAAAAAGGGAATTATGATAATGTTGGTGATTATCAGAATAACCTAACCCAAAAGAGAGAGAAAAAAAATTATTCTTATATATTTTTTTTTTGGAAAAAAAAAATTAATAAAAAAAAAATTATAAAATAAAATAATGAAAAGACAGGATGAACCCAGAAGAAGAGGCAGGCCGCAGTAGTGGGTTTGTCCCACAAAGGGGCGTATCTCTTTTCAGTGGTCAACCTGGTTGAACAAACAAACTTATTCAAATTAAATTCAAACTGGTTTAAATCAAATTTAAATAAGCCTGTGCGGAAATGTAAAAATCAGGGGGATATTTTATAATAATCCAGATAACATTGAAGTATCAGTAATTATTATGAAATAATCAGAAGGGAGAGACGAAATAATTACACACTTCAAAAGAGTGAAAGGAGGAAAGAGAGTGGCACCCACTGTCCACAAGGCCACGCAGTGGCGCTGTTTCCTTCAAGTGGATATCAGTGGCTGACAGCCAAAATTTAAATCTGGTTTAACCTCGAATTTAAATAAGCGTGTAAGGGAATTGAGAACTCAGAATGATATTGTACAATAATTAAGATGCATTAAAGTATCAGTAATTATTATAAAATAATCAGACGAGAAAACAGAAATAAAGCAATTCACACAGAATTGGAAACAGAAAAGAGAGTTGAATAAACCGCTTTAGCGGGTGGCGGCCACTAGGTGGCGGACTTCCCTCTAACTGGGCTCTCAATGGCTGGGCTGGGATTTAATTTAAGTTTTGATTCAAGTCTTGTTTGACCCAAACTCAAAGTAAATGTACCAGTCAAAAGCAGGAAAATTGTCTAACACAAAATAATATTCGCACGAGCAAAGCTGGAAATGCCAATAATTATTGAGAATTTAGACATAAGCTAATTCACTATTCATCATAGAACACTTGAATTTAGCAGTACGAGAGCCTTATCTGAAACGGCCACGAGATGGCGTAGTTGCGCTCATGCAGGCCGACGTCAGTGGGAGGCGGTGCTCACGCAGGGTGACGTCGTTGGGGCGCGTATTTTGAGACTTAAACACCTAAAGGACCTCTGGTGTTTAGTCCGCGGAATTACAACCAATTTTAAATGTGACTCGAGAGCTCAAAGCGTTCAGCTCGGTCACGCGCTGATTTTCTGCAATAAAAAAATCACAAAGGAACAAGATCTGCGGATCTTTGGGTGCTATTGCACAAGAGCGTGAAACAGGGTTTTATCGCTGCAAACACACAATTGTGGGCAACAGGACTTTTCGTCTGTTGCTAGACTCCCGTAGACATTTATCCAAATAGCACTTAGGATTAATGTATTAGGTTTTCGATTGATTAGCTAAGTCCAGGGGCGGAGTGGCAATCGGGAGAGTTGGGACTTTTCCCGGTGGGCCGGTATTGTTTTGAGGCCGCGAGGGCCGGTCTGATAATAATTATACATTGCAAGTTAGCAACACCATCCGGCGGCCTGATGTGCGGCCGCTGCCCGCTGGTCAAACTGTGCAGCCTCTCTCTTTTTTCATCTCGCTGCACCTGGAAAAAATTAGCGCGTCGCTTCAATTATGAGCGCACTTGCCGCGAGCCTACATTTGAAATAACGAACTCGAGCGCGCAAAAGACGCAATATGTGAACGGCCCCTTGGTAGCGTACTGGTAGCTCGCAAGCGACGTTTTGGAGACCCCTGGTCTAAATGATGGAAAGGCAAAAAAGAAAAGGGAAAGGTGGCGTTGAGAAGGGCAGACTCAAAAGGTAGCAATTCAATAAACAAATCAATCTAACCATATGTGACCAGTAGCGGTGGCTTTCTTAATCTAAAACTATTTTATAGATTCATAACTCCACAGTGGTGTAGTCTACGTGATATACGTATACGCCGTATACCCACTAGGAATTGCCAAGTATTTCCGTATACCCACTAAAAAAAGCGTGAGGATATGTAACAACTTCGTTTTGTGACAGAACTTTCACACTTTCATTCATAAATTCACCGCGTCTGTGTTTGCAATGGACACAGATCAAATCGCGTGAATATTAAAAACTCAAAGAGACTGCAGTTGTTCAACGCGTCTCTGGGAATGAGCACTCAATGTGTGCTCTACTACACACACACACTGAAGCAAGCGCGTGCTTGTGTCAGCGCTTCACTGTAGCTATGTATGAGGACATGATGTAGCTACACATGTGCACTTCATCACAGAGCTGCTATGAGAGTCACTTCATGAGAATTTCACCATTTCATTTGATAAAACTATCGCCATTCATTCGTATCATACACACACAGAAACTGTAATGTCTTTACGACAACCTGTCAAAATAAAAGTTCGGTATAAACTCAAAGAAATTCTGAAAGAAATTGCACAGTAAAATGTACTGTAAAATAATAATAATTTTAAACAGTAAACTTGCCAAAACAATAACACAATTTTCTTTCAAAAGCACCATTTCTAAAAGTAAATTTGTATTTGTGCCTATAATGTTTTATTTTTATTTATTTTATTGTCAGCTGATAAAACCTGTGCTTCAGGGACCATATTCATATAACATCTAAGGCTAAATGTAGAAAATCAGTCCAGTCTCCTCAGCTGTAAATGTCATTGGCTGTTAAAGTCTAGTGTTGCTTATAATAAATTGACATGTTGATAACACTTAGTCTCATAATGCGCTCAATTACATGTCGTTGCATACTGTATGCATAAGTGAGTGTGGTGGTGCTTATGGGGTGATGAGAGGGGGGGGGGGGAAGAGGGGGGGGGAGAGGGGGGGAGAGAGAGGGGGGGGGGAGAGGGGGGGGGTCACAGTATTCTCACTACAAAAAACTAGACTACACCACTGTAACTCCCCCTGTAGGGCCGGTGGTCTACGAAATTTCCCGGTAGATTTTTTGGTCCCACTCCGCCCCTGGCTAAGTCAATGTTTAACCAGGAGTTTTATCGTTTTGTTGAATATCACTGGGTTAACCACGAATTCAATAACGACATTTGCATGCAAGGCCTAATATGTTTGGAAGGAATCTTGCTTAGAACATATTTATTAATACCGGTAATACGCACGTGAGAATTATTCGTTCACAGCGATTTCAACAAATATTAGAAATGTATCGACTGCAGAGATATTTTTTTTATCTCTTAACAGGACATTTGTAATATTAACTACTGCAGTGTACATAGCATTTAACAGTGCTAAAATTGTCTAGGCATATTTTAACGTTACTGACTTAGGCTTTTTGCCTGGTCAGTTAGGAGTGAGTTCGCGTTTGTGACTTATCTCACAATTTCATAACACATGTGCACAAAAATTATTAATAACCATATAAACAGACTGGAACTGGATACTGCTTGTAAAAAAACAAAGTTTGAGATCGCTCGTAATTTTCTCCACCAAAACTGTAGGGTATATGCTTCGGACTCTGGGTCCATATGAATTAGCTCAAATGATCTATAGGGAATTTTAATAACTAATCATGAATATGATTAATATTTTGCATATTACAGTTACATTAAATTATCGAAAATGTATAGATTATATGAATATATGAATAATCGATCACAACGTCTTATAATTCCTCATTCATATATCAATAATCTTATTTAATTTCGATTATGAGACAACCTTTAAGGGAAATTCATGTAACGATCAAAGAGGTGTTTGTCCCGCAAAACCATCAAAGATCAATCCATCAATCTCTCAATAAAGTTATCCCTCATAAACTCCAAGAAATATTAACTTTCTGGCCGTGAACATTAATTTTCTTGTGTTTATAAAATTAAAACTACTTAATGTAGTAAATAATGAGCGCGGTAGCTCTTGGATCTACCTCATTGACGTTTGTATTTTTACAATCGTTAAACAGTCACCAGTCATTTATAATATATGGTTTTAATAAATGCAAAACTGGGGCGCTAGTGCGCATGCGTAGGATGTAGACGTGTTTAGCTTGTGCTCTCCACCGCAACTTATGCAAAATCACCGAACACCACGATAAAACCGCTCTAGAGCTTTTATTTTTTTGCTCCCTCGCCTACCTCACCCGCCGAACTTCGTTAATCTGAAATGTCGCGGCAAAGAAACCCTCCTGGGAAGTCCAAGACCATCGATGGATACATCAGCAGTGCTAATGCTAGCGGGGCTAGTGCTAACGAAAGCCGCTTTAACGAGCCCTCTGCTAAACCTCCGGCCATCACTTCAGATATTATGCCCATCGACAAAACCCACATGTACGAGGTGTGCAGGGAAATGTGCAAAGAAATGTCGGAGACAATTCTGGGGAGGCTCGATGAACGCTTTGATGCCTTTGACACCAAGTTTCAGGCTGTGCTCTCTGTGCAAACTGACCTGCAAAACCGCATGGTCAGTCAAGAGCAAACGGCCAGTGCACTTGAAGAGCGTGTGGTAGTGCTTGAAACCAAATGTGAAGATTTAACAAAGTACGCCAGTCAAGCTTCAAGCCAAACTACTAGATTTAGAAGCACGGTCCCGCAGACACAATATCAAGATCGTTGGTATAAAAGAAGATTCAGAAGAAGGGAAACCAACTGATTTTGTTTCTAAACTTATTCCTGAACTGCTAGGTAAACAGCACTTTCCACATCCAGTGAAAGTTGATCGTGCGCATCGCTCTTTGCAGCCCAAATCAGCGGCGGGCGGAAAGCCGCGCACCATCATGGCTCGCATTCATCATTTTCAGGTGAAAGAGCAGATTCTACGCCTCAGCAGGACGCAATCAATGGAGTACAAGGGGAACAAAGTTCTGATCTTCCCTGATTATACTAGTGAAGTGATGGACCAGCGCCGTGCCTTCCGAGACGTGATGAAAGCCCTGAGAGACGGAGGAGTTAAACATCATCTGCGCTACCCGGCCAGGCTTCATGTTTACTGGGATGAGAAGAGTATTCCGGAGGTTTTCAATGATCCAGCGGCAGCCGAAGCGGCTCGTTCACTGAAGGGTCGTAGCGCTTCGGCAGGCGGTTAAAAGATGTGATGGCCATTTTTTATTTTTATTCTTTATTTTTCTATTCAAGGTGAGCGTGTTCGCTTTTCTGTGATAAATGCGCCACACTGTGGACCATTCTTCGAAATGTGCATCAATAAGTAACTGGCAGGCATATGACAATTATTAATATATGGGCGCAGGACAATTTCCTTTTAAGGCGTATTTTACTTTGTTTTTCAAATGTGTTACTAGTTTTCAATTTTCAAGCTTATATTTACGTTGTGGTGGAGGGGGCTAACTGGGTCGGCCCTACTATTTGTCCAGCAGCTCCTGTTTTGAACAAGAGGGGAAGATACGCGTCAGGTTTGGGGGACGCGGAGGTGAGGGAGAGGGGGTGGTTGTGGGATTGTATTGTTGTTCTTGTTCAGCTCAAATGCACATGTTTTACTCACTTGCATTCGGTGTTACAACAGCATTTGTATTTTTTCGCATTTTTTCAAAATGACTCAGATACAAGGTAAAATGCATGTAGGAGGCAGAGATTTACAACTGATTTCATGGAACGTAAAAGGGCTTGGCAGTCCAGTCAAAAGGGGGAAAGTTTTTAAACACCTGAAATCTCTTTCTGCGGATATAATTTTTTTTACAAGAGACCCATATCAAAGCAGCTATGCAACATAGGTTGAAATGTAATTGGGTATCTCAGATATATCAATCGCCATTCACCTCGCATGCCCGTGGTGTGGCAATATTGTTTCGAAAAAATATCCCATTCCAGGTAACCTCTGTTAACAATGACCCTCTTGGTAGATATTTGTTGGTCTCTGGTACGATAAACTCGTTCTCATTAACCCTGCTTAATATATATGGTCCAAACACAGACGAGCCAAATTTTTTTAGAAAGGTTTTTGATCTGCTTCCAGACGATAGTGACTCAAACATAATAATAGCTGGGGATTTTAATTGCTATCTGGATCCTTTCTTAGACAGATTATCTACACGACCAGCACCTGAAATTGCATCTGTAAAGCTTTTAAACAACCTCTTGAAAACTAGGAATCTAGATATTTGGAGGATTCAGCATCCTACAAGCAAAGAATTTCCTTTCTATTCAAATGTTCACAAATCATACAGTAGAATTGACTATTTTTTTGACTAGCTCTAACCTTATTTCTCAAATCACCGATTCCAAATAACATAATATTTTGATTTCTGACCACAGCCCCTTAGCAATATCATTAAATATTTCCCTCCCAAAACAGACTTATTCTTGGCGCTTTAACCCAAACCTTCTAAGCGATGACAACTTCGTTAAGAATACAACCTCTAAATTGAAAGATTTTATAGAATTGAATGATAATGGTGAAGTGTCTGACTTGACCCTTTGGGAAACATTAAAAGTCGTTTTGCGTGGTGATATAATCTCCTACACCTCAGCCATTAGAAAGGAGAGAGAGAGGAGACTGCTTGAAATTAACAACGCTCTTCCTATTTTGGAAAGAACTTACCAAAATTCTAAATCACTGGATCACTATAAAGAGATATTGAAGCTTAAATATGAATACAATGATATTATGAGTGGCCAAGTTAAGAACTTACTTTTGAAATTGAAGCAGAAACACTTTGAGCTCGGGGATAAACCTGGTAAACTGTTAACACAACAACTTAAAAGTGCTCAGGCTTCAAGAGCAATCCGTGGTATTAATTCTAAAACAGGCATTCTTCTAACCAATCCTTCCGACATAAACCATCGATTTAGTGAATTCTATTCTGAGCTTTACTCCTCTAAACACAATGTCTCACAATCTAATCTGAATGATTTCTTTGACTCTATATCATTGCCCAAATTGAGTGATGCTGCTGCAAAATGTCTTGATTCAGACTTTACACTGCAGGAAGTCATAAATGCCATAAAGTCATTTCCATCAGGCAAGGCTGCTGGGCCTGATGGTTACTGCGCAGAATTCTATAAGAGATTTTGTGATATTCTTGCACCAATTCGCCTTTGGCTAAGCCACGCCCTAGAATGTAGATTGACCAATCACAGCGCAGCCAAGAACGAGCTACCACAGAGGCTCCGACACTTTTTCACGGCGCTCCATTGACTTCAACGCAGGAGGCTCATATTTTTGGTCTTGGCAGGCTATTACGTCGTCGTTTTATAAAAAATATGGTTAAACGTTGTGCCTGGGGCATTTGTAACACAGATACGCGTTTCCCAGAGAGGTTGGAGGGGGTGTCCGTTTTTCCCCCTTCCCAAAACCGAAGTTAAATACTGACAAGTGTCGTCTTTGGATTAAACTGTGTGGACGTCCTCAGTCAGCGAGCACACTTTTGTGCTCTAAGATACATTTAGCTTTTAACCTTACTGTGAAGTTATACTAGTTAGACAGTTTTATGCTGTTTAGGTTATGATTTCGGTTCTCTGCCCTTGTTGATACGCTAGCACACGCTGCTAATAAATACAACTTTATACTCGCGTAGTCCGTTTGCTTTGTAAATAATAACGATTATATAAGTGTATAGAGACCTACCCAGCTTTGCATGACAGTGTTTCTCCTGATATTGTTAGTCCCAGCCTCCGTCTCGATTAGGATATGCTGTGGTTCATTTTTTGACTGTGACCGTTATGCTTTTGCCTCTATTTGGATGCCTTGTTGTTGCTTGCGTTTCACCGTTTGTCTTGAATAAAGCCTTCAAACGCACACTGAGCCCCTTTTGCCTATTTCTATCGGACACTTTATTTGCTGCTTTATAAAAGTTTGATAAAATTTCAGCAGGAAGAGCCGTCACAGCATAAGCCATGTTGATACCAAACCAGAGCCCAGATGAAGTTGTCGGAGGTAGCAACAGTAACTAAGGGGGGCGGGGCTTAGCCAAAGGTGAATTATGCTCAGGATGATGCATAATTCTAAAAATAATGGAAAACTGCCGTATACCCTTTATGAAGCAAACATTTCTCTCATTTAAAAAAAAGACAGAGACAAAACTGACCCTGCAAGTTTTAGGCCAATTGCGCTTCAAAACTTTGATCGTAAAGTAATAACTAAAATCTTGGCTACTAGATTGAACAAATATCTGGCTTCTATCATCCATCCTGACCAGACAGGGTTTATTCCCGGCAGACTCTCCTTTTCTAATGTCAGGCGGCTGCTCAATACTATTTACTCTGATTTTAGTGGCACTAATGGAGCTTCTATTTTGTCACTTGACGCACACAAAGCTTTTGATCAGGTCGAGTGGCCTTATATGTTTGAGTCACTGTGCAGGTTCGGATTCGGGGATACTTTCATCTCTTGGGTGAAACTGATATATGCAAAACCGTGCTGTTCTGTTCTGACAAATGGTGATCGGTCAGCCCCTTTCTTTTTGCAACGCTCGGTTCAGCAAGGCTGTCCACTGTCTCCGGCGCTTTTTGCTATTGCACTGGAGCCTCTTGCTGTAACAATAAGAGAGCACCCACAGGTGAGGGGGCTTCAGGTTGGAGGTGTGGAAATGCTTATCAGTCTATATGCGGACGACGTAATATTGTATTTGTACAATGCTGAAAAATCAGTTCCCCTTCTTCTCGAGTTGATTGAGTCTTTTGGTAAAATATCAGGGTACACAATCAACTGGTCAAAGAGTGAGCTTGTTCTTTCCAGTGTTTATTCGCCAGGTTTTTTACAAAGTATCCCGTTCAAAATAGTTAATGATCATTTCACCTACCTTGGTTTGACTATACCTAAGGATCCAAAACTAATATTTAAATTAAATTTCGCAGAATTTATTTCAAAATTAAAACAGAATATTGAATGTTGGAAAATTCTTCCCATATCAATGATCGGACGCATAAACTCAATTAAAATGATCTCCCTTCCAAAATTTTTATACTTATGTCAAAATCTCCCCATCTATCTCACCGCAGTCTTTTTTAAGGACTTGGACTCAATTATCCTGTCCTATATTTGGAATGGTAAAAATGCCAGAATTTCAAAGGCACATTTGCAGAAGTCTAGATTGGAGGGAGGGTTGGACCTGCCTGTATTTTGTTTTATGGTGTCTCAAATATCCTTTACACCTTTTACCTATTTATCCTTTATTCTCAGGTAGGTAAGGAAAGTCGAGTCTGGACAATAATATAAGCATTCAAAATACTTACAATTAGTTCAGCAGACTTCCCTGTGGTCAGTTCTCACTTAAGGTCCTTAAATAATTATTCAGACAATAACTTGCCAATAATATAATATAAGTTTTATTAAAGTTAACAAGCGTTATATCAAAGTTAAAGTTAGGGTACAATAATAATAAGTTTCAACAAACAGCTGGTTATACAGGCGTCGAGGGAAACTGCGCTATTCAGAATCCAAAACTTCAGTCTCTCTCTCCGCCTTTTATATGCAGCCTTCGGAAAGCAGATTCCAAACTCTCTCCTGATGTCATCAATTGGAGTTCTGCCAAGTTCTTGGTCATGGCTCTCAGCTGCTTACGCAGGATCCTCCTACGTCGCCTCCGATTTCTCTTCCTCTGCTTTCTTCTCTTAATCGTCTGCAATATATACTTCATCTAGTACATTTTCATTTATCATAAAACTATTTCTAATACATAAGTACTTTCTACTCTAAATCAGTTAACACATACATTTCATGCAAGTAAGTAATTCTCTTAATAATAGTAAAATCACACAGTACATATCTTCATCATAACTAATAGGGTTACATATATCTATCTTAGCAAAAGCATTATTACTATTTAGGTTACATCACTACAAAGCAAATCAAGCATTAATCAAGGCAGTTTAATTGCAAAATCATCACCTATAATAACAATTTAAACACTATTACTGGGCTGCCAATGTTTTAGGGCATTAATGTAATGGCAACAGGGATCCTTGGAGAATCAGATGCTTACAACCCCTTTGTGGCTTAAGATGGAGGCCAACTCTGTAAATAATTCTTCATTGCCAGCTATGTTATTTTCCAAGTTTAAAAAGCCAGAGTCCTATAAGGATTTATGCTTTGTGGTAAAACAGTCAGTAAGAATTTTGAACCAGGTTAGGTGTTAGCTCCGACCAACAGGAAGTCAGATATTTTGGTTTGAATGTGATTTGATGGGAATTTTGCCAGTCTCTCTCAGTGTCTGTGTGTGTGAGAGAGGAGGGGGGCTTTATTTTAACCCTTTCTCTGCTGTGTGGGACTTCTCGGGCACTTTTGGGGCCCTTAACGTGCTCGAAAACTCTTGAAACTTTGCACACAGGTCAGAACCTGCGGCCATCAGGGCCGGCCTGAAGCTGGTACCCGGGCGTGGCAGGGGAGCTCAACAGCGCCCCCTTGAACGTGGTCCGAAAACTTGGTCCATATATCAAACACGTTTGCATGTAATAATATGAAACTCGGTACACATATAGATTTAATCGGGCCGAACAACAGACAGCCCCCCCCTTTTCTGTGTGTGTTTGGAGGGGAGCAGAAAGACTCACACTGATACAAGCTCTAAAGCAGACTTCTTCTCGACAGTCAAAGAGGGGTTACGTTATTGCCCGTCGTGCACAGGAACCCTAAAGGCAACGGGGTGGAGGCTTTTTATATATATATATATATATATATATATATATATTTAGGGCCCAAGCCTTGAAAAGGTGAAGGCCCTATTGTTTTTCTAAGGATTATTATTCTTCTTCTTCTTTATTAGGGCCCAAGCCTTGAAAAGGCGAAGGCCCTATTGTTTTCCAAAGGATTATTCTTCTTAACTATTATTATTATATTACTACCTTTTGGGCACTTTTGGGGGCCTTAACGTGCTCAAAAACTCTTGAAACTTTGCACAAATGTCAGAACCCGCGGCCATTAGAGCCGGACTGAAGCTGGTACCCGGGCGTGGCAGGGGGGCTCGACAGCGCCCCCTGGAACGCGGTCCGAAAACTTGGTCCATAAATCAAACACGCTTGCATGAAATAATATGAAACTCGGTACACTTATAGATCTCATCGGTTCATATATCCTTCGTGCTCTGACTTTTTACCCCAGCCCAACAGGAAGTCGGCTATTTGGCGTAGTTTAAAAAACACATGCAATGGAATTTAAAATACTCCTCCTAGACGATTCAACCAATCACCCCGAAACTCGGTGTGCATGAAGTCAAGACATGGAGGATGATAAATTGCGAGGGGATTTTTGATATCTCGAACGGTTTGGCCGTGGCGAGGAAACGAATTTATGGCGAATATTGGAAACAGGAAGTGTGTTATAACATCCTCATACATTAACTGATCTTGATGAAACTTCAGCAGTGTGTTCGCTGTAAGAGGCCGATCACATGGATGTGACTATTGTGAGTCAAAGTTATAGCGCCACCAACTGGCAGCAGGAAGTGTGTCACTTTCAAAATGCTTTGAATTCACCCTCTTATTTTTACCCGATTTGCTTCAAACTTCATCTGTATAATGTAAACACACGACAGAAGTAGACCTGTGAAAGGATTATTGATATCTTTAATACTGTCGCCATGGCAACGCTTTAAACTTTTATATTCTTTTTGGATACATTTGAGGCTCTTAACATGCTTCAAATTGCATGAAACTCAACATGCATATCACATTTATTGCCTAGTACACTTGTGCGAAGTTTCAGAAACGGGCGTGGTAAGGGGCTCAGTAGCGCCACCTTTAGTCAAAAATGGGGTATTAGTTTTACCTACAGTAACAAAAATCAGTATGGATATTGTTCTCCTCGAGCCGGACAACTTTCTAATTTACACTCATTAGCCCCGACCAACAGGAAGTCAGATATTTTGGTTTGAATGGGAGAATATCTGAGAATTTTGCCAGTCTCTCTCAGTGTCTGTGTGTGTGAGAGAGGAGGGGGGCTTTATTTTAACCCTTTCTCTGCTGTGTGCGACTTCTCGGGCACTTATGGGGCCCTTAACGTGCTCAAAAACTCTTGAAACTTTGCACACAGGTCAGAACCTGCGGCCATCAGGGCTGGGTTGAAGCTGGTACCTGGGCGTGGCATGGGGGCTCGACAGCGCCCCCTGGAATGGGATTCGAACACTTGTCCATATATCAAACACGCTTGCATGAATAAGTATGAAACTCGGTACACATTTAGATCTCATCGGGCCGAACAACTTTCGTGCTCTAAGTTTTACGCCAGTCCAACAGGAAGTCGGCTATTATGGGCTGTATGAAAATGCATGCCCCTGGAATTTGATATACTCCTCCAAGAAAAATTATCCTATCGCCACCAAACTCGGTCAGCATGAAGTAAAGACATTGAGGACGCTAAATTGCGGACGGATTTTTGATATCTCGAACGGTTTGGCCGTGGCGAGGAAACAAAGTTATGGCGAGAAAAGAGAAACACGATGTGTTATAACGTCTTCATCAGTGACGTGCGGTCTGGGTAGGCAAGCTAGGCACTGCCTACCCTGCCAAAATAAAAAAATAAAAATGTTTATTAAACAATAAACTTTTATTTGTATTTTTACTGTTTATTCTTGTGATTTATATATGCAATATGTGTGTTATTCCAATTGTTTAGACGTTATGAAGACAAATGTAGCAGTTACGCATAATCAAATGGTAGAATAAGCAGTGCTTTTACGGTCCATTCATTGCAGACGACAAGCGAAAAACCCATGTTGCGCATGCGCACTTCGATCCTGTATTCTTCAACATGTACGGCAAAAAGCACAAATCTGCTGTGCCTTTGGACGTAAATATGTTATGCCAGTAAGCATCTCCGTCACATATCAGACATGGACCAATCAAAATCGAGATATTACTGGACATTTGCGTAGCTAACGTCATTTCACCACAGCTACCTAACCTAATCCCCGCCAAATTCAAAATCAAAATGACAGCACCGGCCGATATCACAGAGTTTTGTGAAGAATTTTTTCCAAACTCGATTTTAATTCAAAATCTGAGTTAATAGCAAGATTGAGGTCTACGCCAGACTTACATGGACTAGTGCAGCAAAAGGGCCCAACCATTGTCCGATCGTTTCAAACAGACTGGTATTTTACAAAGCTGTGATCGACGTCTTCACGAGGAAAGAGCGGTGGATGGATTTTATGTACAAATAATCTACCGATTGGTGAGTCAAAAACTATTTTGTGCTTAATATTTGAATTGATACATGTGGTTGAATTAATGCAAGTCATTTGCGTGATTTTACTTTTGCTGACTGACAAACATAGTTGGCCGCTGTGCAACAATTAGGATCAAGAATGGTTGCATTCTGATGCTGAAGTGGACATTAATAACGTTACCGGTGTGTGTGTGCGCGTGCGTGCGTGTATGTATGTGTGTGTGCGCGAGAGAGAGAGAGAGAGAGAGAGACTGTGGGAGTAGGCGATTTGTACATTTCTTGATATGCCGCGCTTGTGCGTAACATTTACTGTTATTACGTATTATATATTAGCCTAAACAATAAATCAGGTCATCTGGCTTTCATAACTCAGTGCCTAGCCTCTTTAAGACATCACCGCACGTCACTGGTCTTCATACATTAATTGATCTTGATGAAACTTCAGTAGCGTGTTTGTTGTAAGTGGGCGATCACATGGATGTGACTATTGTGAGTCAAAGTTATAGCGCCACCAACTGGCAGCAGGAAGTGTGTTACTTTCAAGATACTTTTGACTAAAGTGGGGGGGGTTATTTTTACCTACAGTCACAAAACTCGGTCTGTATATTGTGCTTATCGATCCGGACAACTTTCTCATTTACAGTCATTAGCTCCGACCAACAGGAAGTCAGATATTTTGGTTTGAATGTGGTTTTGTCTCTCTCTCTCTGTGTGTGTGTGTGTGTGTGTGTGTGTGTGTGTGTGTGTGTGTGGGGGGGGAAGGGAGGGAGGGCACACACACACAGACAGCCCCCCCTTTTCTGTGTGTGTTTGGAGGGGAGCAGAAAGACTCACACTGATACAAGCTCTAAAGCAGACTTCTTCTCGACAGTCAAAGCGGGGTTACGTTATTGCCCGTCGTGCACAGGAACCCGAAAGGCAACGGGGGTGGCGGCTTTATATATATATATATATATATATATATATATATATATATATATATATATATATATATATATATATATATATATATATATATATATATATATACACATTAGGGGTGGGGAAAAAAATCGATTCTTAGATGCATCGCGATGCGGACGTGGACGATTCTGAATCGATTCACAAATGCCAAAAATCGATTTTCAAAAAAAAAAAAAAAAAAAAAAAATTTTTTTTTTTTTTTTGCAAATCGTCAATAACGTAATATTGACGGAACGCAAAAGACGGAACTCAGAAGCGTGGAAACAATATTGTCAAAGCTTCCACCCGGCTCGGAAAGGGCAAAGCGCATTACACAATCAATCGCAACTTTTATTGCCAAGGATTTGCATCCAGTCGTTGAGAACCAGGGCTTTCGCACTATGTTGCACACTTTGGAGCCGAGATACAACGTCCCATCTCGGAGATATTTTACAGACACAGCGATCCCCACACTCTACAACAAGACCAAAACCGAAGTCATGGAATCACTGAAGAAAGCGGGTAGGATAGCTGTAACATGTGATGCGTGGACATCCGTATTTTATGTTAATAGAGATTCAGAATATGTTGAAGTTTGTTATAATTTGTTATTGTTGTGATTTTTACTGTAGTGAATTTACTGTTGTGAAATGGAAAATCAATAATCGAGAATCGTTAATAATCGAAAATCGACTGTAATCGAATCGGGACTTCAATAATCGTAATCGAATCGAATCGGGAAATCAGACAGATTAACCACCCCTAATATATATATATATATATATATAATATATATATATATATATATAGCTGCAAGCAGCGATGGAGGGCCCAAGCCGGTGGCAGCGCCAGCCCGGTGCCTTTAGTGTAACTAAGAGGGTAACTAGAGGCACCAGGGTGGCGGTGCCACCGGCTTGGGCCCGTAATCGCTGCTTGCAGCTATATTTCAATTTAAGATTGTCCATCGCTTACATTATTCCAAAGTTAGATTACATAATTTGTGCTGCCCACAACCAGTAGCTCTATAGGGTTGGTGGGCTCATTTTCCCGCTATCTATTCATTTTATATTGGGCAGCCACAGAGCGAACGCAGAGTAAAGTTACAACATAACTTTCAACAGATCATCTCATCAGCACACAGCTCCTGATCGATTGCTCCTGTCTGCCTTGCTGTGACTGCTGCTGCTGTGAGTTTGTTTGCTGCGTCTAAGCCTCGTATTAGCTTCGTATTTCTTTCTGTTTTGAACCATCATTTATTATAAATTCTAGTTGTTTATACTACTAAATACAGCTTACTCAACATCTCAGATTAACCTGACATTGCTAGCTTCCGTTATTGTCAGCACAACACGCTAACTCGCTAGCCTTTTAACGCACCACCCGTGCGCTCAGTTATTTATTTTTCTCTCGCGCGCCCGCGCCTTTGAGTTCATAAAAGCCCAGGTGAGTAGGAATCAGTCAACAAACACGGTGAGTAATGTCTTCTCCTGTTATTGTCACCTGCACTTCATGTCACATGTTTACCATAGCCTTCTCTGTCGGCAATATAGGATTTTTATGTGATAAATGCAAGGAGACAGTCAGGCTGACGGAGAAGATTTCAGAACTAGAGACACGCATCCAAACTTTAATCGAGAATAGTAAGAAGAGTGCTAGAGCTTTAGATACTATTTTGGATCCGCCTAGCCTAGTTAATTCTTTACATGAGTCGGTTCCGGCTGAAGTAGAGCCCGTGCAGCAGGGCAGATGGGTGACAGTGAGAGATCGCTCTAGTCGCGGATCAAAAAACCACTTTTCCGTTCCGATATCAAATCGATTTGCCCCGCTCAGTGAAACACCCACTGAGAATTATTCTGATTGTGCCCTAGTTATTGGCGATTCTATTACACGGAACGTGAAAATAGAGACACCAGCCACCATATTCACATGTTTGCCGGGAGCCAGAGCGCCTGACATCAAAGCAAATTTGAAAGTGCTGGCTAATGCTAAACGTAAATTCTCTAAGATTATTATTCACGTCGGCACTAATGATGTTCGACTCCGCCAGTCGGAGATCACCAAAATTAATATTAAAGAGGTGTGTGAACTCGCAAGTACGATGTCAAGCACTGTAATTTGCTCTGGCCCCCTTCCTGTTCGCCGGAGTGATGAGATAGTTAGTAGATTGTGTTCATTCAATGGCTGGCTGTCTGGGTGGTGTCCACGAAATAATATAGAATTCATAGACAATTGGAAAAGTTTTTGGGGCAAACCTGACCTGTTGAAAAGAGATGGTATTCATCCCTCCTGGGATGGTGCTGCTCTTCTCTCTAGTAATTTGGCTCATAGTCTTAGAGATAAAACATGACAATCTGGGCCTCAGGTCAGGAAACAGACAGACTGGCTTAACCGACCGTCTGCTAGCGGCCTCACGTCACCAAGGTCAGATAAATCCCATCACATAGAGCCTCTTTCACCTAGATATCATCATATAGAGACTGTGTCTGTTCCCCTAACTTGGAAATCCAAAATACGTTCAAACCCATCTAAGGTTAAAAATTTAATTGATCTTCAACAAATAAAAAACAGATATAATACAAATGAGCAAATGATAAAGCTTGGGTTGCTGAATATTCGATCTCTTACTTCAAAAGCGCTAATAGTTAATGATATGATTTCAGATTATAACCTAGATGTGCTGTGTTTAACAGAAACCTGGCTAAAACCAAATGATTACATTGCTTTAAATGAGTCACCCCACAAGATTACGGTTATAAACATGAACCTCGTCTGAAAACGCAAAGGAGGAGGTGTTGCTGTAATTTATAGTAATATTTTCAAAACCACTAAGAAATCTAGTTGTAAATATAATTCTTTTGAAGTGTTAGTGCTTAATGTAAAAATATATAGTGTAAACGATAAATCACGTTTGAAAATTCTGCTGGCTACTGTATACAGGCCCACCAGGGCACCATACACACTTTATAAAAGAATTTGCGGACTTTCTATCAGAATTAGTATTGGCTGCAGATAAAGTACTAATTGTTGGGTGACTTTAATATACACATAGATAATGAAAAAGATGCATTGGGATTGGCATTTAAAGACATTATAAACTCAATTGGAGTTAGACAACACGTGTCAGGACCGACTCATTGTCGTAATCATACTCTAGATCTAATACTATCACATGGAATAGATGTTGATGCCGTTGAAATACTGCAGCAGAGCGATGACATCTCAGATCACTATCTAGTCTCGTGTAAATTACATTTAGCCAAGGCTGCAAAGCCGACTCCGTGTTATAAATATGTTAGACCGATCACTTCTGCCACTAAAGATTGCTTTATCAATAATCTTCCTAATCAGTTTTATCAGCTCAGCATCCCGGATAGCTTAGAAGGAACTTGATATTGCAACAGAAACTTTTAACTCTCTCTTTTCCAGCACTTTAGACAGCTTTGCTCCGCTGCGCTTAAAGAAGATTAAAGAACATAGTCCAACGCCGTGGCACAACGAGCACACTCAGGCCCTTAAGAGAGCAGCCAGAAAAATGGAGCGCAACTGGAAGAAAACAAAACTAGAGGTGTTTCGGATTTCATGGAAGGAGAGCTCGATTGCTTACAGAGAGGCCTTAAAAGCTGCTAGATCTGCTTATTTTTCAACCCTATTAGAAGAAAATAAACATAATCCTAGGTATTTATTTGAAACAGTGGCTAAACTAACGAAAAAGAAAGCTTCAAGCCCAGAAGTTTCCAAGCAACACAGCAGTAATGACTTTATGAACTTCTTCACTTATAAGATCGATAATATCAGGACAAAATTATAACTATGCAACCGTCTAATACAGTATCGCATCAGGAAGTGCATTGTAGTCTCCCTGAGGGAAAATTTGATTCATTCATTGCTATAGGGGAGGAAGAATTTTGCAAACTCGTCAAATCATCTAAATCGACAACGTGCATGTTAGACCCTATACCGACTAAGCTGCTGAAAGAGATGCTTCCAGATGTCATAGATCCTCTTCTTAATATCATTAATTCATCTTTGTCTCTAGGATACGTACCAAAAACCTTTAAGCTAGCTATGATTAAACCGCTTGTTAAAAAACAGCAACTTGATCCTACAAAACTAGTCAATTACAGGGCCGATCTCTAATCTGCCATTTCTATCAAAGATATTAGAAAAAGCAGTATCCTCACAACTGTGTTCTTTTCTTGAAAGTAATGATATCTGCGAGGATTTTCAGTCCGGATTTAGACCGTACCATAGTACCGAGACAGCTCTCGTTAGAGTCACAAATGATTTGCTCTTATCATCCGATCGTGGTTGTATCTCTCTATTAGTATTACTGGATCTTAGTGCTGCATTTGACACCATTGACCACAACATCCTTTTAAATAGACTCGAACATTATGTTGGCATTAGTGGAATTGCACTAGCATGGTTTAAATCATACTATCTGACCGTTATCAGTTTGTAGCAGTAAATGAAAGAGATGTCTTATCAATCACAAGTTCAGTATGGCGTACCACAAGGCTCAGTACTAGGACCGCTGCTGTTCACTCTGTATATGCTACCATTAGGAGATATCATTAGGAAACATGGAATTAGCTTTCACTGTTATGCCGACGATACTCAGCTGTATATTTCTTCAAAACCTAACGAAACCTACCAATTCACAAAATTAACGGAATGCGTAGCTGATATAAAAAATTGGATGACTAGTAATTTCCTACTACTAAATTCAGAAAAAACAGAGATTCTAATTATTGGACAAAAAACTTCCACACGTAATAACCTAGAGTACTGTCTAACACTTGATGGCTGCTCTGTTAAGTCTTCGTCGTCGGTTAGAACCTGGGTGTGCTCTTTGATACCAATCTTTCATTTGAAAGTCATGTGTCTAGTATCTGTAAAACCGCTTTCTTCCATCTTAAAAAATATCTAAATTACGTCATATGCTCTCAATGAATAATGCAGAACAATTAGTTCATGCGTTTATGACCTCAAGGCTAGATTATTGTAATGCTCTACTGGGTGGTTGCCCTGCACGCTTAATAAACAAACTACAGCTAGTTCAAAACGCAGCAGCTCGAGTTCTTACTAGAACCAGGAAGTATGACCATATTAGCCCCGTTCTGTCAACACTGCATTGGCTGCCTATTAAACATCGTATAAATTTTAAAATATTGCTGATCACTTACAAAGCACTAAATGGTTTAGCTCCGCAGTACTTGAGCGAGCTCTTAACGCATTATAGTCCTTCACGTCTACTGCGATCTCAAAATTCCGGTCAGTTAATAATACCTAGAATATCAAAATCGACTGCTGGCAGTAGATCCTTTTCCTACTTAGCACCAAAACTTGGAACAGTCTTCCTACCATTGTCCGGGAAGCAGACACACTCTGTCAGTTCAAATCTAGACTAAAAACACATCTCTTCGGCCTAGCATACACATAACACATTATAGACTTATATAATTAGGCTGCATAGTTTTAGAACAGCCGGGACCGGGAACACTTCCCGTAATCCTGATGTACTTGGTACATCATAAGAAGGATGGCGTCTACGCTAATATTAGTCTCTCTGTCTATCCCGAGGTTTACTGCTGTCCACCGGAACCAGGCCGTATCCAGATCTGATGAAGGACCAGCGCCAGGACACGACGACGACGCCGCTGACCTGAAGTGTCAACCAGTCTCTCCTCCTCTCCACTCTGACTTCAACCAACCGGAACTGGACAAATACTCTGATTCAATCTGAACTTCATACACTGTTCACTCATTGGCCAGAGGAGAATTGGCCCCCGACTGAGCCTGGGTTCTCCCAAGGTTTTTTTCTCCCTTCTGTCACCTGATGGAGTTTTTGGGTTCCTTGCCGCTGTTGCCTTACCTTCTGGCTTGCTTAGTTGGGGACATTTAGTATTCAACAATATTATAGATCTGCCTTAAAGGTGGACGATGATGAAATTATTTTTTGTCTTATTTTCATGTTATCACTGTGAAGCTGCTTTGAGACAATCTGTATTGTAAAAAGCGCTATATAAATAAAGATGACTTGACTTGACTTGACATAAAATATATCACATCAGTTTCCCCAGTGTGTGACAGGTGTAATATGTCAGAGGGTACACTGTCCCATGCTTTTTGGTTCTGCCCTTCATTGGCAAACTTTTGGGTCTAAAATATTTGACTGGTACTCTAAAGCATATCAGAGGCCTCTTCAGCCCGAGCCTGGACTGATTTTTGGGCTTCTCACAAATAACAAGGACACAATTCCAACTATAATGCGACAACCATTGGAACTGGGATTGATAGTTACCAAGAGACTGATATTGAAGGAATGGAAGTCTCCCTCTCCCCTCTCCTTTCAGGTATGGATCACCGATATGCTATCCATAATACAAATGGAAAAACTCCGCACTGGTCAACTGGAAACATTTTCCCGTTCTTGGAACCCGTTCCTAACTCATTTTGAAAAAGCTAAGATACAGTAAACTAATTGTGTTCCTGTATCAACAACCTTTCCTCCTACCGCTGTGTTAAATGTGACTGTAACAACTGGCAATATCTGCATCTGAGCCCTGTGTGTTTGTTTGTTTGTTTGTTTTGTTTAATTTGAAAAATTTAAATAAATAAAATATTTTTTAAAAAAAATGCAAAACTACAGAATATAAGGACTACACAAGATACACGTTATATGTCTATGTACATATACTTACAGTTAACAAACAAGACAAAACAGGATACAGATGAGAGAGAGAGAGAGAGAGAGAGAGAGAAATAGAGCGAGGGCAGGGACGTAAGAGTGAGGCGCGCGGTTTGAGGGAGAGAGAGAAGAGAAGATCACGAATGATCATAGGAATAGCAAAATCACAGACCTTTGAGAGAGCCAACAAAATGCATCGAACCTTAAAACATTAAAACTCGTTAGAGTGGATACTTGCAAAGGTCGTTTGTATGCACGGTAGCTGCCTGCGTGTGTTCTCGAAGCAGAGTGCGCGCGCTCGTGTTTGCGGAGCGCGCTTGTCCGCGGGAGATTTGAAGAAGGCCTCTTTTGGAAGTGATATGTTGCTGAAGGAATTTAGGCTTCATTCGTTTGACTCGTAGGTGGAAACGAGCAAAGGCGAATTTGAAAATGAAACAAAAGACTTGGATAAAGAAAATAAAAGAAGACGCAAACTGCTGGAGTTTGCGGCGGGAGACTTCCTTTCACATGACGAAGCCGGGAAGGGGCAGAAGAAACAGAGCAGAGGAAAAGCGTTTGGCTTTTAAGGAATGTAAGGATAACGCCTTCTCTTGGCGGATTGCCCAATCACCTTCAGTGATCTGGGAGCGGGGAAGCTCTCTTTGTCTTGTCGAGAAGACCCCCTGCTGTATAATTTATGGTAGGGAATTGGAATTGTCATTTCTACGGCTGAAAAGAATTCATATCATAATCATAATATCATTGCAGTCTATTATCGAGATTCAACTCCGTTAGGTCTCAAGATTCAAAATGATACTAAACACACCAAGTTCAGATTATATGATAACAAAGTTACATTATACTGCATTAGTATAGGCATTTTAAAGTTTGATTAATACATACTGATATTGAAATCAGTTCCACATCGGTCGTGACGCATAAATGGCAACACAGAAAAATATCAAGTCCATTTGTTGAGGTCTTAAATATGATTCTGTTGAATAAAGTCTCTTGGTGTGTGTGTGCTTCTTTGGGAAAGGAATGTTTGGTGTCATGTTACGTGTGTTGAAGTGTGTGTGGGTGTTGGAATGGGAGAACGAGACAAAGACCTCTTGTCTGTTCAGGCAAATGAATGAAGTGTTTGCGAGAATCACGATTCACTAATTTGACAAGCAGCTGGCCGGATGTCAATGTCGCTACACTAATGGCCAAGAATAGGTAGGCCCCACTTGTATATTATGACGATGTAAACACAATTACATTTCATCAGTAAAATATTACGTCTGTGCACTTACTATCATTCTCGATTGAGAACTGAACAACACCTGTCCCTCTGCGGTGCTGGAGAAGGAGAGCGTGATGCAGACACATTCCTAAAAAATTAAAAACAACTGTTAGCACACATTATCCAAAGATGGGCAATTAATGGCCTATATATCTGTTAATGGGCCATAGGACGGAGAAATATCTATTTATGGGCCATAGATCGCGTCACCGCGAGCTGTTGATGGCCATATAGACCGCACCCACTTGCAGCATTTCAAACATTTACACCTGTATTCACAATCATCTGTGGCAATATTTTAGCAAGATAAATGTCATAGGCTATAACCAAAACCGAACATTTATATATAAAAATATAATGTCTAGTATTTAGACAGTATCACATTTTACCGGAGGCTGAAATATATTTGCACGAAATCATATTTACACCTAAGCAGATATTCGCAAATAAGCTACATTACGCAAAAGTCAGTATTTTTAGCATGATAATCAGTGTCATAGGCTAATCAAAACGGAGTGAAATTAATACAAATATGTTTAGAGAGTAACGTTAATCACATTGAAAAAGTTTACACGACCATATACACGAATGTTAGGGATATTGTAAGGCAATCTTTCCTGTAAGATGTCAAAAGCCAACCAAAACTAAGCAAAATATAGTCTGAAAATTCATATGAGTTCTATATAATCAGAAAAAGAATTATATAACACTAAACAACTTACTCGAACTTGTATCTTCGGCTGGATCAATTAGCTCCTGAAAATGCAGCCGTTCTCCGTCTGATGCGATCTTTCTCTGAGGAAAAGGTAAATTCTTCCTCGCTGTCCATAATCATCTGGAGGACGACTTTACCGGAGAAGCGTGCCATCCTCAAAACGCGATGAACTATCCGTGAATCTGACGAGAAACTGCGTCTTTTCATGGCATTGATCGGGGGCGTGTGCGAGGCGTATAGATCACCTCAACTATTAGCATGTGAATGGCGCCGGGGGGCGTGGCGGCCTCAGCTCATTAAAAATAATGAAGGTAGAATGAAAAACCGTGCCTCTCCTTGGTTTCAAACGGATTACATAAACTAAGAATATATTTTTCATTTAAAAGAAGAGAATTCTAGCTTCATAAAGACTAATCTCTCGTTCCTGAGTGACAAGTATTCGCAGAGTTACAGTTCATTTTCGGACGCGTTTCAGAATGGACTTTCCTGACAGAGAGAAGGCAGAACTCGCATCATGTTTATTTTTCTTTATTTGGCGAAAGACACAACACTTTGTTTTTATTCTGAGTATACATAAAAAAAATAGAAACTTAACTGGATCGAATTATGTAAAACACTTAAATGTAAGATCAAAACCAACAGAGTATTTTGAATCTCTTTTGCACTGATAAGAAAAAAGCGAGCAGATCACGCCGGCGTGATTGCCGACCCCAGAGGGTTAATCTCCAGCTTGGCAATGTTTTCAATATACTTTCGAAGTCTGGCTGCATAAACTGCACCACACATTTCAGCCTTGACTGCTTCCCCTTTTTGATCCAAAGGAGTCAGCTTGGCCTTGGATTCAACTAGCCTCACTTCAATGCCTCGGTCTGTTTCCCACCTGAAATATGTTACAGCTCCATAGGTCTTATCGCTTCCATCAGAGAATGTTATTCCCAATGGTTTTCCTTTCCAGCCTCTAGGTGTTAAGCCTCTGGAAAATGTTATCTTGCTTAGCTGAACATACTCTCAAATACTTTAATGGCTTCCTTCTCTGAGGTTTTCTGACAGTGGTGTATCCCATGTATCTTTGGTCAAATTCCCACGTCCTGCCTCCTGAAATGCCCTTCGTACAATGATGGCCCCTTTTTGCTTAACCGGTGTGACCAAGCCGATCGGATCATACAATCCTGCCACCTGACTCAGTAGCTCTCTTCTAGTCAAAAGATTAGGAGTCTTGGCCCTGACCTCCTCTTTGAGGAGGTTTGGTCCCTATTCTCATCTTCTTTTTTCGCTTGGAAAAGTTAATTGATGTCATGATGTAAAGTGTATCCTCTCCTGCCAGATACCCAACTCCAATGGCCTTGTTGTCTTTCTCCCTCAACTGGGTTTGGAGTTTTAGGATTCGGTCTTCTACTGTTGACCCTGACTCACCATCATCAGGCTTCCACCTTTGTTCTGACCGAACCCAGTGCTTCAAGAAAAACCCACCAGCTCTTAGGATCTCCTCAACACCTTCGGTTATTTTCTCCAGTTTTTTCTGATCATTGTGGGATGTCAGAATATCATCTACATAACTATCCTCTTCGATGACTTTGCGCTCCTCGTACAGATGAGAGAACTTTGCCAGTTTTGCAGTTTCACGCATGGCTAACTGTGCAATACGTCGGTCACCGATGTTAACTCTGGTTGATTGCATATTCTCTTATTTTTTCGCTCTGATCATCTCTCCGCAGAAACCTATGTAGATGCATTTCTCTTTCCTCCAGCCATACAGAGTTGTACATCTTCCGGATATCTCCTAGGACAGCATAAACTCCTCTCCTTAACCTTAGAAGGACAGCTCTGATCGGATTAAGAAAATCTGGGCCTTTCAGAAGAAGATCATTCATACTCACTCCTTTAAATTTCTGACTGCTGTTCCATACCAAGCGCACTGGAGTCGTAACTGAGTGAGGGTTTTGGTGCAATCAGATGACTCACATACCATACAGGGTCCATTCCAGGAAGTAATCGTATCTTCACTGAGCTTGATTGCTGCTCCGCCTTCCACCATCTCATTAATTTGAGCTGTATAAGCAACTTGCCACTCTTGGCTCCCTCTTGAGCTGCTTTTCTGTTCTCAGAAATGTTGCTCTCTACTCCACTTCTATTATTGAGAAGGGACGCTGGATTCTTCAGTCCAGGGATATTTTGCATGCCAATGGGGGAGACTTGCTGTGAACATCATTATCTAGATAGGTAAGACATTCTTTTATAATTTCGAGTTCTCTTTCCTCTGCCAAGGTCATCTCCTTACCACCTGGCTGACAGTTTCCAACAGCGACAAGCTCCACACATCAGTTCACAAGCTGCCCCAATGCTGTCCCCACTTCCACCATTCCAAGAACTCATGGTTGCTAACAGCTGCAATGTTTGTCTCCTCTCTGGTTTCTTGAAGTAGTTGGACTGACTTAGACATCACTTGCATTTCTTCAAGTCCTCCCACTTTCTCTTCATATTTTGCTGCGGCTGTTCTCATTGAGCGAGCAAAATGTGTTTTTGGACTCATATGCAGCTACATTTATTTCCTCATATAAGTCTGGATGAGCTCCGCCCTACTGTCTTTCCCAAATGATTATCCCATAAGACAAGATCCCCCACCACCTTCACTTTTTGTGGGGCTAATAATGATAATCTGGGGCATTTTTCTTTTCTGCAATCTCTATTTTTACACAAGAAGGTGTCTCTACAGTCGGTGTTACCTTCATGACATCCAAGGCACTTCTTACATGCTCCAATCTTCCTCAGAGCAGCTTTCTTTTCAGCTAGCTTTAGCCCCTTAAACTTCTTACAGAAGAAAATCTTGTCCTTATGATTTGCAGATCCACACACACATCATCAGAATCTCTTTTTGTGGTTCTCGTACATGCATGCCTCCTTTCAAATCTATTTTCAGATCTATCTACCTTGTCTGTGATTCTGAGCTGTTCGAGTTTCTCAAGAACGTCTTCCTGCTTCCTTAAAAACTTCAACAGGAGGTCAAAGTGATTCTCTGGAGTTACACCATTGTCAGGGTCAAGCATGAAGATCACCAGTCTCTTTTTACAAATTCAGGCAGTTTACTCTCAATAGACTTGATTGGAGAGGATCTTGATTGCACCAATGTTCCCAAGATCTGTGCAGGTCAGATAGAGCTTTTTCTACAGTCTGGATCAAGTCTATCACTTTTCTGGGTGATTGCCCTTCACACCAGGAACTCTTTCCAGTTCTTCAATAATTTCCATGGCAATTGTTACCTCGTTGCCAAATCGATTTTCCAGCACTCTAAACACATCCTCAGCAGTGCTATAACTTGACAGGCCTTAGGTCCTTTACAATTCTGTCATCCAAACTGTCCAGGAGCTGGATTTTCTTGACCTCTACCGATCCAGTTGGTTCGCCTTGTTTCTGCAAACTTTCCCATCCTTCCAGCGGAAGAAGTCTCTCTTGATTCCACTAAATTTAGGCAAACTAGTTGGTTTTATTCTCACAACTGATGACATTGGCATAGTTTGGAGAACTGTGTTTGGGTCTATAGGACCTGCAAATTGAGAACTTCTTTCAGCATAACGTGCAGTAATAAACTCACTGTTTCTTGAAACAAGTTCATTATTTCCTACTTTTAACTGCTTTACTCTTCTCTCAAAGTCCTTCTTCTCTCCTATAGGAATCCATCGCTCCCCAGCTGGATAGAGTTTTGACTGCTCTACTCACGAGCCTCTCCAAGTGAATAAGTTGAACTTCATATCCTTCACAATTGACACCAGCAACAGGTATTGAAGCAGAATGATCACAAGCTTTCTCAGCTTCATGGACTGCAACAGTCAATTCCTCTTGGCCATACCTCTGCTACAAGTTATCTTGGACAATTTTTCGCACCTCTTCGGAGTTTTGTCTCACAATCATTAACAGTCTTCTCAATATCTGCTGCCTGCTGCATTTCAAGCTCCACTTTGTCATCACTCTTTGCTTTGGTTTCCAGCTCTGCCAACAATCCCATATTATAGTCATCATTTGCATCAAAAAGTGCTCTTGCACTAAAAGAAAGTTTCTGGAATTCCTTCCTAAGTTCAGATTCCATCATTTTGCTTGACTCTCGAATGAGCAGGTTGGCTTGCTTTTTAAAACACATCTTCGCAGTGGTTCTCTCTCTCTCTAAGTTGGGTCCACTGTTTTTCCCCAAAGCTTCTTCTGCCATTTATTTTCAAGCCACAATGATATGTCTTCTTAAACAACTCAATTGATTTTCTGATGAATTGTCTTGACAATGTTGCTTTCTTCTTCTTTGAACCAGCTTTATTTTCTGGACCATCAGAAGCCTTTAATCTTCTTATCCACAAGCGTTGGTTATTAAGTGTCAAGTTATCAGGGTTTCTTTGCCTCAATGTCTGCCCAAACTTGAAAAAGGCTTCAATCAACTTCTGAGGGTGCATGGAATAACTCAAAACATCTGATTCTTCATCATCGAAGCAATTTATTGGAAATCTACAATAAATCAATCTACATCAACAATGACTTGATCTTCTTATACTTGTTTCAATGATCATTTCAGATGGTTAGCTTAATAACCTATACAGAAATAAATTAATAAAATATATGAGTCACTAGAGCTATGTACATTCAATGATATCAAAGTACAAACAACATTGTTAACATATTCACAGTTTACATAGCAATGTAAAATCAAATGTAAAATCAAATGTACAGTGCACATGTCCAGTTAGCATGTTAGATGCTAAAATTGATAGCATCAACAAACACCTTCCAAAAATACACATCTGTAGTCACTAAATAAATTAATCTTTGTCCTACCAGTAGCATCTCAAAGTTGATGAACACATTGTGGCCTTTCCCAGCAGTCTTTGAACAAACTCACATCCACTGCTCAAAAAGATCTCTTTGCCTGCTGGTAATCACACACACCTGGATATATGTGCCTTGTGCCGTTTCAATGGCCAATCAGCTTCCTTGTTTCTTTCAGGTTGCACTATTTGCTCATAACCAATAGGCTGCACTCATCTTGATCTCAAATCTCTTTACTTAATGATGAATATATAAATTTTTTCTTTTCCTTTCTTCCTCTTCAAATTTAGCTTAACAGTGTTAACGTTCACATAAAAACGTTTTTGGCATTAGGCTATAGTGTGTTAGGTAAATGCATTTACCAGTAGTGACTCTGAAGCTAACTGAGCAGTTCCACGGCTCTCTTCTCTACTCTTTACTACTACTTTAATACTGTTTCTAGCTAATGTTGGTAGGGGTTTTGGTAACACTTCACAATAAGTGCACTAATAAGCCATTAATTCATGCTTAGCTAATGCACAGATAATACTGAATTCTAGGGGTGTGACGAGACCCTTATCTCACGAGACGAGACAAAGACGAGATTGGGTTCACGAGAACGAGACGAGACGAGATTTTTGCACAATATTTGATAGAACTCCTCAATGACAAAATTCATGACTGGAAAAATAGTCTGCAGGTGCATTTTGAAATGTTGTAACTAAATCATCTTGTAATGAATGTCATTTCAGTTCTACTTTGAGTATGAATTATCAAATACATTAAAATACAACAATATAGAAGCACTGTAAAGGTTTTACCACAAACTCAACTGACTAGCTTCTCTCAAGTATGATTTCACAGGAGTCCTATTCAGACCTTACTGTACATTATGAGCTTCCAGAACTTCTGAGGCTGTGTGACCTCCAAATAAAACTACTTTTCACAAATTGAAAATAGAAATAAAAACTGTATAAAACAACAGTTTTTCTTAGTCTTATTAATGCAAACGATAATTAAGAGCAAGTGCAACCATAATCAAAGTAGGCCAACTCTCTCTGTATTTAAAGTGCAAGCAGAGACCAAAACAGAGACCAGAGCCACAACTATAACGTCCAGAGATAAGTTTGATATTGGGAGACGGGCTATTGTAATATGCAGTCTAATTTGCGCGCATCGTGTTTTACTTTCATTTTCACTCCGTAGTGGCGGTGCTGAACGCGCGTTCTACAAGATAAGGGGGGCCTTTCACACAGAATGCGTTTTTTTTGCTGTGTAAAATGCGATACTACGTAGAATGGGGGAACTGATTTTAACTTGAGCGCCGCGTTTTTAGAATGCTGTGTCATGCGCGAGACGCTGCAAAAGATGCAAGACGCGAGCGCAAGGTTACACATCCGTCTAGCGCGTTTAAATAGAAAAACAATGGGAAAGTACCGCACTGGAATGGAAAAAAAGGTTCTGTGTGAACCGCCCTAAGACATCTCAGATCGACTCTCTGTTGCGCAACAAATCCTCCGCCATCGTAACGCGATCAGTGAACTGCGACTGCAACTCGGCTGGATGAGGCAGAGTAGACGTTTACAATCGCAAAACGACAGTGGCGCGGCCGGTGCCGCGGTGTACACCGTAATGTGAATGTTGCGGTGGCATATTCCTATTCTAATTATGGCGATATCGCGAGACAGCTTTTCAGTCGACGAGACATCTCGTCACATTTTAGTCTCGCGAGATCTCGTGGCACGAGATCTCGTCACACCCCTACTGAATTCTATTTCTAATGATTATCTAAGCTATTCATTAATGATTGCCTCATTAGCAACTAATGAAGAGTCTGTCTGGTTAATATATTAGTTAATATATGAATTGTTATTAATTAAATATGTAAGTGTGTATTAATTCCATAATACCTTATTTTATGAACTAATAATAATAATAATAATAATACATTTTATTTGGCCGACGCCTTTCTAAATACTCAAGGACATCTTACATATTTCGGAGGGCATAAAGAAGATGGTACATAAAAATACATTAAATTCATAGTAATACATGTTACAAATAGGACAAATCCAATTCAAAAAATTTATTTCCTCATATAAGTCCTGCCTGTCGAATGTGGGAAGGAAGGGCATTCCAAAGTCTTGGTGCAGCGCAACTGAAGGCCCTAGCCCCCATGGTGGAGAGGCGGAATTTGGGGGTAACAAGGAGGCCAGTCGAAGATGAGCGGAGTGAGCGTGCAGGAACATATTCGGATAAAAGATCAGAGATGTAGCTGGATGCGAGATTATGGAGTGCTTTGTAAGTGATGAGAAGGGTCTTAAAATGAATACGGAAGTGAACAGGGAGCCAGTGTAAAGTGATAAGGATAGGTGTGATGTGTTCAAATGATCTTGGTACCAGTGAGGATTCGAGCGGCAGAGTTCTGAATAAGTTGGAGTCTGTTAATCAGTTTAGCAGGGAGACCAATAAAAAGGGAATTGCAATAATCCAGACGTGACGTGACAAGGGCATGGATTAGGGTTTCAGTGCTGGCTTGTGTCAGTGATGGTCTAAGCCTGGAAATATTTCGGAGGTGAAAGAATGAGGTCCGTTTGTTAAGTGATTTTATCTGAGATTTGAATGATAGGGAACTGTCCAAAAATAACACCGAGGCTTTTGACTTGAGTTGAAAGGGGGGGCCGAGATATCATTGATGTTTATATTGAGGTTTTGCTGTTGTGAGAGAGTGGATTTGGAGCCGATGAGCAGGATTTCTGTTTTATTTGCATTGAGTTTCAAAAAGTTTCTGTTCATCCAAATTTGAATGTCTTGAAGACAGTTGGTGAGGGAGGTGGGTGGAAAGGGAGATGAAGGTTTAGATGAAATGTAAAGCTGGGTGTCGTCAGCATAACAGTGGAAGCTTATTTTGTGGTGTCTCATGATCTTACCCAGGGGAAGCAGATATATGATGAAGAGGAGTGGACCCAATACTGACCCCTGGGGGACACCCTGAGACAAGAACGCACATGCCCGATTTAAAGTGATTAAGTTGTACAAACTGTTGACGATCCGTGAGGTATGAACAGAACCAGGGAGAGGGCATCCCCCATGATACCAATACTGGCCAGACGCTCAATGAGGAGAGGATGCGAGATGGTATCAAAGGCAGCGCTCAAGTCAAGCAAGATCAGTATGGACAGTAGACCAGCATCAGCAGCACAGAGTAGGTCGTTGGTGATTTTTACCAATGCTGTTTCCGTGCTATGTTTAGCACGGAAGCCAGACTGGAAAATTTCATACATGTCGTTGTGGTTGAGATGGTGATGCAATTGATGAGCCACGACCCGCTCCAAAATCTTCGATACAAAAGGAAGATCAGTGATGAGGCTGAGGGGACAGAGGGAGTCAGTAGTCGAGCATTGTATTTATAAGACTCATAAGGTCAGCAGAATTTATGTGTTTTATGTTTCTATAGGTTATGGTGCGTAGAGGGTTTATACCTAAAAACTTGGACAGAGACTTCAAATAGAACCGCTTTGTGATCGGAGATGGGCAAATCGACATGTGTTAAATTGCAAGGAATAATACCAGTTGAACAAACTAAATCAAGGGTGTGACCTTTGTTATGAGTTGGAAAATTTACAAATTGGGTGACATCAAGACCATCAAGTAATGACATAAAATCAGCAGCAAAAGAACAAGTAGTAGTGGCATCAACATGAATATTAAAATCACCAACAAGCAATATATTGGGAGAATAGACAGAGAGTGAAGTCATTAGTGCAGAGAATTCAGTTATAAACAGATCACATGGTTTAGGTGGCCTATAAATAGTTAAATTACCAATGGTTGAAAGCCAGAGAGTTTAACAGCCAAGCATTCAAAGAGGACAAATGAGGTGTACTGATTGTTTTAACTTTAATAGAGTCACGAAAGAAAACAGCAACCCCACCACCACGCCCACTGGAGCGAGGTTGGCTGATGTAAGGAATAACCGTTTGGGGTTGTCTGATTAAGATGAAAATAATCATTAGGCTGTTGCCAAGTTTCAGTGAGGCACATTATGTCCAGTTTACCATCACTAATAAACTCACTTATCAGTAGACCTTTGTTAGTAAGAGAACGAACATTAAAAAGTCCACATTTAAAACAGTCCAGTAACACAAGCTTTTGGTGTTGCCTTGGTAACTGGAAACAAATGATTAGGATTTGCTCCACGGCCGGTGGAGGAGATGGAACGAACTTTAGACCAAATCGAACTAATAACAGAGGAGGACTTACTGGATATAAATGATCGACCCGATCCGCGGTGAATGTATCTCGGCCGGGAAAGAACGTCACGGTGGGCAAACAGAGCCAATGGAGTCCTGAAATCCATTGAGTTCAAACGCAATAGCTCCGCTGCCGAATATTTTAGTGCTGAAGTAGCACTGACAGTAGAGCATAGAAGAATCCACCAAAGACCAGTGTTGGGTATAGTTACTTTGGAAAGTAGTTAATTAGGTTACAACGTTACCATCAATTAAAAGTAATCAGTTACGTTACTGCGTTATCTATTCATAAAAGTAAACGCGTTAGAGTACTCGTGCGTTACCAAAAATTAAAAGCCGTTTGCAGCGCCTCACACATGCTGCAGCTTAATTGACAGACACGGCCCCCTTTAAATGCACCTAGAAGTCGTGACTCCTGGCAATGAATAACGTCAGTCATCCGACTAAATTAACACTGCAGGATAACAATAACAGGAAAGACAGTCATAGGCTATTCCACATAGCGTTTTATTTATTTATTATCACAGAACATATTAATCAAAATTCACACCTTCCCAGCCCGGGTAGTAGAGATGCGCGGATGGGCTATTATTTCAATAAAAAAATCAATAATTATAATGGCGATATTATTTCAGTATAGAAATGCAGACATCCAAGTCTATCGGAAGTTCCGGGAGTCTCCCGCATATTGATAGCGGCTCACTGATGCCCGCGAATCTAGAGCGAGCGCGCCCGCGAGACAGAGACTGTGCTCCAAACCGCGCAGAGCGGGAGAGAGAGAGAGCAAGAGACTGCGCGCGTGTGCCTTGATGAAGCTGGAGGGTGGTGGGGTATTGAAGCGCAGAAACACTGTCTTGATCCTGGGGAAATTTTTTTATTCGGGATTTTCCTTTCCTTAAAATAACGGATTACTTTTTTAAAAAAATAACGAAGTTACTTATTACTTAACGCACAAAACTAACGCGTTAAGTTACACATTTCACGAAAAAGGTAATTAGAGTACTCTAACGCGTTTACTTTATAACGCGTTACCCACAACACTGCCAAAGACACATATTAATCCTCATATTGACAGCAGTGTTTTTTGGATGCCGGGAGAGTATCCGCGTGTCACCGCAGATGTAAGTGTGTGTATGAGCGGGCGTAAAAGCGCACCAGGGTAAACACACACAATGGTTTGCCTCGTAGTTGGCCCGGTAGCAGGCAGGCCCTCCAGGGCAAAACACCACAGCAGTCACGGATGTCACATAGGGCCGCTTTCACTCGTGGGATGTCTCGTGGGACAGCTTTCATTCACCGCGAATGAAATGAAGACTTTCCAGTAGAAGTCAGCGGGCTCGGTGTTGAGATGCCAGTGAATATCCGTGCGTCAACAGGCAGTCAGCATCGAATAGGGATGCCAATAAATGTAACTGATTTGCACTACTTTCCTGACTAGCGCAAATAGACGTCAACAGTAAAAAAGTAAATCCAACAGCGATTAAATATTAAATCCAAACAGTGGTTAAATAGTCCCGGATGGAGAAGCGGCAACCAAACCGTGCCAGCGTGCTCTCCAACCGGAAGTGATATTTTATACTGTAAGTATTAATAGTGTTAATTAATTAGTTAATTACCACAATGAGCCAAAGCCTTATATTTCAAATAATACAGGTAAAATAATATGCATGAATACAATATTATAATAAACACTATTAGTTAATAAAATAAGGTATTATGGAATTAATCCACAATTACATATTTAATTAATAATAATACATATATGAACTAGTATATTAACGCAGACAGACTCTTCATTAGTTGCTAATGAGGCAATCATTAATGAATAGCTTAGAGATAATCATTAGAAATACAATTCAGTATTATCTGTGCATTAGTTTAAGCATGAATTAATGCTTATTAGTGCACCCTTTTTGTAAAGTGTTACCGTGTTTTTTTCCACTGCTACAAAAAAAAAACGTTAGAAAAATGTAGTCAACCCATGCACAGTTAGAACCGTTGAAAAAAATGCACAATATTTATATCATAGCCTAAAGGGCGACAGCAAAACACGTTTGATTAACAATTTATTTTCTGTTTAAAGCAAATATATATAAAATTGAGAGCCTGATGTGTCCGGCTAAGACAAGCTTATGTTATGTTGAATGCTTGGTAACGTTAAGTTAGTGCACACAAACATTGCGGATTTCTATGGCAACAGTGAATTTATAACATTTGATCCCGAACTCAGAGAAATCTTAGCCTTCGAGGGGACCACTTACCTGATCCAAAATGAAGACTGCAAAGCCGCGCGTGTTGAGTTGCAAGCCAAACACCGCCATCAGCGTTTTGCGGTTTATTGCTGCCAACCACTTGTTTCTCCTGTTAGTTTCTTTTGGGATACGGTACAGACATATTCCTTGTTTATTATCACGTATCTGATCGCATCCAACTGCACAGCATCGCTTGGGCATGATAGGAAAATGTGTAGTATCACCGGCGGCTTACTCTTAGGGTGCTTTCACATCTGTAGTTCGGTTCATTTGGTCCGGACCAAGGGAGAAAAATTATAATTTGTAGCATTTTTCAGGCGTTTTGGTTCCTTTTCACACCACACTGATTGCTCTGGTCCGAATCAGTTTATGAAACGAACCAAAATGCAGTCACGTGACAACATCCACATCACTCGTTGGCCAGATGGGTCTTGAACGTATTTTCATAACTGCACTTTTATTGTCAGAATTAACGTGCGGGAAAATTCCAACAGAACTGACGGAAGTAAACAAAGAGGAGGAAAATCCGGCAGACAACACGCCGCTTTTTACTCTGGAGAAATGACTTTGTGGGCTGATTGTATCCCTCGTCATAGTTTATTATATTAGTTTGTCTACACCACTTTAGGCAAACAATAACATTTGAGAATGAAGCGAGAATGCGGCTTGAAAATAATGTTTTATGCAATGCACGCAGCGAGTCACTTCAGGAGGACGCGTGCATGTTGCTAAACAATGACATAATGCACAGCGCGGCTGACTACGGCAGCTGGTTTAGTCCAAAAAATGCGCAGTTATTTGGCAGTTGGGTCTGTTCGAGGTCGGATCACGTTCTCACCACAAACGAACTGCTCCAGAGTTCGTTTGAAAGCGTACCGAGACCACCTCTCCTAGGAGGTCTCGGTACGCTTGTTTGGTCCGCTTTTGGTGCGCACCCGAGTGCGATTGCTGCATTCTCACCTGCCCAAACGAACCGCACCAATTCGGAAAACGAACTCTAGTGCGATTCAACCCGAACTAAACCAAGGCAGTGTGAAAGCACCCTTATAGGCTAACGTTATACTGTCTATGGCGGTTTAGCATTTTCTATTCCGTCAAGATGGCTGCTCCAAATGGCGTGACGTCACGCGGGGACGTCCTTATAGGAATAAATTCTACGAAGAAATCCTCACAAAAAGTGGTAACCCGTCTTAAGTCACAGTTTTCTTGCCTTTCCTGACCTGATTGTCGCTCGTGCAGATTGACATTAAGCTCTGTTTGCACGTTCTATTTGGTTAAGATGTAAGATGTTTCTGAACCGAATGATGCAAGAATCAACAGGTGTTTCTGCACCGAAAGTGTAAACCCAGAGACGATTGAAATCACTATTTAGGAAGCCAACTTCCAGTATTTTTTGCGCAAAATAACAAAATGTAGTGTCAATAAAATCATTAATTTCAGAATTGATCATGTTTTCAATAAAAATTTGAGTACTGTATCTCAGCCAGGGCTCCAGACTAACTTTTTTCACCTCCGTCCAAGAACCGTCCTGAAAAAACAATTTGAACCGTCCTAAAGTGAATGTCAACCGTCCCAAAATAAACATGTTGTTTCTGTACTTTGTTATTATCATCTATAGTTATTAGTCACATAATAAAAACACCATTACAATGTTTGATATATATTATTATATTTATTTAGCTCCATTCAAAGTAGTTATCCGTAAACAGGTAAAAAACAGATTTAATAAAACATATTTTGTATTCATCCAGACCAATCTTTTTCTTTCTTTTTTTTTTTTTTTTTTTACATAAACGAAAATTAAGAGAAAAATACATACAGGTCAAAACGTTTTTGCTACTAACGTTGAGTTGGTTGGATTAAACAATAACAAATAAATACTGGTGACTACATATCTCAAAGTGGTAATGTGTCATAGCTGATCATCTGGAAACGTGGTTATTAAGAGAAAGGGCTTTAAAAAGTGTCATATGACTTCTCTAGAACACAGATTTTGGGGGAATTTCTGTGTCTCGTGCCCTGAAGCCACTACTCCACCACTTGGTCACTGCTTTCACAGAGTCATAGGTTGTGCAGGACCGCATTAGGTTTATTACCCACTGTCACTTTAAGACATCGGATCATGTCCAATGACATGCGGATCCAATTGCACGGATGCACATCCGATACACTCAAAACTGTTTAAGACATAACCAACATAGTTTACGTGAATACTCTCCAAAACGGACATTTCGAAATAATGTTGTGTGTATTTGTCCATTCAGACACGAAAGAGAGCAGTTCAGTCCTCGTGCGCTGTATAGGTGTCTATGTGCATGGCTGCAAGCTTCGGGTCGGGTGTGTGCGCACAGAAAACCGTACCGAATAGAGCAATTTTTTTGCATCGTCACTCTTATTCAGATCTATATGTCTGCTCTACTCATTCTCCCAGACATTTACATTTTTTAACGTTTTATGAGACATGCAGCGCGAAAGATGTACCGCGAAACAAGTCTCCGGGTGAGTAGCCGGCCAGTGGTAGTAACTATAGTTACAGCATGAGAAGACGCGCTCCATTGTAAGTCAGCGCTTGGTCGGTGAATTTTGGCATTTTCTAAGTAAGTTACCCTAATAGGCTAGTAATAAATGAACACACATACAAAAATGTCTTTCGTCCTGTAGGCGTCCTGGAGAATATTTCTGTTCGTCCCTAACATCCAAAGATGGCGGACCAAGACATTTGAGTGCATGTGTGTTGCGAGTTATTTATGATTTATGTGAGTTGTTAACTTCTCGTTCTCTTGTTGGACAAAGTGCACCGTTAATACTAACAAAGTGCGATCGTAAATCCTTCCATTTATGGTCTAAGCACAACAGTTAGTATCTCTGTGCTGTCAACTGGACATTTCAAGCGTGGCTTGTATTTCTGACGGCTTCGCTGGCTGGAGGACGTGGATTATCGTAATTTACCTGGCTGGCTGGACTGTTGGAAGCTGTCTTGAAGCTGTCCGTGGTGGTCTTTATGGATATGAATACTTAAGATGAAGGGAAGTGCTTCCTTTTTGCCTCTGATGTGGCCTATTTCTTATTTTTTTATTGTTTTAGACCTTGCTGTTCTTGATTTTACCTTATTCTCTACAGCATCGCGTAACTTCACTGTGTGCATTTTCCTGTGTTTACATCTGACGTCAAGTACCGCTATTCCACCCGTCCCAGGAGAGCGAATAACTGGAGTAGATTTCATACAAAGTGGATTGGATTCCACTGCCGCACTTGCCTACCGTACAGTACTATACTATGGAGGGCTTTTTGGTACTTTTGGAGAAAAAGATGAAGGGTTTGACTCGAATGCTGTGTTTTTTCATTGTACTGTGCCTATCTAGCCAGCACAGTGCTGAAGGTGGTTTTCACGGGTATGACAATCCACATTACTGAAACCACTTATGGTCACAGCTCACAGAGGAACGTCTGCATCTGGCTTTGCACTAGAGGTGCCGTGTGCCAGACTATCTTCAATACTCCAGTCCAGTTTGTACACCGAAGACCTGGGGGGCTGTTCCATAAAACAAGATTAGAATACAAGCCAGACTTATTTTGGTTAGTCAGACTTATTGTCGGTTTGATTCTGTTTCATAAAGCAAACTTAAAATAGTTCAAACTCAGTTACCCTGGCAACTTATGCTGGGAAACTAGCCTGGTCCAGGGCAGGCTAACTGTCAGGCTAAGCCTCAGTTTGTTGCACAGATCCTCTAACACTAACCAATAGGAAACACATTTACTGACAATCTCTCATACCATTATTTGACTTTATTAACCACTATAAGTCCAAAAATACATATACAGTAAAGAAAATCAACTTAAGGCTACAATGATAAATTAGACAATATAGACCTACAAACATATATATGTCGGGGTTTATATACATATATAAATATATATATATATATATATATATATATACATATTATATATATATCCTACAGGTTTCTTTTTCTTACTGGCTGAATGTTTTGTGATTTAATTAGAATAGTTTTAAAAATTTATGAAACAGAACATTTAAAATAAATAATTACAAAAGCACAGTATACATATAAACTGGTGAGATGAATCTGAGCTTAGTAATTGCTATATTAACCTACACTTGATTTTACCACATTACAATAGTCCCTTTACAGTTATTTATATCATAAAAATACACTAAATTGTAGGTTTAAAATTCTAAATAAGGCACATCTAATGTCCAACAACCCAATATTTTAGCATTTATATTTTATGTACTTTGTCTTTCAATTCAAATACATTTCACAATTATACAAATTGACAGTTCCTTTAAAGACATATTTCCCCCCCCAATAAATCTTAATTTTCCTTCTACTTTTTTCTTTTGTGATAATACCCACCAACACATAAAAACAATTAGAACAACAACCATTAAGTACACAGTTAGACACTTTTACATATGAAAAAAAAGGAAAAAAAATCAAACATTCACATATTTTTATCAAACTCTTATAATGACACATAACTTATAATAAGTTATTAAAGTAATATTATTTAAATATCAAATATTATTTAAATATCAAATATTAAATAAATAAATAAAATAACAAATAACTAGAATTAAGGGAGGGAAGGTTATTTATTTATAGGCTAATTGTAATGAGGGTCCACTGGAGGCAAGTTTTAAGAGAACCCAAGTGCAGCTTTAATTTAACCCAAACATGACATTAAACAAAAAGCATGGCGTGGCATGATAACAGGACATGGACAAACACTTACAACAGTGGTTTACAGGAAACAATACTTGACACAGACAGAGGCAAACATGAGGGCTTAAATACATACAAGACTAACGACCAGACAAGGGACACCTGTGAACAATGATCAAACAATCAGACACTAAACTCATGACAAGACACATGGCAGGGTCACATGACTACAAGGGATCACATGACAGACAAGGAAGCAGACATGACGTGAACAAAACCGTGACAGAATCCCCCCCTCTAAGGGCGTCTCCTGACGCCCAGCAAAACATAATAGTCCAGGTGGGTGGTGGAGCGGAGGCGGTCTTGGGGGAGGGATGGTGGGCCAGGCCCGTGCAGGGGGACGGGACATGGGGCGTGACGTGGACGGGCCTGGGACGTGCCATGGCGTGGGGCGGACCTGGACCGTGGCAAGGTGTGGGCGGACCTGGACCGTGGCAAGGCGTGGGCGGAGACGACCCTTCAGGCGGCCATGGCGGAGACGACCCTTCAGGCGGCCATGGCGGAGACGACCCTTCAGGCGGGGCCATGGCGGAGACGACCCTTCAGGCGGCCATGGCGGAGACGACCCTTCAGGCGGCCATGGCGGAGACGACCCTTCAGGCGGCCATGGCGGAGACGACCCTTCAGGCGACCATGGCGGAGACGACCCTTCAGGCGGCCATGGCGGAGACGGACCCTTCAGGCGGCCATGGCGGAGACGACCCTTCAGGCGGCCATGGCGGAGACGACCCTTCAGGCGGCCATGGCGGGAGACGACCCTTCAGGCGGCCATGGCGGAGACGACCCTTCAGGCGGCCATGGGCGGAGACGACCCTTCAGGCGGCCATGGCGGAGACGACCCTTCAGGCGGCCATGGCGGAGACGACCCTTCAGGCGGCCATGGCGGAGACGCCTCCATGGTCCTATCAAGGACCCTATAGCCTCCCCAAAAAATTTTCTTGGGGAAAATTATGAGGTTATCTACAGGAACAGAAACTAGTTCAGGAACAGACAGAGGTGCGGCGGCAGCCATCTCGGGGCGAGACTCTGGCGTGGCGGCGGCCCATCTCTGGCTGGGCAGACGAGGCGTGAAGCTCAGTCTCTGGCTGGGCAGACGAGGCGTGAAGCTCAGTCTCTGGCTGGGCAGACGAGGCGTGAAGCTCAGTCTCTGGCTGGGCAGACGAGGCGTGAAGCTCAGTCTCTGGCTGGGCAGACGAGGCGTGAAGCTCAGTCTCTGGCTGGGCAGACGAGGCGTGAAGCTCAGTCTCTGGCTGGGCAGACGAGGCGTGAAGCTCAGTCTCTGGCTGGGCAGACGAGGCGGTGAAGCTCAGTCTCTGGCTGGGCAGACGAGGCGTGAAGCTCAGTCTCTGGCTGGGCAGACGAGGCGTGAAGCTCATGGTTCACGTGAAGTGACTCAGGCATGGTAGGCATGACGTGAAGCGAATCAGGCTTGGTAGGCATGACGTGAAGCGGCTCAGGCTTGGCAGGCATGACGTGAAGCGGCTCAGGCTTGGCAGGCATGACGTGAAGCGGCTCAGGCTTGGGGGTTACTGTGGGATTGTGGGGCACCTCATCCACAAAGCCCACAGTAAACGAAGAACCACTCAACAGAAGGGCATAGTCAATATATTGCTCTAGGGAGAAATGAATTTTCCCCCCTGGCAACGATGAGTGCAGCGGTTCGTTCAGCCCATGGCGGAAAATGTCCTTAAGAGCCACATCATTAAAACCAACCTTGTAGCATAGTCCACAAAATTCCTCCACATAGGTTTTCCAGGGGACGATTCCTCTGGCGTAGTTTTAGGAGGGAAAGGTCTGCTGGGTTCATGGTTGTAGGTCAAGTATTCTGTAATGAGGGTCCACTGGAGGCAAGTTTTAAGAGAACCCAAGTGCAGCTTTAATTTAAACAAAACATGACATTAAACAAAAAGCATGGCGTGGCATGAAAACAGGACATGGACAAACACTTACAACAGTGGTTTACAGGAAACAATACTTGACACAGACAGAGGCAAACATGAGGGCTTAAATACATACAAGACTAACGACCAGACAAGGGACACCTGTGAACAATGATCAAACAATCAGACACTAAACTCATGACAAGACACATGGCAGGGTCACATGACTACAAGGGATCACATGACAGACAAAGAAGCAGACATGACGTGAACAAAAGCGTGACACTAATGTATTCCTTTATTTTATGGAATATTCTTTGATTTTAAAGAATGTTGCACATATCTTTTCAAAATGTATACCTTTGCTCTTAATTTCATGTTATCCTCTCCATAATAAACTGTATAAACTAAATCTAACCAAACCTTCTTGCTTTCTCCAAAAAAAAAAGATTGCTTTAAAAGCTGTAATTCCTAGCATAATTAAATAAGTATAAGTCATCTTTTTTAAGAAGCTTAGGTCCTAAACCCAAAACTATATTTTGTATCTTTATTATATTTGGTTTTGTAATACTCGGATTTGCGGGTCTTTAGGAATTCGTGCTTACCGAGTATTATGCGTGGGTTCTTGGCTATTTTCTGGATCTGTCGTGGTCACTGGATAGAGGAGTCATAACAAATCTTCTGTGCTCAGAACTCAGTGTTTATTTCAACATTTCTCTTAACTATCACTCTACATCGTTCCACGAGATTACATCGTGCACTTCTCCATTCATATCCTCTCTCTTTCTCTCTCCTCCCCTTCTCACGTTTTTCTTTTTCTTACACTCGCGATATCTCGCGTACCATCTAACTTTATTTAAAGCTTCCCATTTCAATTCTTACATAATACTCCCTTTCCTATAAGAAATGTCCTCATTTCTATGCATGTCGACACAAAACCCCATAAGAGAACATGTGCTATAACAGAAATGTACACAACATATTATTATTATTATTTTGTTTCACTGCTGTATAACCATGAGAACAATGAACCCGTTATACTGTTAAACAATGTACAGTGGTATTATCTCGCGTACCATCTAACTTTATTTAAAGCTTCCCATTTCAATTCTTACAGTTTCTTAAAAAAAAATTATTCCCTGAATTAGGCCTACTTCTGTTCAATTGTTTTATTATAAGTATAAAATGAGTGTAATGAGATATAAGTTCACTGCAACTGATCCAACATCCTAAAGATAAATTATTATAATCAGAAGATATTTCTGGTGTTATAAAATATCGCATAGCCTATTAATTTTCCAAGCAAAATGTATATTAGTCAGAATTATTGCGCGCAGAAGCGCTCGTTCAATGTGAAGTTTACAGCAAAATTGAACTATTTGCACGACTTTATAAGATTTTCAGATGGAGAATATTCCTGTGAAATGTAAGCAAACACCATGTCTCAAACGCATAAAACAGCACAAAATATATGCAGTTTGATGGTGGATCGATTTGATCTATGATCGACCTCCAGGGCTGCTTAAGAAACGCGTGCACACGCAGTTATCTAGACTAGATAAACCTGGATCAAATTAGTGGGATTGCGTGAACTTGAATTACCTTTTATGAAACCGATTTAGCCCCAACTTATTTGTTAGGTTTATTCAAGTCGGGTTTTGGAGTTTAATCCCCGCTTTTCTTAGCATCTTTTATGGAACAGCCCCCTGGTCTGTTTGTCCAGTATTATGGCGCTTCAGGATAATTTTATAATCTCTAGTGCATACTGGTCCTTTAAAACAGTAGAGACAAATTCTAAACAGTATAATATTAAATCATTTAGGCAGAGGTGCTTGATTGTTTTATTACTTTTGATTTCGGGAAACATTCAACCTAACCCAGGCCCAGTTTGTGACTCTGCATCAAGTTTAGAAACACCTGCAGATTTTAAATCAAGGTGCGGACTTGGTTTTATTCATTTGAATGTTCGGAGCTTAAAAATGGATCTAAAATGGATATGGTTCGTATTTGGGCACAGTCCACTAATGCGGATGTAATTGTTCTAACTGAAACTTGGTTAAGTAAATCTGTTTTAGACAAAGATATTTCTATTAAAGGTTATAATGTATATAGATCTGACCGACCAAAAAGGGGTGGTGGCGTAGCTATATTTATTAAAAAAAGGTTTTATGTTAAAGTACTGCTTTTTAAATCAGTGAGTAAACAATTTGAATTTTTAGCTCTCGATCTTGAGGTTTCTAAATCTCTCAGCATAACAATTGTTGGTTGCTATAGAACACCGTCTGCTGACAGTAGTGCGCTCCCTTCTTTATTCCAGCTCCTTTCAGCTCTTGATGCTAAAGAATTGGTAGTTTTAGGTGATCTAAACTGGAATTGGTTGCATCCAGCAGCTGATGAATTTAAAACTTATTGTGATGCATTGAATCTCTTCCAGATTGTTGACAAGCCCACTAGACCGAACCTAAAGTGTCCAAAGAAATCATCACTAATAGATCTAATCTTAGCAAACACTCCTCATAAGTATTCAACTGCATCCATATTTGCGAATGACATCAGTGACCACTGTGTCATCGCAACAGTTAGAAACACAAAAATTCCTAAAACTAAACCAAACATCATAACCAAGCGTGACATGAAACATTTCTCAGAACAAGGGTTTCTACATGATTTGAATAATTTAGAGTGGGAACAAATTAATTTAATTCCTGAGATTTAAATAGCCTGGGAATTTCTCTATCACCACGCACACACACACAAACGTTTCCTTAAACGAATCATACTTAAAACATTACCAAATGTATTCTGTGTTGCCATTTATATGTCATGACAGGTTTGGGATTTAATTTAAGTTTTAATGTGTATTAATCAAACTCTAAATGCTTCTAAAGTGTATCTCTTATGTAACTTTGTTATCATATAATCTGAAAATGAGGTGTTTAGTAGCATTTTGAATCTTGAGACCTAACGGAGTTGAATCTCGATAATAGACTGCAATGATATGATTATTACTATATGAATCCTTTTCAGTCGTAGAAATGACTAAACCCAAAGCTCTGTCATAAATCTACACAGCCGCGCTCTTCTCGACAAGACAAAGAAAGTTTCCCGCTTTCGAAATGCTGAAGGTTATTGGCTGATCACGCCGAACGAAGGCATGACCCATACCAGGGCTCGCAAAATCGCCCGCCCGACGTCCCGGGGCTATTGTGTTTTCCAGTCGGGCTACCAAAATGCATAACCGGCCTGCCCGACGGGCTATCTGAAATAGTGTTCGCTTCAGTCTTGTTATAATCAGATTCAGCGCGTTCTTCGTCTTCAATCCGCAGTGGCGCCGAACAGAGCGCACGTCAGAAACAGAGGACAGGGTGTGTGTGTGTGTGTGTGTGTGTATGTATCTGAGTGTATGTATCTGAGCCTCATTGCTGGTCTGTCACTGCTCGTCAATGTCAGATTATTAGAGATTACCAATCAAATCAAAGTAAGCGGGATTTATATTTATAGAAGCTACTGAGCGCGAATTTGAGCAGAGCGACTCGACGCTTCAGTTTATGGTCAAGTGCGATAATGTAAGTAGCTAAACTAAATATTTCACATTTGACTTTTTTTTTAGGTCATAAATGTTAAACAAATGACAAATTATCAGGCAAACGAATTTACTTGTCTAATTTCGCCATTTTGAACTGAAAATAGGCCTTTGTAACGTGACTCGTGGAATGTAGGCTAATTCGTTTACTGTCATTGTGAGGGGACGAGAAACAAAGCCGTTTTCCTCTTGTTAGGCACAATATTAATAACGAATGTGTACATGTTGAGAATTAATATAGTACAATTTGTAGCCTTCAGTAAATTAAAAAAGTTCAGCTTTAGGAGGGGAAGAGACAGGGCAAGATGAGGAGACTCTGGAAAGAAAGAAAGAGTGATGGATAAGAAGTGAGAGCAGGTATTGACAAATACTGCCCACTGACATGGTTTTAAAGCTATTTCTTATCCTTTTTTTTTGCCTTCAAACGTCTTGAAATGCACATATCAGAGAAATAAAAAATTTGAACCCCCTAACAACCTTACATTTAGGACCCATTTGATTATAAAGCCCTGTCTACGGCCCTGTATTAAGATCAATAATGAATGTGTACATATTGTGAATAAATGTAATAAACTTAGTTAGGCTACCTAGCTAGTAGTTTTCAGTAAATGAATGTGTCTGAGAAAATGATTCATAAATCAACCTATCAGCTGACCCCAAGTTTACTTTCGTCATTGACAGACAAAAATGAAAAGCCTATCAGTCAAAGCTCAGCTTTAGGACGGGCAGAGCCAGAGCAAGAGAAAAACAAAGAGAAAAAGAGTGATGCTGATGAGGAGAGAAAAATAATCAGCTGTGTGACATGGTTTTAAAGCTATTGTTGTCCAATCTTTTTGGCATTCAAAACATCTTAAAATGCACATATGTAGATCAGAGAAATCAAAATTTTCTCGGGCCCCCGAGAAAATTATTGCTGATTGGCCCCCGAACACCCCTAACTAGTCTACCTCACATTTGAGACCTCAGTGATGACAAAACCCTGCCATCTGCATGTTAATGAAACTAGTTAATTGTGAGCGTTAGACCCTAACCCAAAGTGTTACCTTTTTTTTTTTTTTTTTTTTTCATACCCTCATTGGGGGCTGAGCCACAGACAGATTCATGTTCCATACTTGTCACAAACATTTCACTTCAGAGAACCAGATGTATATTTGTATTGATGATTCTAATTTGATTGTTTTATATCCAATTGTTGATATTTGTGTTTTGAAAAAGTTTTTGATTCATGTTTTGACTCCTAACCAATTTTCTACATTAAAAATGGTCTTTTTATGTGGGCTAGTAAAATTAATTTTGGGCTACCAAAATCTGAAGAGTGCCTGCCCGAAGGGCTACCAGCGATTTAGAAATTCTGCGAGCCCTGCATACAGTCTTTAAAAAGAGAGCCAAAGAGAGCCTCCCTCTCTGCTCTTCCTGCTCTTGCTATCCGACCTCGTCATGTGAACAGTCTGCGATCGACTCCTCTGGAGTCCGTCTCTTTTTATTTTCTTTATCCAAGTCTTTTGTTTCATTTTCAAATTCGCCTTTGTTCGTTTCCACCTACGAGTCAAACGAACGAAGCCTGAATTCCTTCAGCAACTTCCCTTCCAAAAGAGGCCTTCTTCAAAACTCCCGCGAACAGCTCGCTGTGGCAACACAAGCACGCGCCCTGCTCCGAGGATTCACGAGAGAACGCGCCTCGGCACGAGAACGCGCGCTCCTCAGACACTAACGCAAAGAACTGTGCAAGTATCAACTCTAACGAGTTTTAATGTTTTAAGGTTCGATGCATTTTGATGGCTCTCAAGGTTTCTGTGATGTTGTTGTTCCATGGTCAACTCTGATCATTTTCTCTCTCACCCTACAACCTCAGCGTGTGCTTCGGCGCGCGCCCCCTTCTCAGAGCATTCTCTCATTCTCTCTCTCTCTCTCTCTCTCTCTCTCTCTCATCTGACTGTTATCCGTTTTGTCTTGTTTGTTAACTGTAAGTATATGTACATAGACATATAACGTGCATCTTGTGTAGTCCTTATATTCTGTAGTTTTGCATTTATTAAAAACATATATTATAAATGACTGGTGACTGTTTAACGATTGTAGAAATACAAACGTCAATGAGGTTTACGATATAAAAAGCTACCCGCTCTTATTATGCACTACATTAAGTAGTTTTAATTTTATAAACACAGGAAAATTAATGTTCACGACCAGAAAGTTAATATTTCTTGGAGTTTATAAGGGATAACTTTATTGAGAGATTGATGGATTGATCTTTGATGGTTTTTGCGGGACAAACACCTCTTTGATCGTTACATGAATTTCCCTAAAAGGTTGTCTCATAATCGAAATTAAATAAGATTATTAATATATGAATGAGGAATTATAAGACGTTGTGATCGATTATTCATATATTCATATAATCTATACATTTTAAATTTCGATAATTTAATGTAACTGTAATATGCAAAATATTAATCATATTCATGATTAGTTATTAAAATTCCCTATAAATCATTCGAGCTAATTCATACGGACCCAGAGTCCGAGGCATATACGCTACAATGTTAAATCATTAACTGAAAATAATAAAGGTATAGAACTTCCACCATGTATTAATAAGGGCTCTGATACAATAATGGATAAAGTAAATATGCTAAATTGTTTCAATGAACACTTCATAGCTTCTGGTTTTTTATTTGATTCAGTTAATGGTGCTAATGTGAACCCTTTGATTGTTCAGTCAGAGAGTTTAGTGTCTAGTCAATCCTTCAACTTTTCACCAATTGCAATCTCGGAGGTGTCCAAAGCACTTAAAATTTTAGATGTATCAAAATCGACAGGCCCAGATAATTTAGAACTTTTTTTACTTTTTAAAGTTAGCAGCTGATTTTATTGCCCCTCCTCTGACTCATATTTTTAACCTTTCACTTGAGTTAAATGAAATTCCACTTATATGGAAATCGGCTTTTGTTCTTCCCCTTTTTAAAGGCGGAGATCCCACACACCCAAATTATTACCGGCCCATCTCCAAGCTGTCAGTCTTGGCCAAAGTACTAGAAATATTAGTTAATAATCAATTAAAGGAATTTCTATCTTTTAATAATACTCTGTCTGATTTCCAATCTGGGTTTAGAAAACAACATAGTACAACTACAGCGGCCTTAAAGGTACTAAATGATCTTATTGAATCTGTTGATAACAAGGAACACTGTGCAGCCTTATTCATAGATCTATCAAAAGCATTCGATACTGTGGATCATACCTTACTGATACAACGACTTGTCAGTATTGGATTATCTAGACATACAATTGGTTGGTTTAAAAACTATCTTTCAAACAGAACAGAATGTGTACAAGCAGAAGGTTTTATCTCTGGGTCACTCAAAGTCACTAAAGGTGTGCCACAGGGGTCAGTCCTTGGACCACTCCTATTTACTATATATATAAATAATATTGATCATAATGTTAATAATGTAAAGTTTCATTATTACGCTGATGATACAGTTATATATAGTTCAGCATTCACACCCAATCTGGCTCTCTCTCAGTTACAGCTTGCATTTGATATTGTTCAGAGTAATTTATTTGAATTAAAACTAGTTTTAAATACTGATAAAACAAAATACATGTTGCTTTCCAAATCCAAATCAATTTCTCAGAGTAACCTTATGCCTATTACTACGTCTCAAGGTTCAGAAATCGAGTTTGTGTCTCAGTATAGGTATCTGTGGATTTTAATTGATGACGCTCTCTCCTTTGGCCCTCGGCAACTGGTGAAAAGATTGAAAGTGAAACTGGGTTTTTATTTTAGAATCAAATCATGTCTTTCCTTCGAAGCAAAAAAGAGGCTTGTTGCAGCCACTTTTATGTCTGTACTGGATTACGGTGATGTTATATTTATGCATGCATCTTCACAATCTTTACATGCTTTGGATACTGTTTATCATGGTGCACTGAGGTTCATAACCAATCTTAAAACACTCACTCATCATTGTTTATTGTATGCTCGGGTTGGCTGGTCTGCGTTGTCCATCCGAAGACAAAAACACTGGCATGTTTTTATTTATAAATCTATCCTGGGTTTACTTCCAACATATCTTTGTACATACATCTGCAAAAAGCATACCTGTAACTATAGCCTCCGATCACAAGAACTATTCTCACTGTCTGTTCCAGTGGTACGCACAGAATTTGGGAAAAAGTCATTTAAATTTGCTGCTCCCTCTGCCTGGAATTGTTTGCAAAATACTCTGAAACTGAGTGAACTGGTTCCGTTTGACACTTTTAAAGTATTCTTAAATGATTTGGAGAATAAGACATTGGGCTGTAGATGTTTTAACTAGTTATTTATCGATATTGAAATCTGACTGAATTTGTTTGTGTATGTATATGTTGTTGGATGTTAAACTCAAACGTTCTGTGTCTGTCAGTCTTGGCCAGGACGCTCTTGTAAAAGAGATTCTTAATCTCAATGTGCTTTTTCCTGGTAAAATAAAGGTAATGAATGAAAAAAACACATTTTCTATCGTCCCCAGGACGATAGGACGGCGTTAGTCTCGAGCCCTGATCTCAGAGCTGAGTATAATCATTTCAACACGATCTCATGAAAGTGCGTATACCACAAATGTTATTTCTCAAGCCATTTATAAGTAAAAAATGTTTTGGGTAGGATTAGGGGTGGGGAGTGCGTGCGTGCGTGCGTGCACATTACACGCCCTAAAGTGCGTAGCATATGCACACGAAAATTGCATATCATATGCACGCAAAAAAAATTTGCCGTATTAAAGGCACGAGAAATAACATTTGTGATATATAGACACGCCAATGGACACGCACCATTACAATGCTTGTGCACATTTTACAGGGTTGCCAACTTCGGGACTTTGGCTGGAGTGAGACTTTGTAAAATTTCAGTGCGCGCGAGCGGAGACCATTTTTGGTAACCCTAATTTTAAAAATGTCAGTCCTTGTTTACTTAATATAAACCCATATTTATGCAAAAAAAAAAAACGAATAGAATGGGAACGCTTTTTCAAAATGTACAATTAATTTATTGACTGCACTATTCAAAAAAAGATAGAGGTGATTAAATAACAAACATGTAAAACAACAACATCAAAACAATAAGAAATCTCAAAACAAAAGAGACACATAGGCCTAATAGTTACTCCACCTCCCCAGAAAACTGAAAAGGTTCGCTCAGCATCCACATTTGAGCAATGTTGGGTAAGTTACTTAAGTTAAAAAAGTAATTAGAGTTACTTCTCACAAAAAGTAACTGAGTTAGTAATTGAGTTAAATCATTACAAAAGTAACTAATTACCAGGGAAAGTAATAATAAACAATAAAATAAAAATACCCCCAATATTAAATATGTTAAATGAATGCAATGGACACTAAATAGAACAAATTATTATTATGAAACATTGTGTACACTAACAAAAAGTGCTCTCAATATAATAGTGAACAATGTACCAACATAAATAATAATAATAAAATATAATATCTTGGGGTTTTATTTGTAAAACCTACAGGTCATCATCAGAGGTTATTTAAGCCAAATTCTAGTCGTGTTTGCCGCACGTGTTCACAACCGGTCAAACAAAGATGTTTTCTTTGAACGTTCCCTGCAGGTTATTTCTGTCAGGTCCATAAAGTCAAGAACACACAGACAATAAAAATGATTAAGAATTTCTATTGAATAAATTGCAATTCAAGTTGATAATTCTTAATTAAATTTGGCGGTATGGCTTTGTTCAGGGAGTCCTCTGACCTTTCATGAGCACCATGAAATAGCAGAGAGTCAGAGGACAGCAGCAGCATCAGGGAATGCTCACACAGTTTAGGACTGGGAAAGCTAAATTATTCCCCCATGAACAGAGCAGGCAGCAATGACATAAGCAAATGCCATGTTATACGCGACAGGAGGAGCAGGGGAGTTGGCGGGCAGCAGCAAAGCAAACAGCAAGCAAGTAGACAGGATGCAACTGAAGTGCTTTAAATAGGGCGCCCTGTTTGAGCGAGCCATTTAGCTTCGAGGTGAGTTAACCAGCTAATACAGCTCAGCTGGAGCAGATCAGCTGATGCAGATCAGCTGATGAGGCTGTGTTGTTAGCAAATAGCGATGCAGCGTCTTGACTACCTGGCCTGCCAGAACTGACGCTGACGCTCAATTTTGGAGTTTTATTTTATAACCAAACTAATTACAACGCTGCAGATTATACCAATGGGCTACAGAGATCATCCTAATGCGGAAATGTATATTTAATTTATAAACAAACTATATTATGCTCGGACACACACTCGGGGCCCTATTTTAACGATCTGAAACGCAAGTGTCAAAGTGCAAAGCGCAAGTAACTTTGTGGGCGGATGCCGGCGCTGTTGCTATTTTCCCGGCGGGATAAATGACTCTTGCGCCCGACGCAAATCTAAAAGGGGTTGGTCTGAAGTAGCTTCATTATTCATAGGTGTGGTTTGGGCGTAACGTGAAATAAACCAATCAGAGCGTCCTCTCACATTCCCTTTAAGAGCCGGCGCGCTTGTTCCATGGCGGATTGCTATTATAACGGCGGATTTGCCGGCGCACGCCAGGAGCGGTTCACAGCTGAGGAGACCGACGTTCTCGTCAGGGCCGTAAAACACAGAGAAGTGACATTGGGGATGATGGAAGAAACCCACCCAAATTAGCTTCGGTTAAACAGGCGTATAATTTGGGTAGTAAATGTGTAGCCTAATCTAGATTGTTTTTTTGTTTTTTATCTAGATAGATCTTTTTCACATCTTCACGGACACAACAATGATTTCCCTCGTGTGTTAATATTTTTCCTTGTAATAATGTATGATTTGCAAAAATGAAAACTGCTGCATCTGTTTATATTAGAGAATCAAAGTGGATGTTAACATTATGGCCAAGCACGCGCCCTTAAAATAACATATCACTTACGCGCAACGCGCCACTGTCTTTAGTCAGTTTTTTTCCTGGTCAAGGGCGCAATTGCTTTCTAAAACTGGAAAATAGCACCATGGAAGTTTTGCGCCGGAACACGCCTACTCTTTGCGCTGAACCGCCCCCGCGAGCGCAAGTTCATTTCCTAATTTACCGACATGCGTCTGTGGAGGGAAAAGTCCGCTGTGCGCGGGTGCAAAATAGGAATGATACATGCGTCGGTGTTCAAAGTCAATAGGCCCTATGCACAGCTTCACTACTTCCTGAACTTAAGCAGGGTCCTTTGTTTCCTGTCTGCCAGGATTGGCCAAACTGATTAATCCAGGTGTGTCTGATTATTGTTGTTGGTCAGACACACCTGGATTAATCAGTTTGGCCAATCCTGGCAGACAGGAAACAAAGACACTGTCGAGCGCGCTCTCGGACACACTCGATCTCACTCGCGCACTGTCGAGCGCGCTCTTGGACAACGGTACTCTCGGCACACAGACTGATTAGGGAAGGCTACGTCTGTAGTGACAAGGCACACTATTTTATTATCTGCTTACCTTGATTGTCATCCAATCTTTTAAACGCGCATCAGTGGCTCCGACTCCGAACCTATGCTCCGAACTCTCTCTGAACTTCTCACACGCAACTGACGTATCAGGTGCAAGGGTTTCAGCGAATCAACGATCAGAAAATACTGCCGTGAGAACGTTGTTGGCAGATGTTGCAGCTGTGGGCTCAGCTAAACTCCTCTCCTGTCATTAATACACTGTGGTCTAGTCAATATAGTCATCAATAGAAAATTAACGGATTGAGAGGGGAGAAAAATGGATTTTGGCGTGACATTTCTTGCCTGTGCGTGAGAGCGTGAGATTGATGCTGAAAGCGTGAGTATCACGCCAGATTAGAATTAGCGCCTATTTGTGGGCTGCAATTTTCTTTAATGGTGTGTTCATCATTATTATTAATGAAAAACACAACAAAAAAACTCACTTAAGTTGGTGCTTTTATATTTCGCCAAGAAACCAAATCTTCCGACGTCGTCTTGTCAGTCAGCTATCCTCACTCTCGTGATAAATTAAATCTGACTCAGACTGCTGATGATCTGTGCTGCGACTCTCGTTCGGCAACACTGACTATCGAAATCAAAATGTTCGCCTATCATCCATTGACCTTAAAGGGCACCTATTATGACATTTAAAATGTTCCTAATGTTGTTTAGGGAGTCCCCAACAACAGTTTTACGTGCATGCAATGTCAAAAAACACTTTTGTTTTCGTATAATATGCATTTATTTTTACCTGATTTGCTCACCGACTCCCAAATGATTCGTTCAACGACTCGTTTTTCCAAACCCCTCCTTTGCGCGACGCTAATCTGCGTTGATTGGTCAGATGACCCAGCAGTGTTTACAGAGATAATACTTATTGTTTAACACGGAGTACAATGATGCTTTTATCAATTAAATCGTGTTATAATAATGATTATAGTCCACTGCTTTATAGTTTGTAGTAAAAAACTAAAAATAAGATAAAACTGTTGCAGTTCCTGAGCCGGTGCCCGCGTCTGTTCCTGAGCCGGTGCCCGCGTCTGTTCCTGAGCCGGTGCCCGCGTCTGTTCCTGAGCCGGTGCCCGCGTCTGTTCCTGAGCCGGTGCCCGCGTCTGTTCCTGAGCCGGTGCCCGCGTCTGTTCCTGAGCCGGTGCCCGCGTCTGTTCCTGAGCCGGTGCCCGCGTCTGTTCCTGAGCCGGTGCCCGCGTCTGTTCCTGAGCCGGTGCCCGCGTCTGTTCCTGAGCCGGTGCCCGCGTCTGTTCCTGAGCCGGTGCCCGCGTCTGTTCCTGAGCCGGTGCCCGTTCCTGTTCCGTTGCCGCCAGATGGACTGTCGTCTCCGCCCTGGCCGCCAGATGGACTGTCGTCTCCGCCCTGGCCGCCAGATGGACTGTCGTCTCCGCCCTGGCCGCCAGATGGACTGTCGTCTCCGCCCTGGCCGCCAGATGGACTGTCGTCTCCGCCCTGGCCGCCAGATGGACTGTCGTCTCCGCCCTGGACGCCCGAGGGGTCTTCACCGCCGTGGCCGCCCGAGGGGTCTTCCCCGCCGTGGTCACGCCCACGTCCTGCCTCAATCTCCAGGCCCTCTTCCGCTCCACGGGCCTGGCCCTCCATCCCTCCCCCGGGTCCGCCTCCGCTTCACCGCCCACCTGAACTTTCATGTTTTTTTTTTTTTTGTCTTTGTTTTTTTTCCCTTATGGGCGTCAGGAGCCGCCCATAGGGGAGGGGCTATGTCACGGTGTGGGTTTTGTTCCTGAGCCGGTGCCCGCGTCTGTTCCTGAGCCGGTGCCCGCGTCTGTTCCTGAGCCGGTGCCCGTTCCTGTTCTGTTCCGTTGCCGCCAGATGGACTGTCGTCTCCGCCCTGGCCGCCAGATGGACTGTCGTCTCCGCCCTGGCCGCTACGGCGCGATCACTTGCATTTAACTTAAAATACTCATTTTTGGTCTTGCATCAAGAGTAGGCTAATACGTCATTCGAATAATAACTAAACGTTGTGCTTTTGTAAAATAGAGGAAACAATCAATATGCACTTTCTGACGTCTCAGTCTTTGTGAACTTATTTGTTTTCCATTTGAATATATATATATATATATATATATATATATATAGTGGCCCAGATAATGTACAGTAATGGTTTATTTATTCGCTAACAATCTTGTCTGTTTCATTATCCTGAGGTTTCCATATCCACAGCAAAGGCCACAAGAACCAGACAAGTCCTCTTCACAGACCCCTACGACCAGCTTCAACTCCAAGCCGGCGTGTTGTATCCTGATCTTCAAGTTGATGGAACCAAATGAAATATTCTGAATTACACCAATCCACAATCTGACTTGTGATGCAGCCTGATAATCACAACATTTGTTCGTGGGCCAGAGGAGAACTGGTCCTCTGACTGAGCCTGGTTTCTTCCAAATGTTTTTTCTTCTCCATTTCTGTCACCTCATGGATTTTAAGTTCCTTGCCTTGTTTTTTTTATACATTTGATTGCTTTATACAATCTATGTAGCATTTCATGTAGGTCTATTTTAGTTGTGTCTTTGTTCTATTGTAGTTTTTTTTGTCCTATTGCTTGTAATTTGTGTATTTGTTCTTATTTTATCACTGACTCTTACATGTCTTCAGTAAGCTTGAGTTTTTTTATTTTGTGATATTGACGGTCAGTCCCGGTCAGTCCATGTGAATTAGTTCAGCTTCACTGGGGACACATGATCGACAAACGTGCTAAATGTAAAATGATCTGAGCTGGCGTAGGATTTGAGCGTGCCGTACGCCAACGTCCATATTGATAAATCGCAAAGTCACCGTGGTTTTGGGTGTCAGCAGGTGTACGCTGGAAATTTGGTGTACGCACTTTTCATAAATGAGGGCCATTGTGTTTGGAAACAAAGATGAAGTTCTCAAGGTGAATGCATACCTTCACTCTGGTCAAACAACTATAAATAAAGTCAGGAATCTTGGGTTGTCTTTAGAGTCAGACCTTAGCTTCAGTAGTCATGTCAAATCAATAACTAAATCAGCATACTATCATCTAAAAAATATTGCAAGAATTAGATGCTTTGTTTCCAGTCAGGACTTCGTCCGACTGTTTGCACTGTATTTTATTTTATAAAATGTTTTAATTATTCTTATTTCTTTTATTATTTATGTAATTATTTCAATTTATTCTATGTACAGCACTTTGAATTACCACTGTGTATGAAATGTGCTATATAAATAAACTTGCCTTGCCTTGCCTATGTCCACAAATAATGTGTTCTTGTTTGTGATGTACACGTGATTAAAACGTTTTATTGATGTTCAGGTCTGACTGGACCAATTTTGGACCTTTTTAGAACCTTTGTCATGTTTAGATTAGATGTGTAAACGTCTAGATCGCTGGTCGCGATTTAACACAATGGGTGTATGATTATTTTATATGCAGGCTTATATGCCTACACTTATGCAGAAACACACCTTATAAACATCCAGAAGAAGACTATTCTAACGTCCAGGGACGCGCAGAAAAGACGTGGAATTCACGGCCAGAAAAGACGTAAAGACGTCGGTTCAACTTTCATTTTGAAACTATTTTTCAACCATGACGGGGTGAGACTGTGTTATCTTGGAAGGACGTCTTTTCAACGGTCATTGAACGTCCAAATGTTTGCTGGGTTCACAACACAATCAGCTGATGTCGGTATTGGACGTCAAATTAACGTTGGCATTATACGTTGAGGTGATGTTGGATTTTGGTCACCTGACGTCGCAACCAAAATTAAATCAAATACCAACATCTTATGACGTTGTGTGCCTCCTCCTCAAAAAAACAGATCAATACATTTTCTGTATAATACATAAATATATTATATCATTTATTATTTTTTCAGATTTTCACAATAGCCTACTATCTACAATAACAACTACAAGAATAATTGTGACATTAGTCATACTCTATAGATAAACTTAAAGTCTTTCAATATATATATTATGTAACCTCAGCTAACATATTCTGAGATTTGAATCAAAGTCATATCAGTGAATCACAATCATATCAGTGAATCACACCACCATTACTATAACATAATCTGATAAAAAAATGTCTTGCATTATTTAAATCAGCCAGGTGAAAACTAATGTTAAAATCTCAAGGGTCATGAGCCCAACTAAAGCAAATACTGATCTCTATCATGGTGACATCAAATTTCTGTTAAAGTTTTTTGCACTTTATTTAAATTAGCATATTTTACTTTAATTTTTTCTTTTCTTTTACGATTGAAGGTAGCTTATATGATCGTGATAATTCAGGAAATATCTGTAAAATAACAATGTTTTTCAGTTTATTTAATTTAGGATCTTTTACTTAAATGTTACAGCTTTTTGGGGGGCTGCCAGTCATTGACCGTTTTATCATTTAACTGTTTTGTTACTGTTTTACAAGATTATATTTTTAATTTTACATACATTTTTATGTAATTTAAGAAAACAAAAAAAATACTGTATGAAAAATACAGAAGGCCTACATTTTCTGTATAACAAATGTGAATTACTGCAATTTGTCATTAATGTCACAATACACAATACACAATAGAGTTTTGAGATTTAAAATGAAAGAAAATTTAAGTTTTTTTCTGTAAAATTAGTTGTTTATTTTTTACAGTGTAGCCTATAGTGTTAAATAGTGAAATTAATTAAAAGATGATTAGCAATATGTAACTTCACATTTTATAAATAATTATAAGAGGGTACCCTTTTTCACACTTGACCACCATGCCCCCAAAATGTCTGTGCACGGCCCTGCTATGGATTGTTGACCTTTATCTTAAAAAAAAAAAAAAAATCCAGTGCAACCGATTATTTCGGGAAATTACGTCATGATAGTATTGCTGAGGCTCCAACCAACCAATTGACATGCTTTTGTAATAATGTGTGTTCTGTTTTGTGGAGATGACGCGCGATGGCGCCAAAGTCCATGAATGCTTTCACGCGCGCACTTCTACCATCACCAGTTCTAGACAGTTTGGTTAAAATTACATGCTCACCGAGATTATCGCAGTAAGACTACTTTTTATGCATACGGAGTGTAAAATATATTTACCTGCATTAACTGTCAACGTGAGGAATCGACCATAAAATTTTGTTTCAAGATGTTGGGCGTCTTGGTGTCACATTAATTATAATCTCGGTTAAATAATGTTTAAATGCACTTGATCTGTTGACTTGTATGCACGACATTTGACATTTTGATGATGTGGAATCAAGACTGGCCGGTATATGGTCTGTCTGCACCACATGAATGGATTCATGTCAATTGGGCTATTATAATCCATCGCTCAACCCTATCAGGGTTTGCATTACTGTTCCCTCCTCACTGGCAATGCCTGGGAATGACACTAAAATGCTGAATTCCGCGAGCACGATCTGTATGACTGCTGAGTAAAGCGAGCCCTGCCCACCGCGCTGTAGTAAAGCTGCCGAGTGAGACGAAGGACGTGCGTTTGCAGTCTTTCGATTTCAACGTGATTAAACACATTACGGATTCGTGGCACACACTTCAGATTGTAGCCACGAATGTACCGATGAAGAAATGGCAGCGGAATCGACCCGGAGATTTACGAAAAGCCTACTGAAGCCGGGAAGCGCCGCTGAGATACGGCAAACCGCATCCAATGCCGTAAGGAATGCGACTATAACGGTAAGACATGCGGACAAGGACGCGGGGCTCCTTTTGCCTTATTTTGGTGCTGTTTGGTGGACGGACAAGTCAACATGTGCACCATTTTCCAGTGGTTTGCGTAAAGAGAATCATACTGTGCCTGGATCCCCGACCTAACGGGAAATAGAGGGAAATCTCTCTTTTGCCAAACATTGTATTTCGTTTTCACGCATGTAAGGTCATATGCCAGACTCATTCTGCGGCGAATGATTGTGGACGTTGTATAAATGAACAAGGTGAGTGTTGAAAATGACCGTGTCTGTGGGCCACTAATGGCCTCTGTTAGCGGTGCATGTCTGGTTTTGGATCTATATGTTCTTCAACAAATGCTCAGCTCAGTGACGCTCGCAGTGAAAACGCCGCAGAGGAATGTAGTGCCGGGCTGTAGCAGTGAGCTTTCCCTCTTCAGCACTGCACATTTTGGACGTCTCTCTTATCTGACACACCCACTCCAGGTCTTGGAATGAATGATCAGTTGAATCAATAATCAGGTGTGCTTGATTGAGATGTCATCTGAAGTGTGCAGTGTAGGCTACTGAGATGTCACCTGAAGTGTGCAGTGTACTGAGATGTCACCTGAAGTGTGCAGTGTACTGAGATGTCATCTGAAGTGTGCAGTGTACTGAGATGTCATCTGAAGTGTGCAGTGTACTGAGATGTCATCTGAAGTGTGCAGTGTACTGAGATGTCATCTGAAGTGTGCAGTGTACTGAGATGTCATCTGAAGTGTGCAGTGTACTGAGATGTCACCTGAAGTGTGCAGTGTACTGAGATGTCATCTGAAGTGTGCAGTGTACTGAGATGTCATCTGAAGTGTGCAGTGTACTGAGATGTCACCTGAAGTGTGCAGTGTACTGAGATGTCACCTGAAGTGTGCAGTGTACTGAGATGGCATCTGAAGTGTGCAGTGTACTGAGATGTCATCTGAAGTGTGCAGTGTACTGAGATGTCATCTGAAGTGTGCAGTGTACTGAGATGTCATCTGAAGTGTGCAGTGTACTGAGATGGCATCTGAAGTGTGTGTACTGGGGGCTTCAGGGCCAACGGCTAGGTTGTGGATGAATGAATACAGTGGAAAGGATTGAATACAGTATTATTGATTCATTAATGCAGTTTAACAACATATGAACATGTGAATGCAATTACAACACTTTAGTGCTGCTGCAACTAAACATTGCACTGTAGTTACTTAAAATTGTGTCTTTTTTTACAAGTGCACATTTATGTTTTGCTCTGTATTTCAATATACCTTACATGTAAGGAGTCTCTTTAAATGTAACTCAGTTTTGAGTGAAAAGGTGCCGTAGGGTGGTACGCTGTCATGGATTGCAGAATGACTGAAAAAAGGTCATTTTATTTTTTTATTTCCATCCTCTGCCACGTTTAACTAATGGCACAAATACGCAGTTAGAAAAGCAAAATACATATCTGAGCATTGTTGGAATGTGATTATATGTTAACACTCAATAGTTTGGACATTTTGTTTTCTTTCACGAGCAAGGACCACGCCACAACTATGAATGTTGGAGAATTATTTATTGAAGAAAGTTGGAAATGGATGGCAGTCAGGTTGATCTGGGCGTCTGGTGTTGGTGGCCAGGAGACTCAGAGACCCCAGACAGAAAACAAAACATGATCATTGGTAATGGTCTTCTTTTATTCTTTCCTTGACCACGTATCTAAAACCAAATCTGAGACATTACCAATCAGCAAATGACAGGTGTCCCCACTGTACTAAAGGCCAATAGGCTTTGATCACAATCAGCACTTCTGTGACTTTAGTCATTACAAATAGTAACAATGAGGGTTTTGTCAAATTTATTTTATAAATGTTCAACTCTACATTATAGTTGTTGTTGTTGTTTTTTGCTTATGTTGTGCATGTATGAGAAATTTGAATACAAGTGACACTGACTGGCACTCTGTTGCTCTGTCCATTGTTAAGGCAGGGAGATAACATAAGGTTACAACAGAACTTTCTGAATCATTCATTTAATTTTATGAATGTTATTCCAGCAATAGCTAAAACCAAAATAAATATACATTTATTACTGTTTAAATGATTATGTCACATTGTCAGTGATTGGAATTTGGCACCTTATGTTTATACCTTAGTTTATACCAAGTGCCGATCCCTGATAAATAAAAGACACAAACTCATACAGGGGTCCTTTTTGTCCCAATATCTGGAATTTTTGGGACATTCTCACTGCATTCTTAGAGGGGGGATTCCGGAGCCTCTTTGATATTTTGCTTTGTTCATCTTCATGTTTTTTGAATGGATGTGAGTTGACACAAAGAACCAGGTCAGCAGAATCAGGCCTGGTGTGTGAGGGACCTTTTTGCTCTCTTTGCATTTTATCTTTCACCAAGTCTCTCTTCTACTATCATGACTGACTTTAACCGCAAGTAGATGTAGATTTCTCATGAGATAGCTTTAATACACTGCTGTGTTTGAGTATTTGTGGGGCAGACATGTTGGTAACTAAACTCAATGCAACAGAAGAGCAGTTATTTTTTACACAGATGAACAATTTCAACTGGTAATTGTAACATTTCAAACTAAACCATAACTATATACAGCTGTGGGCAGAATTATTGGCACCCCTGATAAATATGATCAAAGATGGTTGTAAAAATAAATCTGCATTGTTTATCCTTTTGATCATTCACACATTTTGAAATAATAGTTTTTCTCCAAAACACTGCTATAATTATTGGCACCATTTTATTAAAAACTTTTTGCAACCTTCTTTTGCCAACCTCCTTTTGCTCTGAGTTTTCTCCTATAATATATATAATATATATACATATACTGCTTAAATCATATAGTTTAAACCAGTGTTTCTCCTGGAGGATCCACCGGATCACATTTTGAAAGTCTCATCTCTCTGACACACCCATTACAGGACTGGAGTTTCTTGTAATGAGTTGATTAGGGCGATAAAGAAAACGTGCAGTTTTGGGGCTCCTTCAGGAGCAGGCTTAAACCAGTGGTTCTCAACTCTTTGCATATGTGACACATGTCGCTCTCTTCTAATGAACTGATGGTCTGAGTCAGGTATATTAAATAAGGAAGATATAAAAAATATACAGAGCAGAGGGTCCACTGTAGTGCTTTAAGCAGCTTGTGGCCAAACCTGATTGTTACTTTTGAGCCTGTTTATACCTGGTGGTCACTTCATGCATTTTTACTTCTCGGATATCTATCTTGCAAATTGAACGAGTTCCCATCAACGAAAGCATATGAGTTGTATTTTATTCATCATCAGCTAATTTCAAGATCAAAGACCACAATAGGCGAAAGAGCGGCATCATTTGAGCATCTGCAACTTGCTTTTAGTTTCACTAGCAGCAGTTTGCGATTTGGCATGCTGAAGAGATACTCCGCTCATCTGCAGCGATGTGTGTTGCAGTAGCACTGTCATATCTGGCTATAATATTTCATATAGCCTATAACACACTCTCACATGTTTATTTGTTTACATTTTAGTAAAATTTGAGTAAAATTTACATAAGAAGATGCATTTTGACCCGTTTCATCTATTATGCGTCTCAGACGAAGTGGTTTGAGTGAACGGATTTAAATCCATTTCAGAATGCATTTATACCTGGTCTTTTCATGATTGAATAGATATCCGATCAGCGAAACCCCCCTTTGTTCAAGGACTTTATATTCCATTTTCGTTCATCAATTATCTTTGAAATTTGTTCAGTTTATGTCTCAGTTGTTAAATATTTTATACTTATAAAAAATGTACATGTGAAGACATTTACTGGAAATAAATGCAGTTGAAAGTGAGAGAATATTTCTTTCTCTGCTGAGTTTAGTCCCAAATAAACTTGTATCATGTTAATCGATAGCTCAGATTTAACTGTCATATTTAATTAATCGGATCAAAACCTTTTTTATTGTTATAATGAAACAGCATTTTACTAGTTATTTTTACTGTTCATGCATTAAACATCTATTTGGCAACAGTGACTCTGGTTGAAAAGATGGTCCCTCTGAAAAACGACAACAGGACAAACCGCAAAATTAAGCCATTTCTGAGGCAGTTAAATGCATATTAAGAAGATGTATTAAGTATAGCCGTACTGCTCAGTGTCGCATCTGCGGTCCCCCACTGCAGGCTGTTTGCAGTTGTAGGGCCATGTGATAAGTCAGAGGGCACTCAGTGAGGTTGTATTTAAGGCTTTGTTTTGGGAATGAAGGCCAATAGAGCACATAGCTGTGGGAATGAAAATGTTCTCTCTCAACCATAACATTTGCAGGAAGTCTAAATCTTTTGTCTACATTGTGTTTCTTTTTCTACTCAAGACTTGTTCATTTTTCCATCTCTAACTTCCAATCCTGTCAAACCTCTGTTTCATAATACTATACATTAACTTTATTCATTTCTTTGACTTTTAAAAAGAAGAAAACAGAGTCTCATAGTTTGAACTGCACTCCGAAGTCTTACAGAAACCACTTGCACTTCCCCCACTCTTCCCTGCTATGGCACTTAACGAGAGCGAGGTCACCCTGGGTCACACCCGGGGGTGGGGGATTTCTCTAATTGCTCACTGCTAGTTAACTGCAACTGTTTAGGTTCTAGGTAAATGACATTATTTTCATCAGTGATTCTTGCAGATAATTCTGCTGTCATGTTGAAGAAAGCAGCGACTCCATTTATTCATGCAAATAGAAGCTCATGCAGGGTCATACGTTTGGCAGAATCTAAGAAATGGGAACACAATTTTAACTAAATTGCTGCCTTGAATAAGCAATTTCATAGACACAAGACAAAATAATTGCTAAATTTAAAAAAACACCCTGACCAAAAATGTACACGATTCAACACTGAAAGATTCATGACTACTTTTGTATTTGAGATAGGGCTGGACGATTATTCGAAAAGTAATCGAAACCAAAATTCAGAACCTCTAACTGACGTCATTTTCTCATGTCGGTTATCTCAGTTTTTTAATCCTGTTAATACTTTCTGAGATATAGTTGTCCCTTGTTTATCCTGAGCAGTTAAACTGCCCACAGTTCCTTCAGCTCTTTTCCAGCATTTGAGATCTATCTTTTCAAACTAAAGACAAATTGACCGTACGACAGATAACTGACTGACAGCCCAAATACCCAATCAAATCATTGTGTTGTTGCTATCTGCCATTTTCTCCATCAAGCTTTAAAGCTTACAGAACTGTCATTACCTTTTTTGGCAAATTACTTAAGAAAGGTATTATGACATGTAATTTGGATACTAGGCATCCAGATTAGCTAGTTAAAGGATTTTGTTAGTTATCTCCCAGAAATTATTCTTGAACAATGAAGCAATTGATCAGACTTGTTCTTTATGACATTGACCTTCATTTTATATTTTTTTTCAATTAAATAAAAAGACTGTATGATTAAAATGACATGGAATGTTATATGGTGTTATGGTTTATTGTCAGAAAATTTGACGTGGACATTTTTTTTGTTATTCCTCTGTAAATCTTCAGTTCAAATCTACAGTTAGAGTATCTATACTAAATGCAAATGTTTCATCCAAGTTACTTGTACTTCTGTTGACTTCATCTTATGTGTGGATTATTTGGTTTTATACCACAGGGCTGTTAAATGCTTGATTCTGATTGGTTAATGAATGTTCTAAGGTGGCAACTATTTTCCAGTAAACGCACAGCTAAAGTAGTTCCAGGCATGTCTTGAACTGCATTACACTTTCATTAGGCCAAATTCAGTTATTTCAAAGGTCCTTCAGGGCCTGGTATCAGCGTAAATGATGCTCGGGGCAGTTGACAGAACTGTCACTTGCCCAATCCGGTCAGTGCTGCTTCATCATTTGCACGTGTTTTTAAGCCTTGGCAATTAAAAAATTCAACAAAAAAACGCGAAAGAGAACTCAATTCGGTACTTGCATGCTCTTTAAAAAGTCCCTTTCGAGGGAACTTGACACTGCGTCGTGGTGTTGGTGTTATCGGAACGCGTCCCGGAGTGACCGGTGTCTGAAGCACATGTAGAACACACGAATCTTGATTGGCTTCGGGCATGCCTGTGGGCCTTCCTTCACAGGGTATCTGTCTCTAGGGCTCGTCTAGTTGTCATGGTCTCCTCTGACATTCAAGGCTACGTTGTGGTCGTCTCAGGGTGCAGGTCTACCATCTGGTCTGGATACGGACTGGATCCTGCTGACTACTGTAATCTCGGGATAAGAATGAGACAGACAGATAATATATGGATAGATGTCATTCCTCTTACGATGTAACAAGTACATCGGGTATTATGGGAAGTGTTCCCGGTTCCGGTTGACCTAATTTATGCAGCCTAACAATCGTTTAAGGGATTTAAATTATAGAAATGTGATAATTTGTTATGTGAAGGCTATGTTAAAAAGATGGGTCTTTAATCTAGATATAAACGAACAACGCTAGGAAGACTATTCCAGAGGTTGGGTGTTAACGAAAATTATCTACCAACCACAGTCGATTTTGATATTCTAGGTATCATCAACTGGCCAGAATTTTGAGACCACAGTGAAGGACTATAAATTGATAAGAGGTCGCTCAAGTACTGAGCAGCTAAACCATTCAGAGCTTTATAACCTCCCTTATCGGGAATCTTGTCTAACGTATGCTGCTTGAGGAATAAAATGGAGAATTGGTAGCAAAAGTTAAATATGACAGTGACTTTATGCAAAGTGAATTGTTATGCAGAGGTGGAAGTAACGAATTACAACTACTCACGTTACTGTAAATAAGTAGTTTTTTCGGGTACTTGTACTTTTTTGAGTATATTTTTAAATCTGTAATTTTACTTGTACTCAAGTAGATATTAAGCTAAGTAATCTACTTCGCTACTTGTAAAATCATATTTCGTTACTGAGTACAATTTGAATTGATATTCAAATCTTTGACCGGCATTTCGGTAGCCAATAAAAATATCTGATCGTAAACGGACCAATAAAAACCCTGATATTTCGACTGAAAAAAGCCGCCGCAGTCGGAGGTTTTTACAAGCTGATCATAAGTGAAGGAGGCAAGTAGCTCAGATTGATTAATGGCTGGACTGAAAGTTTGGAGAAACAACAAACTGCATAGATACATTTCGATACTGAAATATCTCCAATACTCATTTTCTGAAGTATATAGCCTACATGTAGCCCACACTGATACCAGCTGCGCGTTCTCATTCTCTCATCTCTCCGACAGCGAGTTTGACACCCTCCGCTCACCCCGGGATTGCAGGTATTGCGCATAATTTTTTTCATACCTGCAGGTTTCTATGGCATATTTTAATGGCAAATGTCGCAAGCGCAATATTGTAACGCGAGGGCACATTCATGTAATCTCAGAAAACTGGACGCGAGCTCTCAAATATAGGCCTACGAATAAACTGGACTCAGATATTGAGTGTGCGCTCTCGGACTGTGTCATGTCATGTGTAATCGCGAATCTCGCCAAATTGCCAAATGGTTCTCACTGCAGACTCAATGACGCCCAGCTCCAATCTCTACATGCTCTTGAATTAAACCTTGTCAAAAGTTGTGAAAATGCTACAGGAAACCATATTGCCTGTAAGTGAAATGCACCAGGAAAACTTTCAACAATCAAAGGTGGATCTTGAATTTTTTTTACAATGTAAATGTATGTTAGAAATGTTTCGGAATGGGGCATTTGTATGATTTGTACAAATAGCCCGTCTGTTTAACTGCATTACTACATTGTACATATTGAACATAGAAATTCCAGTATCATGACCACTAATTAATGTCCTTCGTCAATAAGGTAAAAATGTGTTAAAAATAGCTATTTTCTACATAAATCTATGATTTGATTGAATATTTATTGGTAATACATCAACTATCGCCAGCTAAAAAGTAACTAGTAACTAGTACTCTGAGTAGTTTTTGAGAAGAGTAATTTGTACTTTTACTTAAGTACTTTTTTGACACCAGTAATTTTACTTGTAATTGAGTATTATTTCAGCAATGTAACGGTACTTGTACTTGAGTACAAATTTTCAGTACTCTTTCCACCTCTGTTGTTATGTTACATAGACTTGGTTTAAAGGGGTGGTTGATTATAATTTCACTTTTCTAACTTTAAGTCAAGTCAAGTCATCTTCATTTATATAGCGCTTTTAACAATGTAGATTGTTTCAAAGCAGCTTTACAGAGATAAACGTATAATTTAAGGTAACAGAGATTGTTTTGGCTTTATAGCGGTTCTTAAATAAAGATATTTTCCAGCTAAAGTTAGTTTTGATTGATTCACTTCCGTCGAAGTGATCACTTCTTATTAAATTAGGGGCCGCTAAGAAGACACCGTTCTCTCTACACAGACTTTAAACGCGAACCTGTGAGAAATGTTGATGGCGCTCACGTGCGCATTAAGAATTAATTCTATAGTTATATGCGTTTGATATATATGTGCAGGTTTGTTATATGCGCAATTCCCTGCAAACCATGCCTAAACAAACTACTTGTCTTAAATTTTGATACAGAAATGTATTTGATCACTTCGGGGTAGATACGCGAGCCGAATTTTCCACAATGCTTTATATAGGGAGAGGCTAGTTGGCACTTCAGCACTGCGTTGTCATCGGGTCCCTGCGAAGGTCCTTCGTCAGATCTGGATACGGCCTGGATACGGCAGGCTGCGGGAAAACCTCGGGATAAACAAATACACTAAAATTAGCGTAGATGCCATTCTTCTTATGATGCAACGAGTACATCAGGATATAAGGGAAGTGTTCCCAGTTCCGGCTGACCTAATCTATGCAGCCTAACATTGAGTTATAGAAGTCTATAATGTATTATGTGAATGCTAGGTCAAAGAGATAGTTACTGGTAGTTAGATACTTTAGTTAGTGTGTAATGTTGCTGTTTGAGCATAAACAACATCTGCAAAGATACAATGCTCAAAGTTCAAAGCAAAGGAAGATATTTGAAGAAATAGTTTTTTAAGGACTACAACAAACGGCTGGTATGGACTACACGACATTCCTCCCGGGTTAGTGACATCACCAACCCTAGAATTTACATAAACTCCGCCCCCGGAACACGATTTATAGATTATCATGACAGAATATGCTAATCAATGACTAGAAGATAATTACACATAAGCTAAATAAATACATAAAAAATAGCCATTCAGAAATGTCCTTGTAACGCAGTTCAGATTTTATGGGAAGAAGGAGGCGGAAACCGGCGGACATTCAAATATTTTATTCAATAAATGAACAAATACAAAATGAAAGTATAAGCCCTCGCGGAGACTGCTGGCCACACAAAACAGAAACAAAACACAACATAAAATCAGGCCTGTTCCTCTCTCGATCCCCACTGTTGTTACTCCTCCTTTTATGCTTCTGCTCCTCCGTGAGAGATACGAGACCAGTGCGTCACTCAGGTGTCGCTCATCAGTAATCACGTCACTGGTCTCGTGCCGTTCTCTCACATCCCTCGACCTCGTCCTGCCCGCCACAGTCCTGTTGCTTCTACATGTTGTCACTTCTTCTCGAGTCTCTCCATCATTGTCTGACTCTGGTTTGAACATAAAAGGCTAAAAGGTTTTGAAATTTCTAGTGCATGTGTGTGTGAGGTAAAAGGACACTTGAAGCTCCGCCCCCTGTGCTGGGAGCAGCAGCTCATTTGCATTTAAAGGGACACACACAAAAACGCTGCGTTTTTGCTCACCCTCAAAAAGTGTCAATTTTAATATGCTATATAAAAATATCTGTGGGGTATTTTGAGCTAAAACTTCACACACAGACTCGGGGGACATCAGAGACTTAATTTAAAAGGCATTATACTACCCCTTTAAAGGAAGACATTCAGGATATTTCCTTCAATGGAAACACAATGATTAGAGCCGACAGAGATGAAGTTGCGTCTGTAACCAACTATGGGTATTTGCCCAAACTTTATTAGTAAATTGTTTACCCCTCTTGATGTATGCCACTTTGAAGCAATGACGAGAAACTGTTTTAATTAAAAGAGGCCTACTGTTGAAAAAATATGACGGGTAAAAAATAACACAGCTGGATTATTAATATCATCAACGTTTTTGAAAAACAAACATCTAAAAGGAATATGACTGTATCAAATAACCTGATTATTGTCAATCTGGCATTGCATTTGAGCTGAAACTGAAGAGTGAATTGTATCAGCCTGTTAGCATTGTTTGAAAATATTGTCTTTCGGTATTACCAAAAATGTCATTCGGTAATACTGAAAAGTTGGTTATACCGAATGACCAACTGGCTGTACCGAATGACAGCAATGTATGTTGGTCATATTTGTACATATCTGGAATAAATAAATACAACATTTTGTTAATAGTTTTTTTTTTTATATATATATATATATAGTTCAAACATATTTTTAGTTACCAAATAAGAAAACTCAGTGGCAAAAAAGTAAAAGTGTCAATTGATGAACTTGTCCAAAAGGATCAAGAATAAAGGCATATGGATGAGGGCAAAACAGAGGCAGAGAGAGAAGTTGAGGACCATAAACAATATACTGAACCTGACCCCGGGGTCTTTAAATGTGACACCTGACATCCCAGTGGATGAGGTCCCACAGGAACCACCTTTGCCATCAGAACCAGACAAAATCTTCTACTTTAAAGAAGACGTGCATACAACCATTAGTGAGGCAGATCCTCTAAATTCACGGTCCTCGAGATTATGCTCCAAACGCTGGATGACTTTCAGGAATATATAGCATCTCATTGTTAAACAATTTAAACATTTGTTCCAAGAACAATTAAATGCTTCAATGTTTTAATTACTCATTAACAATATGAGTTGTATGTAAATATGTTCGTTCCAATAACAATTAAATGTTTTTAATGTTTGATGTACTTTTTTTTTAAATCAATATTATATTAAAGGGCACCTATTATGACATTTAAAATGTTCCTAATGTTGTTGTGGGAGTCCCCAACAACAGTTTTACATGCATGCAATGACAAAAAACACTTTTGTTTTCGTATAATATGCATTTATTTTTACCTGATTTGCTCACCGACTCCCAAATGATTCGTTCAACGACTCGTTTTTCAAACCCCTCCTCTGCGCGACGCTAATCTGCGTTGATTGGTCAGATGACCCAGCAGTGTTTACAGAGATAATACTTATTTTTAACACGGAGTACAATGATGCTTTTATCAATTAAATTGTATTATAATAATGATTATAGTCCACTGCTTTATAGTTTGTAGTAAAAAACGAAAAATAAGATAAAGAATTTAATGTTATGTTAGCAAGCATATAGCCCAGAGTTCATATTGTAAAAGCACAATCAGTCTTTGTTTGCGTTAGCCCGATGCATAAACATAACGTTTTTACACACAAAAAAAATGCAGTTACGTTACTACGAGGTATTACTCTATTCTTTAGACAACTCCGAAAACAACGACAAACACTTCACATATCTCAATACAATTGTCATTGAAGACCTAGAAGCTAAACGGTGCTTACACAACAAACAAAATAATTATTAAGCATGCTACATAAAATATAAAAGCAAAAATTATTAATAACACTTACAGTGATACGGAGGAGGAAGCTGATGCAAATACACTTGGAACTGAACCTTCCTTCAATATCAGCCAGCTCGCGAATCCAAGTTTGATTGCATTTAAAAAGCAATCGTCTTCAAAATGACGCGAACAAAGCACAAGGCTCGGACTATACTTCTGTGGTATAGTGAATTGTAGCCACTTAGTCTTCAAATGCTCCTCCTTGGGCAGATGAAAAAAGTTTGCTTTTGAGCCGCACTTCAGAACACAGCGTCTCGTCGCCATGATATTTTCCCTGGCCTTGGAGCGCAATAAGTGGGCGTATCGTATTCAAATAACTTGACAAGTTGACGTCATCTAGTCAGAGAAAAAGCTTCGGTCTTCTAACGATTCATAAAAATGACTCAGAGTCGACTCTCACTTTTGAAAGACAATAACTTTATATACGGTGCACTTTCATATTTCAAACTTTGCAGGATGTTTTTGTTCACTTAGATCTATGTTACACACTACATGAAAGGTAAATTTCAAAATTCCATAATAGGTGCCCTTTAACAAAAAAATTTGCTTCTGTAGCTATTTGTGTCTGTGTATTGTCTTTAATATTAATAATGTCAAGGGCAGCAGACATAGTCATTCGGTATAACCAGCCTTGGTCATTCGGTAAAACCGATATATAGTAAATATTTAAATTGAATACTTTTGTTTTTAATAACTAAAGGAACTACAATAATACAAATATAAAGCAGATTAGGCTTTTTTTTCTAGATTTCCCCTTTTCTCATTTCCCTGTGCAATGTTTTACTTGAATATGTTGGAGGGTTTAGAGTAGTCTTATAAAATGAATACATTTATGAGATCAGTGATAATGTTATTTTATATTTCTTCTGTGTTACACATCTCAACATCAATGTCAAATAATATTTTTTTCATGAATAATTATCTGAAAATTAATCATTTTAAACATACTTATGGTTAAACCAAATGACTTTTTTGGTGACAATTTTTTTCCATCTTGTAAATAATGACAAAAACAGTGTTAATTGATTGCTAAAAATACATAATCTCATTGTGTTAACACTTTGTAAAATTAAAAAATGGTTTCAAAATTAATTATATCTCCATTAAAAAAAAGATTTACTTTTAAAAACCTTATTCGGCAATGACCCAAAAACATGATATCAGAGTTTTAAAATCAACATTCTAAAAGAGAACAATACATCACGGTTGTTTAAAACCAATGAGCATTAAGCTGTGTCGTCAGCAAGTTGTTTCCCTCCGTGCTTTTGATCAGCGCAGTCGGTGGAGAGCAACTGCTCTCGACTGCAGAATCCGACAAGTCCGCCTCGCCGGCGCCACAGCTTTTTTTACATAAGTCAGCATGACATCAGAGCAAGGCGTACATTTCTAACCCGCATGCATCTCGCGGTTATCACCGGTGGTCGGTTCTGCACAGATTTTGCTCATCTCAAACGAGCCTACTCTGTTCATCACAGTGATATCAGCAATACTAGTCAAGTCATTTGGATTAATATCACCCTACCTTTAAGTCATTTTTAAGTCATTCCTTTAAGTCATTTTTGATTATTTAAAGTTTTAAAGTCAATTGACATTTATAATATAGACAGAATCAGTTGAAATGTTCTTCAAATGTATTTTTCTTTAATACTGGTTACCCAACCACAATTTATGTTTGGTCAGCTGTTTAGATTATCTTGCATGTTTAATGTAATAGGGCGTTGCTTCAGACTTGATGAGGGAGATTTTTGAATGCCCTTGAGGGAGTTATGCTGCGTTTAGGATATATGCTGTCTAGAGTTTACAACCCAATGGGAATAATGCTGCACTTTCGCCATCTTTCTGTCTTGATTGTGCTTAAATGTCATTAAACCATGTCTTTATTAGAATCGCACAACAGTGTCTGTGTGCCCTCCAACACTATCGCTCTGTAACCGTCACTTACTACCCATGCTCTTGCTGTAGGGACGAATGCTGACCACATACAGCAATTGAAACATTACTGCACCACCCCCATCCCCATCTAGTTGGACAAAATAAAATGCATCAGTGTCTGAAATTTTACAATACAGTTTGGGCTGCAGATTTAAGGTACTCAAAACCCATTTGAGCAAACCAATTGTTAGGGCCTCAGCAGTTATAGTGGAACTGATTGTTCTTCTAAGGATTATTTCTGATTTTAATAAGATTTTTGGGGCATTTTTTTCCCAAAAGGTAGAATAGCTGTGGCGAGGGAGGGGCTCTGCAGCACCCCTTTTGGCTTGTTTTCTGGCTCAACCAGAACTCAAACTAGGGACCTTGCAGGTTAGTGAGAGGGAGAGTGAACGACAATTGTAATTTGAGAATTTAAAATTAAGGTCAGCGAGAGGTTAAACTGGAGTTAGTAAAGTTGTCTCATGAAAAGGAGAGCTTAAATGTGCTGCTGGAAGGTAGAATCCAGAGGAGGTATTTTTTAGATGTAGTAAAAGTTAACTGTCTGACTTGGCGTCCACTTTGTTATTACTGAGTGTGTTTATTGGGAAAGCCCAGGAAGCATTTATATCTTTGTCAGTACCGGATAGGAGCAATTACATGGCCACGAAAAAAGCAAAGTGTACGAATTAAACACAGTCTACAAGCTTCAGGGACTAAGGAATTGGAGGAAAGGAGACAAGAGAATGCTTGTAGAGGAGACTAGAGAGTTTCTCTTAACTGATTGTGTAGCATGATTGAAGTGAAAATGTTGTAGGGTTTCTGCGACTTGATTGTATTGTAACAATATAAAAACATAATTCCAGATAATTTTGCTATTATATAAGCAAACATGAAGTAAAAACACCTGCTGATTCTTCCATTTGAAATATGTTAGCACTTAAAAGAGCTACAAAGTTTTTTTTTTCTTCAGGGGATAGTATTGTCCATGGCTGCATTCTACTTCTCTACAATCTACCACAGAGGTCTTCAACCCTGCTCCTGAAGGACCCCGAACACTGCATGTATTCTTTGTCTCCCTAATCAAACACACCTGATTCAACTCATTAGCTCATTATCACATCAGCTCCGGACTATAACCCTTGATTTCCACCGGCTGCGGATCGGCTCCGCTGCGTGTCGGCTCCGTGCTCCGCTGTCCTTCAATACCCACCAGGTCCGGATTTGTTGGCGGAACGGCTGCGGCCGAGGACCCACGAGATCTCGCTAATTCACGTGTGATCGCGCGATATGTAATTTCGATAAACAGAACCACCAAACCAGGAACAGTTTTACGCCATGATCATCATATTTTCTGCCAAATATGATCCGCCATGATCACGGTGTATTTTATTTTGAAAATTAAACGGATCTTTTATTTTGTTTTGGTTTGTTCTGTTTTTTGCTCGACTTCCTGTCCTGCGCACTCTGCCCTGTATGCTGCGGAGCTCTCCGGCATCCGGCATCCGGCATCCGGCATCCGGCAAAAATAGAAGCTCTGCGTATCTGCTCCGAAAGGCTGCGGATCGCCGGAGTCAGAACGCAGCCGTTCCGCAGTCAGTGAAAATACACACATTGACTTCAATGGAAACCTATTGACTCCGCCGCCGTTCCGGAGCGGATCCGCAGCCGTTCCGCAGTTGGTGGAAATTAGGGGTAAGTCACTCCCGAGTTTAAGTCGCATCAGTCAAAAAATTGTCATAAAGAGGAAAATAACATATATAAGTCGCACTGGACTATAAGTCGCATTTATTAAGAAATTTATCTCACAAAATCCAAGACCAAGAACAGACATTTAATCTGGAAAGGCAAGTTATTCAGCTACACAACAGCACACAGAATAACAGGCTGAATAGTGTCCGGTGTGTTAACGTAACACATTAACAGTTATTCAGTGACACAATAGCATAAAGAACATATACCTGGGAGGCTGAATAGGCTAAATTAACATTAGCCAGCGAGTCCAACAAGTTACCGGTAAACAAAGACCAAGCTCCTGCAATCATCACTGAATCCATTGAGTTCTTCCTCGGTGTCGCTTCTGAACAACTCCGCCAACTAGAGCGCCCTCTCGCGGCTGTAGATGGAAATTTTTTCTCTTGGTTCATCTCAGTCAGTATAAATTAATTTTGATATATAAGTCGCACCTGACTATAAGTCGCAGGACCAGCCAAACTATGAAAAAAAGTGTGACTTATAGTCCAGAAAAATACGGTACTTAGAATTACGATGCTTTTAGGAAAAGCAGCCTTAAAGGCACAGTCACATTTACTGTTATATTTTTTACTTTTCTTCCAAGTTCAAAACATTTAAACTGATTCTAAGTTTATTTGTAACTAACTACTGTTTTAATAAAGGACACTGGAAAAAACGAATAGGACATTCGGACACAGGACGTGCTGCGTCCTAAAAATAGTAGGAGTATTAAGTAAAATCTGTGGACGGCACCTGCTGTTCGTTCCTCTGCTGAAACCGTGTCAGTAACTAGTGTATTTGATTGTCTAGTCAAGTCAAGTTAAGTCACCTTCATTTATATAGCGCTTTTAACAATATAGATTGTTTCAAAGCAGCTTTACAGTGATAATAGGAAATTAAAGTAACAGATATTTTTGGCTTTATGGCAGCTCTAGAATAAAGTTACTATCCAGCTAAAATTAGATTTGATTGATTCACTTCCGTCGAAACGATCATTAGTTATTAACTTAGGGGGCGCTAACACGACACCGTTCTAACAGAAAACCCTTAATGCGATCCGGCCGCTCATTTTGCACAAAACAGTGCCTGGTATCTCGAGAACGCAAACCATGAAATAAGTTCCAAGGTACAAGCCTTGAAAAATGTATAATACAGATTTTTTTTATCATTTCCGCATAGCCACGTGAACCGGAATTATCCCAACAAACGTTTTATCTGTACAGAGGTAAAGGGAAGGGAGGGAGTCCTTCAAAGGGGAGAGACTAGTTGACACTTCATTTGTAAGTAATCAGCAATATTTTAAAATGGATACGATATTTAATAGGGAGACAATGCAGTGTTGACAGAACGGGGCTAATGCATCATGGTTCTGGTAAGAACTCGAGCTGCTGCATTATGGACCAGCTGTAGTTTGTTTATTAAGCGTGCAGGGCAACCACCCATAATATCATTACAAAAATCTAGCCTTGATGTCATGAACGCATGAACTAATTGTTCTGCATTATTCATTGAGAGCATATGACGTAGTTTAGATATATTTTTAAGATGAAAAAATGTGGTTTTACAGATACTAGACACGTGACTTTCAAATGAAAGATTGGTATCAAAGAGCACACCCAGGTTCCTAACTGACGACGAAGACTTAACAGAGCAGCCATCAAGTGTTAGACAGTACTCTAGGTTATTGCGTGAGGAAGTTTTTTGTCCAATCATTAGAATCTGTGTTATTTCAGAATTTAGTAGTAGGAAATTGTTAGTCATCCAGTTTTTTTATATCAGCTATGCATTCCGGTAATTTTGTGAATTGGTAAGTTTTGTCAGGGCGTTTGACTTAGCAGATATAACTATAACAACTATAACAGCTTTCATTGGCCAAGGACCGACCAGAGGCCATCTGACTGACATGTAACGCAACCAATCACAGTTTGTTTTGCTCTGCGTCATGTTTAGGGGCGTGAACATTTAACGTCGATGTCTCTACAATAACAGACCGGTGTGTAAAACTCTTGAACGTATTTTAAAGAGTCTATGCTCGAACTTTACATACTTCACATACTTTTGAAAATCCAGCATTTAGATGATCCTGATAAGTGCTCATTGTCACAGTTGTGAAGACGACGGCATTCTTATTCCATGAGGGGTTTGGCGTCACGGCATCTTTGTTTCCAGGCAGACCATTAAAAAACGCAACACACACATCTCCCAGATATCTTGTGGAATTCAACCAATCCGATGACGACTTTGAAAATCCTGAAGTGTTTCTAGTTAAGCTTGCCATATGCATCAGACTTTCAGCCAGCGGCCCGTGCGCGTCACCTGAGGCTGAGACTAAGATGGTGTTGACTCACTGCCTTTGTCGAAATCTGTGTCTAAGTACAATGGTGATGTATCAAACTACTCGTCAAACGAAATGTACAGATTGCAAATTTAGAGCTGCTCCAGTGCAGTGGTATAGTACTCACATGATTTATTTCCTGTAATGATATAGGGAACACGTGTTATACAGGAATCATGTAACATGTTTTTACTTACAGTATAGCCTATATTCAATTTAGTTTTAATCCAAATGGCTGAGTGAGCGAACATAATCAAGCACATGCAACAGAAGCTGCCTCCTCACTGTCAAGTAGCATTATAAAGTATGTGAATCATTTGGCTTTCTTTGCTTTTGAAATATCTATAGTAAATGAACAATTTAACAACAAGCTTTAGCAATGTTTCTGTGAAAGGGATGTGTGCTTGAAGTGTTACATGCTTAAAGTGTATCTTCACTGTAACAATACAAAGTGGGTTGAAAATCAATGTTGGTAGTATATGTAAATGAACAATGTTTACTCATTCTCTGTTACCACGTTTATTTGTCAGAAAAAGTCTACACTTTAAACAGCATTTTGTTGAGCTTTCTGACAGCATTTCGTTTCAGGGGGTTGGGCCGAACTGACAAAATGGCAGATTTTTTGCAGATTTTCCGTTTGAGAGTTCTCTCCATATTTACTATCATTTGCAGCCTTTAGCACTGCCTACAACGTGCTGGATCCTTTACTGGAAACTGAAAATATCTTTGAATTATTTGCATCCGGACAAACGTCAACACCGTTATGACTACAATTTTGCTAAGTACTTCCTACCAAAGCAAAGAGCAATTGATTCTACTAAGCGAATCCAAACTGATGCAAAGATGATTTTTATTGTATGAGGAGAAAAAAGGAACCCTGGGGTTCTATATACTAGAACTTGACTTGATTTTAAAGAACCCTTTACAGTATGTCAAAAAGGTTTTATATAAGGAGATATGTTTTAAATGATTGTCTAACAATTTCATGTTTAAGTGGTTATTTTCATGTTTCAAGTGATAAAGTATGTGTATGGGCTGTTTAGTTCATAAAAAAATGAGAAATGAATTAAAACAATATTAATTCATTAAAACTAAATCCATGAAATAATCCATGATGGGAATCCATATGACGCGCCTGACTGAACCCTTTAAGGTTCTATATGGAACATTTTATTCTAAAAGTGTAACAGAATAACCACTGGTGTACTTCATCAAATTAACTATGAACAGTTGAGTTTTAAAACTGAGTTTGAGTTTTAAATTTCTAAATACTTACTCGCTGTACTTTTGAGGACTTACCATACATTTTCATAAATTGTTCTCATATTTATAATTACTACACTGTGACCCTAACTCTTACAGACATTATCTGGCATTTACATTATTATTTTTTTAGTGAATACCATGGTTAGATTTAAAGGGTTAGCTCAATTCTGTCATTATTTACTCATTCTTAAAGCGGCATTTACTGTGCGATTTCTGTGCAATTTCAGCAAGGTTACCAACTCACACTGTACGAGTAAATCTTATGCGATTTAAAGCCAAAGCTCACAATTTATGTGCTCACACTATACGTGTGAAAAATGTACAATAACCTCCTCCTCCTCCCAATACCGTTATCAGTATATGTTTTTGTCTTGAGAGAATATGTGCCGAAAGCTTGTCAGTTTTTACTTTCACTTTCTGTATATTGAATAATTGAAAGGGGTTTTTGAGACTTTCACGCAAAGTTTGGACATTGTTGTGTGATATCCACTGACTTGCCTTCATGGTTTAAAATGTAAAGATTTCCAGTATTGTAACGTAACATTTTTCTTTATCACCAATTGCCAAATTCACATTTCCCGTAATAATAAAATTAAGTAGACAAAAAAATAAGTAAATGAGTAAATTAAGTGAAAAGCGAAAGAAGTAAATTAATGATCAAGTAAATTAATAAAAGAGGCGCCGGTGTACTGTATATGTACACAGGGGGCTTGGAAGACTTTGGTCATATGGTTTATCCATTTTGCAACACAAACTGGAGGTGAGCAACAGTTTGCTAAATTGCTGCCACTGAAAAAAACAATAAGTAAAATTTACTTAATTTTTCTTTAGTAAGTTTTTGCACACATATTTTTTAATTACATTTCACATATGGAATTAAGTAAACTCTACTTAGCTAAGTTAAGTGAAAGTAACAAAGAAAATAAGTTATTTTAACTTTTAACTAGTAAAAGGTTGAATAATATCTATTCCTTTGCAATATATTTCACCCAAACAATATAACATTGAATTAAACCGCACTTTTAAAGCATATGCTTTACTGTGAAACATCTAATTAATTTAATACAATATATTGTGTGAGACATCATATCTACACATTAGAAGTTACGTGTCATGTGAACACAGAAACCTCAATACTTGGTAGACAATACACAATGACGGTAACATTGGATGGATCATTTTTGTATTTGAATGTGTCATTTTGAGTAGAAAAATATCTCCAAATGTCACAAAATGGCAAGTTACTAATCCTAACAACAAAAGCAATGATAAAACAGTATAAATATAGCTGGAAAATAGTAAAAAATCTACCTCATTAATTATTCAAGGACCAGTGCATGATGGGAACACCAGTATCAGAAAAGTTGAGTTATTTTAGTATTTAGTTTTGAGTTACAGAACTTAAAGATCTCCTTATTTTCGTTTTCTTTCAAATGAAATGGTTTAACTTCTGTTCGCACAGGCGCAGTGAAGAACAAAACACTGAGATTAGGGCAAACAACTCTATCAACTATGCGATACCCTCACAAGGGGCGACCAAAATTTCTGACATGCCAGAAATTCATCCGACCATCCGATTGGCGGTTGGGAGAGGATTATTGGCTCTCGTTTCCCCCTGTACACTGCAAGAACACTGCACGACACACGACAAAGCTGAAAATTGGCCCTACTCAAAACATAAAGTTGCATGAGTCCGAATTCGGCTTAAAATCAGACAAAAATCGCACAGTGTATGCCCAGCCTTTACAGAAAGTTACAACACTTTGGACCACACTGACTTTCCTGCAAAAGCTGATCATATGGAAAAAAACAAACCGATTACGTGCACACAAGAAAACTGTGTAACTACGTGAGAGCGAGGCCTACGTTTGCGTTTAAATGCACTGTGTAAGCAACATACTCTAGTCCCCCACCCCAATGCAATTCGTGCCCACAGCCAACAAACCACACACACAGTCATCTGTACACAGTCATTTGTGTATTCCAATCAAACACTGGTTCCTTTTAATTTTCAGGAATGACTCAAGTCTCTGTATGTACACACTTCAACAATGAAATGACAAAAGCACTACTCTAGAATGAGGTCATAAATAAAAGATTGGTACACACTGAAGAGAGCATTGTCTTTGTAAGCTATTACAAAGGAACATTTTGTTTCTCAGATGCATAGCCAATATGAATGTGTTTCGACCACCATAATACTGCCATTTTGCTACATCTACTTTAGGAAGACCAGAACCTCAACAATCTTTATCAGATCAGAGCCTCATGGTACAGGTTCTACAAAAACCCCTGAACCTTAAAACAATAAGTAAAGAGGGCTTTAATAGTGTATAGTATACTAGGATGTACTGATTCAAGCATATGATGATGCGCTTTGTGAAATGCACTTTCATGTAATTTCCATAACATCATTTAAAGCTAAATTATAAATGTTGTTCTCAATGAGCGCTAGGGCTGCACGATATTGGAAAAAAATTACATTGCGATATTTTTTCCCCAAACGATATATATTGCGATATTGAGAGCCATAACTCCAGGCTAAAGACAATAATTACCATTTCATGATATTAATAATTTCACTAATAAGCAAGCTTCATTACAAGTGACAAAAAGGTCACTTAATATTTTATTCCAAAATTAAAACATTTCTGTAAACACAAAATCAGAACACATTTTTAAATAAAACAGCAGCTTTACACAAACCCCCCTGATTGGTTTGCAACAATATAACTTAAAATAAATATATTTTTATAAAACAACAAGCATTTTGGTTCACAATCTTTTAAGTCAACTTTTCTTAGCCAAAGTGCCAAAGTAAAACAGTGTTGGTCATCATAATCATATGAAATAAACAAAATGAAATAAAACTTTAATATATTTTGTTGTATTAAATCTTCTAAACAGATTAGAGAACATGTTTCTGTAAACAGAAAAGCCGAACACATTTAAACAGCAGCTTTACACCATACCGCCTAGAGCGAGCGCGCCCGCGAGACAGACACTGTGCTCCAAATGTGCGTGCCTCATGAAGCGCATGTAATATCTCCCGCTGGTGCTACTGTGCTATACCTTTCACATCGCATGTTCCGGCAATGTGACTATCGCTCACTCGCACATCGCGATGTCGATGTTAAAACCGAATATCGTTCAGCCCTAATGAGCGCAGAGGCTTGGTGTGGCCAGTGAAAGAGCATGAAAACATTTCCTGTCTCTTGACCATCATTATTATTGAGATAAGACAGTGATTTGATTCCAGACATCAGCAGTGGACAAACACAGGAGTAATGATGGATGGAAAAAGAGACAATGATGTTTAAAGGGGTTATGAATATGAACTGCTTTTTTATTTTATAATGTTCTCTGAGGTCCACTTACCTGTATAATGTTATGGTCTATCCTGTTTTTGACCCTTTCTTTGAGGGTGTGTCTGTGTTCACACTTGGCATGTTTGGTTCGATTAAAACGAACCCTGGTGCGATTGCTCTGTTCGTGCTGTTCATTGTGAACGCTGCCATCCGAACCCTGGTGCACACCAAACAAACTCTGGTCCATGTTGTGTTCATATTTCATTCGAACCACACCAAAGACATTTGAACAAACAAAAACAGGAAGATGAGATCCTAAAAAGGACAGAATGATCACGCATACTTGTTTTTTCTTGTTATAGTTGCGATATTGCCCCCAGTTCGGTGCAGGCAGAACCACGTCTCCTCGCAGCAGAAATTCCTGCCGCTCTTTTGACTCTTTTACACATAAGCTCTTCACGAGTTCTCATCTGGTTAAAATACCATCACATGTGCTACGGACATACAACAAGTATAGTCACACAGCACACAGCATTGTTTTGGATGTTCAGCAAGTTCCGTCTCAAAATAGGCAAGATACTATAAAGGCAGACCAATCAGGTTGTGAATGTATCCCTTTGCCTTTAGTTTTATCTTCAGGTTTGTTGATAAAAAAATAAAAAAATTCTGAACCAAACAAACCAAGCTAACCCAGCTACAAGCGTGACGCACCCTGAAACACTCCATTTTGATTGGCATGCCACGTTAAAAGACTTGGAACTAAATGACAACTGCTATGATTGGGTAACTGTTTTGCTTATTAAAATAGTTGTCAACGTTCCCGTTACATGTGTGGAATTGTTTTGATAACTTCTGATGTTGAAAAATGGCAACCAGTGAAATTTAGCCATACACGTTTGAGCCAGAGTCTTATCCTGAATCAGAAGACAGCGAACCTACACCTCAAATACCATGGATACTCCAGTCTGCGACAGCATAGTAAATAATAGTGGTCATCTGCAATTGATTTTTTGATGGCTGATGCCGATATCTTGGAGCAGTCCTGGAGGAGCTCCAACACTGCACATGTTAGATGTCTCTCTTATCTGACATTATCTGATATTAATTTGAGATCTTGGAGTGCTAATGAGCTGATCAGTTGAATCAAGTGTGTTTGATTGCAGTGCTGGGGGAACTCCAGGATCAGGATTGGGAACCACTGTTTTATGCCCGTACACATTGTAGGATTTGGGGTTGTCCAAGATGAAAGATGATTAATCGTGGCGATTTCTGAGGTCGTGGCTCCTAAACGGTGGTCCTATGTTGTACAGCGAGAGACGTTCAAAGACGGCTGTTGTCACGGTCTTGTGACCAAAGATAGCCTGCGATCATTTTCTGACATTGTCAGAAATTTAGCATGATCATTTCACAGTGTGTTTGCTGTTCTACTGACTAGCCAATAAAAATGCAACATGAAATGGCGTATTGATCAACACAACCTGACGCTAAAACTAAAAACTACTTACCTCAAGCTCCATTTGCAAGATTGGCATGCCAAGTTGGCCTCTTTTCCCCTAGCCTAGTCCATATTCTCCTCATTCGCTTCCTCTTTTTTTCAGCGCACATAAAAACCACAATTGTCAAAGTGTGATTCACCTTGCTCTGTTTGTTTACCACTAACGCATGCTGATGACGTGTTATTCTTCTATACTAACTTGCGTCGTAGCCTACGATTCAAAAGGTGTCATCATCGTACAGTCTACATACATGTCGAATAGTGTTGTCACGGTACCAAAATTTCAGTATTCAGTACCGATACCTGTGAAAGTCCACGGTTCTCGGTACCAATTTCGGTACCAAAGCTAATTTAGATTAAATTTGCATATAAAGTGTATATCAATTTGTTAGACAACATTAGATCAAATGACCTAACAATAGTTATATACACTGAAGCAATTATTCTCCTTGGGGTAATATAAAAATGTAGCCTAATACATTTTTAAAATCAAAAGTTGTATCTGTTCATGAACAATCAAGTGTTTGTATTAAATAACATTCACAAACATACATTAATGTTGTAAAAATATATTGTTCACCTCGATGTGTTGATGTTAGATAAGGCATTAAGTAATGTTAATGAATGGTATCTTATTGTAGTGTTACCAACTAAACAGGAGATAAAACGTGTTTTATTTGACTTGACTGACCTTTTATTTAATCCAAAATGCGTTCATATTTAATTTTAAAAGGCCTTTTAAACTAGATACAACCGCACACGATACCTCTTTAGGGGCCGTTCACATATCGCGTTTTATGCGCGTGCAAATTCTTTACTTCAAATGTAGGCGCGCGGCTTATAATAGAAGCATCTCAACAGGTCATGATGTGACAAAAACCAGCGGCCTTTCCGTAACAACATGGAAAGCTCGGCCGAACAGCTGATCATAGCTGTACAGGGCGGCTTTTTATTTCTAATCTCAATGAATATATCTAGTAGTAAAGCTAATGCAAGGGCTAGAAATCAATTAATTATTTGATGATACTTCCTCGTCATCATGGAGAGCGCAGTTTGCACCGCTTTCTCCTTTCCACAAGCGCGTGCTTTCCCGTTGCGGCTGTCGTTGCTATGCAACCATGAACAGAGGCGCGCCTGGAAAACGAATTTGTGAATGTGAACGGCTCTTTCCTCCTTTCTGGTCAACAAGTGAATTCAGAGCCACCGCATTAGAAGCGCCGCCGGTCGCCGTGTCTCAGTGTGTTTATGAAGAGGACGCAACTGTGCACCTTTCAGACAGCGCGTCAAGAACCGGATTAACCCGATACTTCAGTACCACCGGTACTTAAGAAAAGCTGGTACCGTATCCATTTAATTTTTTTAGTACCGAAATGGTACCGAAGTACCGGGTCTTTTGACAACACTAATGTCGTACCCAAGTTTATCAGATCCATGTTGTACAGTGTGATTTTGAATGATCTTCTAGGATTGCTGAAATCCGTAGCAGGCATTAGAGAGCAGATTGGCTGATGGCCGATATAAAGTAGACATGGTTAAAATGATCTGCTGAAGGGAAGAAAGGTGATTTAAGTGACTTAGGTTAGGTGAACGCAGCATGGTTGTTGAGGGAACGTTCTCAGAACGTTGGCTAACACAAGATAATTAAGTTAATAATTGTGTGATGATGATTGACCATTATTGATGTTAACAAGCAGAATCACCAAAGGAGAAAATCTAATTTTTTCAGTGTTTGCTTTAGTTGGGCTCTTGACCCTTACTCTTTTAACTTTAGATTTTGATTGGCTGTTGTAACTGAGTTATAGCTGTCAGATGAATAAATAGAAAGGGGATCAGGTGGTGTTGGTTATGTTTTGACGTAATCATCATTTGACCTGAATCGCTAAACTTAATTGCATTTAGTCATTTAACAGACGCCTTTATCCAAAGTGATTTACAAGTAAAATTTAGAGAGTTGGGTTTATCTTGTTGATTACAGCAGCCTGGTGATTCTACAGCATACAATTTATAGCATTTTCTATAGAATAAAAAGTATTTCTTAAAGGTTCTGTTCTAAAGATTTTATTAGACACACAGACATCAATATTCAGCCTGTGAATCTCAACAATGGTGACAATAACTGTCATGCATTGCAGTATGAATAAATTATGATCTGAATTGTCTTATTCATTTCCTTTTCCTAATTAAATATTTCATTTGTCACCATTGTTGAGATTCATACACTCATTATTGATGTTTGTTTGTGCCTAAACTATTTTTTATTTATTTTTATCAAAACATCTTCTAAGAAATCCTTTGGAATATATTGAAAATGTTGGATCTTATGCTGTAGAATCACTGTGTTGCTGTAATCAACAATACAAATCTAAGTCAGAGATTAGGCTTTAAATGAGTTTTGTGATTCAGGTCAAATGATGATTATGTCAAAACATAACCAACAACATCTGATCACTTTTTCTCTTTGTGCATCAGGCAGTTATAACTCAGCTACAACAGCCAAACAAAAACTAAAGTTAAATATGTAAGGGTCAAGAGAACAAACAAACACTGATCTCCATAATGGTGATAGTGATTTATCATAGTGATTTTCTCCTTTTGTGATTCTGGTTGTTAACATCAGGTGTCTTCAATAATGGTCACTCATCACTCAATTACTCATCACTCAATCTCATTAACTTGGAGTTTTTGCTGTGTACCTTTTAGGAGAACATTCTGGGAACCAAAATAAAACTACCCGCTGAAAACATTATTAGACCTTCATGGTAATGTTCTCAGAACGCTTTTAGAACAAAACATTTCTAGCTGGGGAGCTGGTCTGAGCATTTCAGAAACTGCTGATCTACTGGCTCTTTCACACACAACCTCTCAGTGTTTACAGAGAATGGTCCGAAAAAGAGAAAATATCCAGTGAGCGGCAGCTCTTTGGGAGAAAATGTGGTGAAAATGATTATATTATATTAGTGTTTAAACAAAAACACTACAGAAAAATAAAACAAAACAACTAGAAGTAAAGTGAGTATCAAGCGATCTGTAACAGACAAAGCAATAGTTCACAAGGTAAACACATTGTTGCTCACACGTATGTGTTGCGCCATTCCAGTTAAGTTAATATGCTTTACTGTGTAGTCATTTAACCATGTACAAGATAAGAACAAATTTGACACAAAATAAAATGAAAATAATGTTATTCATTAACATAAATTGATTGCCAATATCCCCAAAAATGTAATCAACAATGAATAATAAATGTAATTATTCAGTGACTAATATGGAGTGCTTTTTCAACATGTATTCACATGACATAATAAATGTGAACGCAAACAAAAAACCGAACATGAATGAAGTTACAGTACGAAACGTGCATCGCGATATAATGAATATATAATACAATATCCTATTCCTAACCAGTCTCTAAAACATGGGAAATTTATAAGGAGTTCACAGTAACACCTAAACAGTCTTATTATAGTGATAATAATGTAGCATACTGAATTATCTATTATTATTTTGGGAACTATAGTTTGAGCAAATATTGATGTTTTGGGGTGTTCAAGCCAATCACCCTCAGGTTGTATAGTAGTATAGTCTGCGTTAGCACCAGTATAGTGTGACAACTTTGCAGCATCATTCACATGTTGTTGATTCCTGTTTTATATGTGTTTATACATTAAATAACTAGTTTGGTTACAGCTAATTCAGTACACTTGCTGAAGTCAGCCTGTAGCTCTGTAGCTTCCAGCTCTGTTCCATGGATCAAGGCTTGCATTTCACATCCTGCCCATGCCATGATCATGTGCGAAGTACTTTAGACCTACAGGTTATGTTTTACAGTAATGCAGAACTGGGCTTTCTTTGCTAGTGAAAGTACTTCTTCATTATCACTGTCAATTCTCTTCCTTTCTGGCTCTTCCTGGCTTCTTTGGATCCTCTCTTAATGACAATACCAGACTAAATCTTTTTTTGTAAAACTGGTCTCTGTGTGCATTTCTAGACATCTTTTGCGATTTTAATGTTATTGTTTCCTTTTTGGATTAATTCCTTGTGTTGTAGCATTTGTCATTTGACAACAGCGTTAGGTCAAAATGTCTGCAAAACCAATATGTGTGTGTGTGTGTGTGTGTGTGTGTGTGTGTGTGTGTGTGTGTGTGTGTGTCTGTGTCTGTGTCTGTGTGTGTGTGTGTGTGTGTGTGTGTGTGTGTGTGTGTGTGTGTGTGTGTGTGTCAAAATGTCCCAAAAAGATGGCAATATCTGAAATCCTTGTCCTTGTGGGGATATTTTTTTGGTCCCTGTGTTTATTAATCATACTAAGTGATGTTTTTTTTTTTTTTATGTATGTATAAATGCAGAATTTTTTATGTGATGGGTAGGTGTATTTCTTTGTATGTCTGTGGAAAGTCCCCATAAAACGTGAAAACCCAACGTGTGTGTGTGTGTTTCCACTTGTTTTATAAGACTACAGTAGACACTTAAAGGGCACCTATTATGACATTTAAAATGTTCCTAATGTTGTTTTGGGAGTACAATGATGCTTTTATCAATTAAACTGTGTTATAATAATGATTATAGTCCACTGCTTTGTAGTTTGTAGTAAAAAACTAAAAATAAGATAAAGAATTTAATGTTATGTTAGCGAGCATATAGCCCAGAGTTTATATTGTAAAAGCACAATCAGTCTTTGTTTGCATTAGCCCGATGCATAAACATAACGTAAAAAAAAAAATAAAAAATCAGTTACGTTACTACGAGGTATTACTCTATTCTTTAAGACAACTCTGAAAACAACGACAAACACTTCACATATCTCAATACAATTGTCATTGAAGACCTAGAAGCTAAACGGTGCTTACACAACAAACAAAATAATTATTAAGCATGCTACATAAAATATAAAAGCAACAATTATTAATAACACTTACAGGTTGTGATATGGAGGAGGAAGCTGATGCAAATACACATGAACCTTCCTTCAATATCAGCCGGCTCGCGAATCCAAGTTTGATTGCATTTAAGTTGGTAAAGCAATTGTCTTCAAAATGGCGCGAACAAAGCTCAAGGCTCGGACTATACTTCTGTGGTATAGTTGTATATATGAATTGTAGCCACTTAGTCTTCAAATGCTCCTCCTTGGGCAGATGAAAAAAGTTGGCTTTTGAGTCGCACTTCAGAACACAGCGTCTCGTCGCCATGATATTTTCCCTGGCCTTGGAGCGCAATAAGTGGGCGTATCGTATTCAAATAACTTGACAAGTTGATGTCATCTAGTAAGAGAAAAAGCTTCGGTCTTCTAACGATTCATAAATATGACTCAGAGTCGACTCTTACTTTTGAAAGACAATAACTTTATATACGGTGCACTTTCATATTTCAAACTTTGCAGGATGTTTTTGTTCACTTAGATCTATGTTACACACTACATGAAAGGTAATTTTCAAAATTCCATAATAGGTGCCCTTTAATACAAGTTAAAAAATGCAGATGTGAATGCTTGACCAACAACGCATTGCAAGTGTGAAATCCTGTTGTACATGCTTAACAAGTGTTCTGGCATTACGATGAGGAATCCCTACTCAAGAAGTGATAGTTACCCTCAAATGTCTGAGCCAATGCTAGAAGCACATGTTAAAGTGTATCTATAGATAGCTTAACTAGTTTAACTAAATATGCATTTCAAACACTGCAGATGTGCCCAACACATAAGAAAACCAATGACCCCATCACCCTAGATCAATTCAATTCACATTTATTTGTATAGTCAGTCTGATGTCCCCTCTCCCACTGTGGTTCTTGTTTCAGTCTGTAGGAATGTTTCAGTTCTCTCTGGACCATGTCAGGCTCCTCTTTGATTTGACCAAGTTGCTGGACTTTGGACTACAACTCTGGCCATGTGCAGATGTGTAATATTCTATTTTAAAGGTTCCTAAATTTGTTTTGGAGTCTCCTATATATGTTTATATGGCCCAGTCTGTTGTGATTGGTCTACCGGCTATTACCATTTCTGAATTTCAGCTCCCGATCTCCCTCAGTTATATACATTGTGATTCGAACAGTAACGATGGCATTGATTTTACGGAAATCAATTGAATGAATTCCAGCCTTTTGAAGTGCATGCAAAGTGTATTTGCTTTAGCAGCGTAGAAATCAGTGCCTTCTTGACATGTCGACAACACGAACCAAACTCTTCCAGTCTCAGCTATACCTAAAAATGTTCAAGGGTCAAAGATGTTGTTAGCAGGCAGCCTGAAGACCATAGGCTGGCTTCATGAAAATGTGTTACATTGTTAAGGTTCGTAACAGGAGTTGAGACTACAATTATTTCCGACTTATTTCGGCAGTTTAGAATCGATTATTTCTTTTAGGAGACCATTTTTTTTTAACTTTAATTATCCTGCACTTTGATCTTTTAAAATGCTTTGCAGATCTTTTACATTCAGCAGCCATATCACCCTGTAGCCCAAGACTGGTTGCCCACTGAAGCTAAGCGGGGCTGAGCCTGGTTAGTACCTGGATGGGAGACCTCCTGAGAAAACCAGGTTGCTGCTGGTAGAGCTGTTAGTGAGGCCAGCAGGGGGTGCTCACCCTGTGGTCTGTGTGGGACCTAACACCCCAGTGTAGTGACGCAGCTCATATACTGATTGGCTTCATCACGGTCTCCTCTCCACCAGTAAGCTGGTGTGTGGTGGGCGTTCTGCTGCAATATGGCTGCCGTCGCATCATCCAGGTGGATGCTGCACATTGGTGGTGGTTGAGGAGATTCCCTCTTCCATGTAAAACGCTTTAAGTACCCAGAAAAGCGCAATATAAATGCAACTAATTATTATTATTACATTCACAAACGTCTCGGTTACGTATGTAACCCTCGTTCCCTGAGTACAGGGAACGGAGACGTGTCGTCGGGGGAGTTTCCTGACGAATTGGGATCACGCTAGGGAGACCATTTGCCTACGAGAGAATTAAAACGAGCCAATGAAAATTGGCATGCAGGAATGCATTCCGCAGCCCGCCTACCAGCGCGGGAATAAAAAGCGGAAGCAACGCATGCATAGTGCTTTTCGCTGAGGAGCCGAACGGTGTCCAGTCCTCCGCGAAGGTACAGCAACATGGCGAGGGGACGACACGTCTCCGTTCCCTGTACTCAGGGAACGAGGGTTACATACGTAACCGAGACGTTCCCTTTCGTCCTGGGAACTCCGACGTGTCGTCGGGGGAGTTCCCTGACGAATTGGGATCCCTAATAAAACGCCATGGTGCTGGCCCCTTCCAGCGCCCAGCTAAGCTACCCTGCAGCAGTTTCTTGTAATAAGTTGCGGGAGCTAGCTAGGAATCACACTGCTGTTCCACAAGACCCGCTCAGTGGATATTGGATAACACTGGGAAAACGTGCCCTAACCCAAAAAAAGGGAAAGGGAACGCTGCGGAAGCCCCAGCCTGCCTGAGGAAGGCCTGGAATACACATATGTACTAGCCCAGTGGGATAGTGAAACATATGGCAGTCCCTGAGGTGGTCCCATCCTAGGAAGTGGGAGCGAACTCAACAGGGACGACAGAAAGAGTCTGCCAAGGGGAAGACACGGCTGAACTGCACGTGGCATGATGGGTCACAGTAGAGACCACTAGAGAACACCCAGTCTACTAGCAACTCGATTAGAGGTAGCAGACCTGGCGCTGGCGGTCCACTACGCCAGGCACCGGAGGGGTGATGGAGGAACTCACGAGGCTCACCAACGTTGGCGCCAACGGAGCAAGAACGCACGTACCTGGCCGAAGCGCAGGGTGGCGTAGCAAGCCGACACAACCTATTCCCTCGCACCACTGGCCATAGCGAGCACTCGGGAGGAAACAGGTTCCACACGCAGGCTATAAAACCTAGCGAACGTGTTAGGTGTCGCCCAGCCCGCAGCTCTACAGATGTCTGTCAGCGAGGCGCCTTGAGCCAAAGCCCAGGAAGCGGCAACACCTCTAGTGGAGTGAGCGCGCAATCCCTGGAGGACAAGGCTCACCCAGAGACTCATACGCTCGGGTGATAGCATCCACTAACCAGTGAGCCAACCTCTGCTTGGAGACAGCCTTCCCCTTCTGCTGGCCTCCATAACAAACAAAGAGCTGATCTGAGGTCCTAAAGCTTTGCGTTCTGTCAACATAAACCCGCAGGGCGCGGACGGGACAGAGAAAAGCTAGGGCTGGGTCTGCCTCCTCCTGGGGCAGCGCTTGCAGGTTCACTACCTGATCCGCGAAGGGAGTGGTAGGAACCTTGGGCACATATCCAAGCCGGGGTCTCAACACAACGTGAGAAAGGCCCGGCCCGAACTCTAGGCACGATTCGTCGACCGAAAAAGCTTGCAGATCCCCGACCCTCTTGAAAGAGGCCAATGCCAACAGGAGCGCTGTCTTATTGGACAGGATATTAAGCTCCACCGTTGACAAAGGCTCAAAGGGAGGACTTTGAAGAGCTCTGAGCACCAGAGCTAGGTCCCAAGAGGGTACCGGGTGCAAAACACGAGGTGGATTTAACCTTCTAGCACCCTTAAGGAATCTGATGATCAGGTCGTGCTTCCCCAAAGATTTACCCTCTACTGCATCGTGATGTGCGGCTATTGCAGCAACATACACTTTGAGGGTGGAGGGAGACAGCCTTCGCTCCAACCCATCTTGCAGGAAGGAAAGCACGACTCCAATCGAGCAAGTTCGGGGGTCCTCCTGATGGGAGGAACACCAAGCGACGAACAGGTTCCACTTCAACGCATAGAGGCGCCTCGTAGAGGGGGCTCTAGCGGAAGTGATGGTGTCTACCACTGCCTGTGGTAGACCACCTAGAACCTCCGCGTCCCGTCCAGGGACCAGACATGGAGTTTCCAGAGGTCTGGACGCGGGTGCCATAGAGTGCCCCGTCTCAGAGAGAGGAGGTCCTTCCTCAGAGGAATCGGCTAAGGGGGGGCTGTCATGAGGAGCATGAGTTCCGTGAACCAAGTCCTGGTGGGCCAATACGGCACCACTAGAAGGACCTGCTCCTCGTCCTCCCTGACCTTGCACAGAGTCTGTGCAAGGCGGCTCACTGGGGGAAACGCATACTTGCGCCGGACCCGGGGCCAGCTGAGAGCCAGGGCGTCCGTGCCGAGGGTCCCCTCGGTCAGGGAGTAAAACCACTGGCAATGGGTCCGTATCTGGAGAGGCAAACAGGTCTACCTGTGCGGCTCCAAAGACACTCCAAATCAGCTGGACCGCCTGGGGATAGAGTCGCCATTCTCCTGGCAGGGGAGGCTGCCGTGAAAGCTCGTCTGCCACACGGTTGAGCGCCCCTGGAACATGAACGGCACGAAGCGACCTCAGATGCTTCTGACTCCATAGGAGGAGGTGGGAGGCGAGTCGCAACATACGACGGGAGCGTAGACCACCGGGATGGTTGATGTACGCAACGGTCGCAGTGCTGTCCGTACGGACCAGTACGTGCTTGTGTCTGAGAAACCCCTTGAGGCGACACAAGGCTAGGCGTACTGCTTGCAACTCTAGGCAGTTGATGTGCCAATGCAGCTGGGGTCCCGTCCACAGACCCGAGACTGCATGCCCTTGTACGTGGCACCCCACCCCATGGCAGAAGCATCTGTGAAAACCACAGCATGCCTGGACACCTGGACTAAGGGCACTCAGGCCCGAAGAAAACGCAGGATCTAACCATGGGGAGAAGGTTTGGCGGCAGTGCGGGGTCACTTTGACCCAGAACGTGCCGCTCTGCCACGCCCACCTCGGGACTCGATCGTGACGTCAGCGCTGAAGCGGTCTCATATGTAACAGGCCGAGCGGCGTTACTGCGGCTGCAGCTGCAGCTGCCATATGCCCCAGGAGCCTCTGAAATTGTTTCAGTGGAACCGCTGTCCTGCCTCGAAAGGACCTGAGGCAGGTGAGCACTGACTGGACGCGTTCCTCCGTGAGGCGCGCAGTCCAAGTGACCGAGTCCAGCTCCATACCGAGACAAGAGATCCTCTGCACGGGGCAGAGTTTGCTCTTGTCCCAGTTGACCTGAAGCCCCAACCGGCTGAGGTGCCGAAGCACCATGTCCCTGTGATCGCATAGCGAACGCCTAGTTCTCTCATGGGAACAATGGCCACCTCCGCAACTTTCGTGAAGACGCGGGGCGACAAGGCCAGCCCGAAGGGTAGGACCTTGTACTGACACGCTCGGCCCCTCGAAAGCAAACCGTAGAACCGGTCTGTGTCGAGGAAGAATCGAGACATGAAAGTACGCATCCTGCAGGTCGATCGCTGCAACCAATCCTGGGGACGGATGCATTCGAAAATGCGCTTCTGCGTGAGTATTTTGAACGGGAGTTTGTGCAGGGCCCGATTCAAAACTCGCAGGTCCAGGATTGGCCATAACCCACCGCTTTTCTTGGGTACAATGAAGTAGGGGCCGCAAACCCAGACCTCATCTCGGCAGGAGGGACCGGCTCGACCTCATCCTTCGCCAGCAGGACGTGGATCTCTTTCCGCAAGACAGGGGCATCCACTGACTGCACACGGGTGAGTGGATGCCGCTGAACTTGGGAGGCCGGCATGCAAACTGAATTGCATAGCCGAACCGGATGGTGCGGATGAGCCATTGGGACGGACTCAGAAGCGCTAGCCAGGCTTCTAGAGACCGCCCCAACGTGCCCAACCGAACCACCGGCGTACCCGCGGAGGGCAGCGAGGTGGAAGACAGGGACCCGGCTCTGGTGGCGTTGTAGCGACCAAGAGCGGGGTCTGGGCGTCAAACTCGACACCAACCCGCTTCCACCGGGGGGCAGACGGCAGAGAAGGCCCGTGGGCGTTCTGCTGCGGGCTGCCCGGTGGCGAAGGGAGGGGGAGAGACGAGGAACGAGGCCCTGGCTCCTCGTGTCCTGGTCTCTGCGCCTCCAGGCCCAGCTGCAGACCGGAGCGACGCAGCCGAGGCTGCGTCACTGCTATCCGCGAGCTGGGGAGAGGGGAGCGGGAGTGTCGCCGTTCGGGGCGGCGCACACTGCCATTCTGACCCTCTCGGACGGAGGAGACCGGTCTTATTTTACTGCCAGTCCCGACCGTGAGGGGAAACGAGGAGCGAGGCCCGGGGGCCTCGAGTCCTGGTTTCCGCCTCGTCGCCCAGCGAGAGACGAGAGTGACAAGGCCGTAACCCCTCACTGTCATCTAAGCGCTGGGGCCCGTGAGTGACTCAGAGGAAGTGAACTGCTCAAAATTTGGGTACCACTGACTGGATGACCAGCGGCGGAACAGAAACGAAATTCTCCACCCGGCCCTCCCCCGGGGGAAGGAGTGGTGATAACACACACTCCCGAAGAGCAGATATCACATACTTTGGGTCGCTCCTCTCAGGGTCGTTTCCCATCCTCTTGCTGAGGGGAAACAAACCCTGAGCGGGCTGGTTTAAAGGCACTTCTGGACCACCAGTGTGGACATCGTCTGCCCGAGGGCCAGCACTGTGACTAATCACGGTCAGTCACAAGCGCAGCTCCACCCCGAGTCAGAACTACCCACGTGCACTGAATGTGCAGGGGTAGTGAGAGAGAAAAAACTTCTGCAGATTTAGGCATATTTGGCTTGCCATATTGGCACCAAAATGCTTCCATACTGCCAAAATTTTTCACACTCACCCAGACACCCAGAATAGCCCAGGAAAGTGTAGCTGTCAAGTCTGAATCTTCAGCATGAGAACATACTATTATAGTAGGAACGCAGCATCATTTTCAGAGTATAACAGCCCTCTCTCCGATGTAGCGATCGACATCTGTCCTCCCCTGGAGCCCCGAATGAAATGCTTGGTCCCCCATGAGAAGGACCAGAATCCCATCCGAAAGCCTCGACGGCACACGGCACGCTGAACGGCTCAAGCCTTTACATGAAAGGGGAGACGAACAACGTGCCGACGTGGTCATGCACTCATGAGAGAACATGAACCACCCACGAACGCAGTCTCAACACACTGATTAGGCATGTGAAACAGTGATCGTGGCCGTCACCAGGCATGCAAGACAGTGAACGTGGCCATCATTTCGATGACACACGGCACGCTGGGCGCTCAAGCCTTCAGGCAAGGCGAACAACGTGCCGACGTGGTCATGCTCTCATAAGAAAGCATAAACCACCCACGAACACAGTCTCAGCATGTTTGCGATGCGCTAGAGGAGTGGGAAGCTCGTGAGGGTCTTTCACCAGACGAGACATACCGCACTGTAACCCCCTGTAATCACCAAATGCTCATTAGCCAAAGTAGTCCTCTCCTTTTTAGAAAAGGAACTAGATTGGGGAACAAGCAAAAGGGACTCAACCTCGTAGAGGTACACGAGTCTCGACCGCGCATCTAGAGCGCCGAATGACGCGCGCTGGGTTGCCGTGACAACCCGCGCTGTCAGCCGGCGCTCGACGGCACACGGCACACTGAGCGGCTCAAGCCTTTACGTGAAAGGGGAGACGAACAACGTGCCGACGTGGTCATGCACTCCTGAGAGGACATGAACCACCCACGAACGTAGTCTCACACACTGATTAGGCATGTGAAACAATGAACGTGGCCGTCAAATGAGGACAGGAAACGACCGCATCCAGAAACACACGAGTGAAACGTCATCCTGAAAGGGACGCGATCTTCACTCGTGTTGCTCTTTCAGGAAGAAAGTACTCTCTCTATTGTGCTGAAGCACACAGGGACCCAACGCGGCAACACAGCGGGGGAAAACTGCAAGCCCGCTGTGCGCACTCAACCGTTTACCAGCTGTGAGAACAGCTTTCGAATTAACAGCGTGTAGACGCAGCCGGCAGACAGGAATCGCGCGGTCGCTGAAACGCCGTCTCACCAACACAGAGAGATCCCGTCCCGAAACAGCAGACTCGTTGAGCGTAAGATACAATCTCAAAACTCATTCACTCAGAGAGGACACAACCGGTCGGCTCCGAAGCTAAAAGCACTATGCATGCGTTGCTTCCGCTTTTTATTCCCGCGCTGGTAGGCGGGCTGCGGAATGCATTCCTGCATGCCAATTTTCATTGGCTCGTTTTAATTCTCTCGTAGGCAAATGGTCTCCCTAGCGTGATCCCAATTCGTCAGGGAACTCCCCCGACGACACGTCGGAGTTCCCAGGACGAAAGGGAACATGCATAATACACAACGCATGAAAGGTCATTTTCAAAAAAGCCTCATAGGGGCACATGACCTGTTTTGTATATTAAATATACTACTTAGTGACTGGTGGTCAATATGCTTTATTTATCAATGTTAGATTTCTATGTTCTTCCGTTTTTATTTGTTTATCACTATTCTAAATTAACACTGTTCTAAATTACCAAAAACGATAGTTCAGACGAGACCACTTTGGCAAGTTACTTGGGTTTATTAAACACAATTTATCTTTGGCGGTATGGTTCCTTATGGGGGGTTCTTGCTCCATAATTAATTATATACAGAGCTTTAGCATTATCCCCCCTGGATGGAACCATCAGCTTGAGTGATATACAGATGATTAAGACACTTTAGTAATGTCTTTAAAGTAAAACAGTTTTAACATGTAGACGTAGCAGTTAATCCCTGGACGTCTATACTGTAGCTTGGCTATGAGGATGAGAGTCTCTCTGCGATGATGTCCGTGACAGCCAGGACTTGAAAGCCTTGGTAATCTGAAACAAAGGAGACGACAGCCAGAAGGTGCACAGAAATATTCTTGATACTTATAGTGGCGGGAGGGTTGCGAGCAGCTTGAGCATGCTTACGAGTAGTAGTGCCATGTGTATATACAGGTATCCTCCCGGTCTAATAGGAGGATGGTAGTGGTTGGAGCGATTTGACAGCTGACCGCGTCAGCTGATCGCAGCCTATGCCTTCGTGGCCTGTCTGAACTAACGCTCGATTTATAATTGTTTTATATAAACCACAGAATCTTGATCTCTTTGAACATGGAAAAGAATAGCCTATTTAAGAAACTAAGGGTCAGATTTACTAAACAGGGTAAATTAGCGTGAGAGCGCAATTCCAAAAAAGAACTGATGTGAGTGGAAAGTTTACATATTGACAGGCGTAAACCTTAGTAAATCACCTTGCATGATTCATTTAAATACTCTCCTCCCATAAATGTTGCGTCTGAAAGGGAGAATCAATTGCATCTGCAATAAGGTCAGCCGCAAAAATAACTGTCTGTGACTTTTCAGCGCAATTTTCTCCGCGTGTCTTTAATAAATCCTGACAGTAGTTTTTTTTTAACGCCAAAAGAAGCTGTTAGTAAATCTGGCCCATAGTATTAAAAAGTTCGATTAATAGGTCACCTGTGAGAAATTTTAATTGTTGCATGTTTACCTCGTCAGATGACCTGTAAAATGAAAGCGTGCATCAAAGAGTTAGGCCTATGTGTGAGGACCTTCTCATTCTCAGCTTGCACTGCAGATGGAGGTGGACTGCTGCGGCTGCATACTAGCTTCCCACTCAAGAATGCCCCTAGAGAATGATGGAATTCATTCAAACAGCAGCGCAGGAGTGAAAGACTATTAATACACTGTACTGATGGCCTGTACTGATGCCCCCCCAAAAAAACAGGACACATTTGTTTGTGGCCCAGATGTTTTTTAATGTACATTCACTGAGTAATAGTAATGAATGTAAGGATGTATTTCCACTCCTAATTGTCCTTGTTCATTTATAATGTTAAAGGAGTAGTTCACTTTAGTATTAAAATTTCCTGATAATTTACTCACCCCCACGTCATCTAAGATGTTCATGTCTTTTTTTTTCAAAATCTAGGATTTTGAGGAAAACATTATAGGATTTTTCTCCATATTGTGGACTTCAATGGGGTCCAACGGTTTGAAGGTCAAAATGTCAGTTTCAGTGCAGCTTCAAAGGCTCTACACGATCCCAGCCAAGGAATAAGAGTCTTATCTAGCCAAACCATCTGTAATTTTCTACAAATAAAAATGTATATACTTTTGCCATCGCTAAAGCATGCTGGGAAATAGACATCCCAGCCGTTTCAGTTAAACTTAAGTTTATCTAAATTTAAAATAAATAATTTAATAAAACTCAAAACAATGACAGTTCAGTTTACTTGAAATATATCAGTCCTATGACCTTGAAAGAAAAATAAAGTGCTAAATACTCATTAAAGTTAATTTGACTGAACTAATTAGTTTAATTTAAGTTTGTCCTACTCAAACCAATTAATTATTTGAGCTTTAGGGTTTACAGTGCTCGCAGTTAGATATGTAGTGGTAGGTGGTGGCTTACGACATAGAGAGAAGAGAATTTTGTGGGTGTTTGAGATGTTGCTCATTTTGTTTGGTAGAATGAGACCTTGGCAGCAGAAACATGAGAGAAAAATTATGACAGAGAGAGAGTGATACTTGCTCAGGTCAGCTTGATTTTTGACTTACATTTACTCTCGAGCGCTGACACTGTCTATATCGGACGTGAGCGTCAAAGCGCAATGTTACAAAAGACTATAGAACTCATCAGTAGTTAAGTTTACATGGACACCTTTTGTATCAAACGTAATGAAATTTTGATTTCTACGTCATTCCGCATGTGTAGAACTTTCCAGTTTCGGTTTTAAATCTGATCAAGTGTTTACATTTCCCATCGAACGGATTAGAAAAGGTTTAAACCACCCCTTACGAACCAAATTAATTTCAACCATTTTTGACCAATTCAATCCGATTGATGTTGTTACGTGACTCTTTTATTCTGACTGTGCTAGTAAGATTACAATCGGATTATTAGGGTCCATGTAAAGGCAGATAGTGATGCTGTCTACACTGGATGCAGAGTAACAAATCCTGGACATTAAACTGGGCTACTTTTGAAATGAAGGACAAATGTATTTGCAATGGTCGCTTTGATATGTCCAGTGTGGACAGCCTGAAGCTGTTGCTGTTGCAAAAAAACGGTTGCCCTGATGTATGAGCTTGGTCCGATGGTCACAAAGAGCATCTGTGTGTCAGAGAAATACTCTTTGAGGAAGAGACTCAGGGGGTCAAAGAAGGACAGAGGAATGCTATGTTGTACTGTGGTGCTGGAGCCTTCTTTTAAGGTGTTACTGTTTGATGAGTAGCAAAGTTTAGCATATTTTCCATCTTGGTAAGTGGCTTCCCATAAAACAGGCTACATGAATTAAAGGATTATTGTCAGTTCTTAAACAATGGCACCAGTTGTATGTAGTACAATCTTGAAAAATTACACTATTTTATAAATATATGTATATATATAACCACATTTTCATGGTGATGCAACATCATCTATGAAATAATAGCTTTTAACTGACTATGGAGCAGAGATGTTCACAAGTCTTTCATCTGGAGTCCAAGTCAAGTCCGAAGTCTTTATGCTGGAGTCTGAGTCAAATTTGAAGTATTTAAGCTGGAGTCTGAGTCAAGTCTGAAGTCTTTAAGCTGGAGTCTGAGTCAAGTCTAAAGTATTTATCACTGGAGTCTGAGTCAAGTCTGAAGTATTTATCACTGGAGTCTGAGTCAAGTCTGGAGTCTTTAAGCTGGGGTCTGAGTCAAGTCTGGAGTCTTTAAGCTGGAGTCTGAGTCAAGTCTGGAGTCTTTATCACTGGAGTCTGAGTCAAGTCTGAAGTCTTTAAGCTGGAGTCTGAGTCAAGTCTGAAGTCTTTAAGCTGGAGTCTGAGTCAAGTCTGGATTCTTTAAGCTGGAGTCTGAGTCAAGTCTGGAGTCTTTAAGCTGGAGTCTGAGTCAAGTCTGAAGTCTTTATCACTGGAGTCTGAGTCAAGTCTGGAGTCTTTATCACTGGAGTCTGAGTCAAGTCTGGAGTCTTTATCACTTGAGTCGAGTCTCGAATCATTTCATGCCATTAAAAATATGATCTTTCTATTATCTGTTTTGTTTGTAATAAAGGTCCTAAGATTTAAGAGATAATGTAAATCCAGCTTGTTACTTTATAATACATTATAATGCATAAAACAATCGTCCTGGCAACAAGCTAGTATAATATGTAATGTGATTAACATTTGTGGATGCGATGCGATGTCTCATCAAATTTGATGTTGTTCCGGGTGTCTTTAATTGTTTTCCCACATTCTTGCATCTAGCCGATTTTACATGTTAATAATCCCAAATGAAAGAACATAGGCCTATGGCACGGTTTCTCCCGTCATGTTTCATGGGACTCAATGTGACATTTCGGAGTTTGCGTGCAATTCACAGACATACACTGTAAAAAATGTGGCTGAGATTAGTTATAACAACTTAAAAATTGTTGAGATAACTTAAATATCCAACTTAACTAAACTTAATATTTTAAGTCAAGCATGAACACATACTTATTAAAGTTGAAACAATGTCGGATTTTAAGTTGTGATAAATAATCGCAGCAATTTTTTTTCACAGTGTACGTAATCAAATTACCGTGACACGTAGTGGAATATATGTGACGCAGATATTATAAAACCATTGTAATAAAACACAAAGTATTTGTTTATTATATCAGTAGGCATGGTTAAGGATTAAAGACTTATACACGAGTCCTTTGTTAATAATTTAAGGGTAAAGAGCCGAACTAAAACACACACTGATCTCCATAATGGTGACTTTAATTATGGTTTTCTCCTTCAGTGATTCTGCTTGTTAACATCAGGTGTCTTCAATTCTTACTGAAGGAATTTGTTCAATAACTTTATGGCCATGTCAATATTGCTGAAATCCATTGTTAAATATACCAGTTTAAAATGTAAAACTTACATGCTGCTCCGTAAAGGTGATTACAGTTTTAATGTATTTTTTACAGAATTGTTCTGGCAACCAAAGTTGCCAGCATTATTCCGTAAAAAATACGGGATTTTTTTTTACAGTGTACAATGCACTCCCTGATGCGATGCTGTAGTAGACGGTTGCATAGTTATCATTTTGTCCCTGATATCATCAATCTTATAAGTGAAGAAGTTCATAAAGTCATTACTGCTGTGTTGCTTGGAAACTTCTGGGCTTGAAGCTTTCTTTTTCGTTATTTTAGCCACTGTTTCAAATAAATACCTAGGATTATGTTTATTTTCTTCTAATAGGGTTGAAAAATAAGCAGATCTAGCAGCTTTTAAAGCCTCTCTGGAAGCAATCGAGCTCTCCTTCCATGAAATCCGAAATACCTCTAGTTTTGTTTTCTTCCAGATTTATCTGACTTGGGTGACTTTAGACAGCTAGCAGACGGTCGGTTAGGCCAGTCTGTCTGCTTCCTGACCTGATCCTCAGATTGTCATGTTTTATCTCTAAGACTATGAGCCAAATTACTAGAGAGAAGAGCAGCACCATCCCAGGAGGGATGAATACCATCTCTTTTCAACAGGTCAGGTCTCCCCCAAAAACTTTTCCAATTGTCTATGAATTCTATATTATTTCGCAGACACCACCCAGACAGCCAGCCATTAAGTGAACACAATCTACTAACTATCTCATCACTCCTGCGAACAGGAAGGGGGCCAGAGGGCCTGACATCGTACTTGCGAGTTCACACACCTCTTTAATGTTAATTTTGGTGATCTCCGACTGGCGGAGTCGAACATCATTAGTGCCGACGTGAATAATAATCTTAGAGAATTTACGATTAGCATTAGCCAGCACTTTTAAATTTGCTTTGATGTCAGACGCTCTGGCTCCCGGCAAACATGTGACTATGGTGGCTGGTGTCTCTATTTTCACGCTCCGTGTAATAGAATCGCCAATAACTAGGGCATATTCAACATAATTCTCAATGGGTGTTTCACTGAGTGGGGAGAATCTGTTTAATGTTGAAATCGGAACGGAAGAGCGTTTTTTTTTTTTTTATCCACGACTACAGCGTCTCTCCGTCACCCATTTTGCCCTGCTGCACGGGCTCTACTTCAGCCAGAACCGAATCGTGTAAAGGGTTCACTAGGCTAGGCGCATCCAAAATAGTATCTAAAGCTCTAGCACTCTTCTGTCTAGACTGTCTCGACTGTCTCCCTGCATTTATCACATGTAAATCCTATATTGCCGACAGAGAAGGCTATGCTAAACATGTGACATGAAGTATAAGTGATAATAACAGGAGAAGTCATTACTCACCGTGTATGTTTGTTGACTGATTCTTACTCACCTGGGCTTTGATGAACTCAAAGGTGCGGGCGCGCGAGAGAAAATTAAATAAATAACTGACCGCACGGGTGGCGCGTTAACAGGCTAGCGAATTACTAGTGTGTTGTGCTAGTAGTAACAGAAGCTAGCGATGTCAGGTTAATGTGGGAAGTTGGGTAAGCTGTATTTAGTAGTATAAACAACTAGAGATGATAGTAAATTATGGTTCAACACAGAAAGAAATACGAGGCTTAGACGAAGCATACTGCCACAAACCAACTCACAGCAGCAGCAGTCACAGCGAGCAAGACAATTCAGCTTCATAATTTATTCATGCTGCAATGCATGCTGAGATTTTTGTATTATGCTGGTACCCAGCATGCACTGTGGCCTGAAACTTTTTTGTTGATTTTCACCATTCTTGAGTTTCGCTGATTGTTAATGTCTGTGCCTGTCCACATTTTGTTAAAAATTACTCAGAATATCTCATTTCCACAGGACTGCTGGATCTCACGCTGGAGATTTGGTAACACAAAACTCAAATTTATTAAAGCCAAAAAAAAAAAAAAAAAAAAGAATCTGGCCATTGCATGATGATAATTTCACTACAAAAAAAAAAAAAATCACTTGATCTTATCTGATATTAATTTGCCACAGAAAATGTGTTTTATAAACACTGTTATAGTGACCAGAAAAAACATCAAAACAAGGCCCAAGTGCACTAGGGCCAATAGAAGGGCCAAGTGCACCACTATAGTAAGCACTAAGCAGTTGAGCAGCTGAACACAGGCAACACTATCAACACCGACTATTGCAACAAGAGTTGGAGCTAAACTGAAGGACAGTAACCCACCAGGAAATGAGTTTGACATCCCTGCACTAAAGGAAACACTAATCATCATAATGGCGACTTCAAACTAACAACTAGAGCTACACCTAAACATAATTTTTTCCTCTTGCGATAAGGAAATGGATGTTGATAGGTTTATGTATATCCCAGCCACTGCACTAGCCATTATTTTTAATCGAAGGAGACATAGGTGTGTTATCCAAGTATGAATGGCAAGGATAGCCCCCTATACTTGTGAGCGGCACATATGAGGTGTTTCTCCCTCCTATCTGCTTCAAGGCCTTGATAAATTGTGGCATTTCTTTGTTGTTTAGAATCCAGTTTTCCCGTGATACGTTTGTCTTTTATGAGTTTAATAAAGAACTCTGTCTAGTCTTCTGTCCAAACATACCACGTCATCTTTAAAGAATGATCGACTTCTATGTACGTCAGGTGACCTGTAAATGCGTTTCCATTGCAGTTTTGCTAAATATTTCTTTTTCGAATTGCACGAAGAACCACCGTATGCAAGCATAAAAACTTTTTTGCGATATATTGGAGTTTTTGTGAAATTGACGTGTTTCCATTGGGCGTATTTTCAATTTGCCATTTCAATTTGCGCAGTTTGAAAGGTAATGGAAACTCAGCTACTGATAGTGAATTGTCACTTAAAGCAACCTTGAAATATCAATTACAAAATCATTCTGATGCTACATTTATTTCCAATAAGCCAAATGACTTGTTTCTTTGCCACACTCTAACCAAACGTCTGTTCGAGGAATATGTAAGTTTGGTGAGCGGGTACAAAATTCCCTGAAAATGGCTTCACGGCAAAATAAGTATGGCAACATAGCTTTGCAAAAGAGTTTTATCAATAAGGACATCCTAATCTCATACATTAGTAATGCATGTATTATATTTTGTAATTGAACTAATTCAGAGTTGGAAACTGTCTTGGTTTTAGTTGTACAGTTTGATTACAGTTTAAACTCTTAGCACACAATATATATATGTGAAAAATGTAACCATATTTTTTTTATGGTTGTAATATTGCTCACCTTATCAGTCACATGGTTAGGGTTAGGCTTCATAGCGTTTGAAATGATTAAGCTTGTTAACAAATACACATGTACATCTATCCACTGTAATTATGGCAGTGGTATATTTATGACAGTATATTTATGAATTCCGCTCACTTAAAGGAGAACACGGTAACTCTAGCCATTTCTTCACTGATTTTCACTTTTGTTGTCGCATGTTTCCTCAACGAGCGCCCCCTACAGCGGTGGGGCGTATATTTCACAACACTGTCAAAAAAAAAACTCACTTGCGGCGCCCTCCTCCCCCTTTCTACCGCTGCTTATGTGCATTTGTTATTATCGGAGCCATCCAACTTTATCGTGTTGAGTTCCCCTTTAACTGTAGTCGCAAAAATACACAAAACTACATACAGTTGCTTTGCTTAAGTGTTACTTTTACAATCTTTAAACTGGACCCATCAAGCTGTGTACATTTAACACCAGGATTTTGCTGTGCATGCACCAAGATTCAGTCAGTCCCAAATGTCTGTGAAAAAAAGCTGAAATACACTGGCAGTATAAATTAACCAATCAATCTCCAATCAGTGAGATCTATAATGTTAATACAGTTATACATTTAGTAAAACTAAATATGAATTAGACAAAGAGGGAGAGCAAACTCAATGCTTATCCTCCTCTACTCCTTCATGTCTGAAGGCTATTAATGGCTCCCTGAGGAGGAATTAGTAGTTTCCTTTTCTCAGAAAAAGGAAAAAGAAAAAATGCTTCTCTCTATATCATGCAAGGCTGAGATTGCCACCTGCAGGCCTGTTGGTTTTCTGCTGCCACTTACACAAGTGTAACTTGATTTTGACCACAATCACATAGAGTCAAGGGTGGTTCACAATGAAAATGATTCACAGCGACCAAACATCATTCATTTTCAAAAAGAGCTGCTGATTTCCGGCGACACAAGCAAGGGCAACCATTGAAGCGGTTTACACTGGCTGCATTCACACAGGAACACAAAATGGCATTGTTTACTCAGACCCTGATCATATATTGTTGAAAGCGTGTAAACAGACACAAATGCAGGAGATCTGACTTTCTCATCTAATCTCCCAAATGTTGTTTTACATCAAATATGTTTGCAATAGGTGTCTCTGTGTGTGGCACTGTTGTCTCACAGCTCAAAGGTCCTCGGTTAGAGTACCGGCTAAACCTGGAGGGAATTTTGTGGGGAGTTTGCATGTTCTCCTTGTGTTGGCATGGGTTTCTGCCGGGTGCTCCAGTTTACCCCACCATCCAAAAGACATGCAGCACAGGTAAACTTTACTGTACCTAATAAATTGCCCGTAGGGGTAAGTGTGTGAGTGTGTGTGAGCCCTGTGATGGACTGGCCATCTCTCCAGTGTGTTTCCTTGCCTTTCGGCCCAAGACGTTGGGATTGGATCCAGCACCCCCACGACCCTATGGTTAAGCGATAGGGAGAATGGATGGTCACATGCTATACATGGACATTTGAGCTATGTCTGAACATGTACAGTATACCTGATTCCTCTGGGCAAGGACTGTTCAGTAAGAGCACCAGTGTGCGAAAGCAAGCATTACCGGTACATCTAATTCTTGACCTCAGCCAGATTATTACTCCCCAGTATTTTTAGTTTTAGGGTCAGGTGTAGGGTTGGAGTTTAGATTGAGCTTTACACACTAGTGCTGAAAAGGGAAGCCAGAGCGTTTGGATCACCCCCAAGTGGCTGGATGCAGTATAGGTCATGAACCCTGCTCTCCCCATGTAATCTAATGGGACGTGAGATAAACTAAACAAATCAAATTATACTTCAAATAAATTTAGTCCAAAGATGATTTCTGTCATTTTAGGTCGTTTTTATCACGCTGATGTAAGTGCAAGTGTTAGTTTTTTTATTTTTTATGTTTGGTTTTAGTCAGTTATTTGATGCTATAAACATGGCAGTGTGATGTACTGGGGCACCAACAGACTTTTTTTCAGGATCTCTGGGAGGAGATCGGAGCTTTAATTTCAATTTCTACATTTGCATAACTGTTTATTTCACTTCAACATAAGTTGTTCTGCAGTAAACTGTACTAACTGAAGTGTTGGCAGGGCCTTGACACCACGGCTGAGGCTGCTCTACTTCACGCTCAATACTGCGCAGACTCGAGCTCCAAGATGTCAGCGCCATATTGAGACATTGGCGGCTTCACTTTTCTACAATGGAAGAGAGTGAAGGTGCATCGTCCATCTTTTTTTACAGTCTATGATTGGGACCAATCAGGTCGTAGCCTTGATTATAATCGGGCAGGGGCAGAAATCGTCACAAGAGCAGCCCTTGTGGCAAGCGAACACAAGTCATGTGAGTCACGCTGGGCACAGCAATAGCCGACGGACAAAAGAAGTGTCATCTAGGGACAATTCATTTAGGGATAGTTCACCCCAAAACTAATCATCATTCTGTCATCATTTACTCGCTCTCATGCCGTTCCAAAACCTTACGATTTTCAGATCTGCGCTTATTTTCAGAACATAAAGGAAGTTTATATATATATATATATATAGGCCTAAATATAAATATCAAAAAGTTGCCAACATAAAGACATTGTGAAAGTAATCCATATGAACCGAGCGGTTCAAGTCTTCTAAAGAGACACAATTGCTTTATGATGAGCAGATTTTCTGCAATCTACAAAGATTGAATCACTGTCAGTGTGAATGTGTGAACAATTGCAAACGTGTAGTACATTTTTAATGGAAACATGGCAAATGGAAAGGGGCACACGTTTTTTGCTAGTGGTGCACTAATGGTGCTTGTACATCCAAAAGTGTGCATGTGCACAGCTCTTCGTGATATGTATATATATATATCACGAAGAGCATACGAAACTCTAAAAAAATGTATATGGTGCATTTTAATTTTTTATAAGTTCGTTAATTTTGATGATTATGGCTTACAGCTTATGAAAACCTTTTCACAATATTCTAATTTTGAATTTGGGGTTTTCATAAACTGTAAGCCATAATCATCAAAATTATAACAAATAAAGGCTTGAAATATCTCACTTTGCATGTAATGAGTCTATATAATACAGTATATTAGTTTCACCTTTTAAGTTGAATTACTGAAATTAACTTTTGCACGATATTAAACATTTTCGAGTTTTACCTGTATACATGTGTGTGTGTGTATGTGTATGTATGTGTGTGTATATATATAAAAATTCCTACCGTAAATATATAAAACATTTATTTTTGTGAGTGAATGCAGCACAATCGTGAACATAGCCAGCAGCCATATCACCCTGTAGCCCAAGACTGGTTGCCCACTGAAGCTAAGCGGGGCTGAGCCTGGTTAGTACTTGGATGGGAGACCTCCTGAGAAAACCAGGTTGCTGCTGGAAGAGGTGTTAGTAGGGCTGTAACGATACAGCAAACCCACGATTCGGTTCGTATCCCGATTTCTGACCCACGATTCGATACAAACCGCGATTCTTGCGAGGAGGGAGGATTTTAAAAGCCAAATAAATAAATAAATAGCTAAAGCTATAACTCTGTTTTCTTGTAACAAAATACTTTTGAAAAACAAACAGAACTATACTCCATTGTGGAGATGATTCGAGCATGTTAAAAATTCTTCTGAGGTAACCGAGGCTTACTGTCAGTGCTGTAAACCACAAATAATATATTGCCTATTCCGCATGACCCGCATCTCAAGCGCAGGAATAACGCTTGCCACAAAGTGAACGCGCCTATAGAGAAATGCACACTTCCTACGAATTAGCCTAAGCCGCCATTTCTTTATGTTTTGAATTAACGTTAAATCAAGTAAAAGTATTCTTTCTAAGTTTCGATTCGTTTATGAGGTGAGCTCCAGTTCACGCGCGCGCCGGTGCCACACACACACACACACACACACACACACACACACACACACACACACACACACACACACACACACACACACACACACACACATACATACAAGCAAACACCGCGTGCTTTGCTCACTTGCTTTGGTGTTTGCTTGTGTGTGTGTGCTCGCGCGCGCGCGTGTGTGTGCGTGTGGGGGAGAGGTGCGATTTTTGAATAATAATCAAATGATACCCAGCGATCTTCGAATATTATTTTTGCTTGAAATTCCCATACCTAATATGTAAAAGACCCCGTCACAGCCCTAGGATCTGTTCTGGATGAGAAAGATAAGTCTGGGAAGGGGTGTGTCGATCGCGATCTGCCTTCTCACACCGCGACACAGGATCGTGGATCTGAGTGTCGCGATTTCGGTTTAATATCGTAAATCGTTACAGCCCTAGGTGTTAGTGAGGCCAGCAGGGGGCGCTCACCCTGTGGTCCGTGTGGGTCCTAACGCCCCAGTGTAGTGACGGGGACACTATACTGACAAAGAGCGCCGTCCTTCGGATGAGACGTTAAACCGAGGTCCTGACTCTCTGTGGTCATTAAAAATCCCAGGATGTCTTTCGAAAGAGTAGGGGTGTAACCCTGGCATCCTGGCCAAATTTGCCCAGTGGCCTCTGTCCATCATGGCCTCCTAATCAACCTCCTCTCCACCAGTAAGCTGGTGTGTGGTGGGCGTTCTGGCGCAATATGGCTGCCGTCGCATCATCCAGGTGGATGCTGCACATTGGTGGTGGTTGAGGAGATTCCCCCCTTCTATGTAAAGCGCTTTGAGTGTCCAGAAAAGCGCTATATAAATGTAATGAATTATTAGGGGCCAAGCACTGAAGGTGCGGGCACCTATTGTATCTGTTCTGGTTCTTCTTCTTCTTCTTTTTCTTCCGACTGGGCGTCTATGGCAGCCCATAGAAGCGTATGCGGGAAAGTTGTTTTGGTTTGACATTCTGATAGAGGACAGTCCCAACATCAAATAAACCAATTTTGGTGTTTCTAACTCATTCCCTCTAGCGCCACCACCTGTCCAAATTTTCAGAAATTGTATGCTAATAACTTTTGAAGCGTAAGGCCTATCAACAAAATTATTTTTTCCTCAGTTTCCTGAGCTCATGCCGATTCGATTGCACCCTATGACGTCATTTTCCGTCATAACAATATGTCCGCCATTTTGAATTGTCCAAAAAACCTACTTTTGCGAACTCAAAATTCTCACCAAAATTGCACCAGATCATCTTCAGGCAGTGCCGACAAAAAGTTATGGAATTCAAGTTGATTCGATTAACCGTTTTTGATAAACGTACAAACTAATTTTACATAGCACTTGCGAAAATAGACGTAAGGCTGTATCTCCGCAGCGCTTTATCGTATTCTGACCAAACTTGGTACATGTCATCACAAGCATGACCTGAAGCTACATGCAGCGTTTCGGCGCAGCGCCACCTACTGGTCCAGAGATATGAAAAACTGCTATTTTGGCTTATAACTTCTGAATGGTTTGTCCAAGAATCCTAAACGTGGTTTCGTTAGATTCAGGGCGTCATGCAGAGTCGACTGATATCCAATTTTTCCAGATCGGCCATTTTGTCTGTCGGCCATTTTTAATTATGTGCTAAAATGCTGTATTTTTTGAACGCATGAACGAATTTTTACGAAACTCTGTATGGGTCATCAGTACAATGCCCTGAAAGAGCCTGAGAAGTTTCGAAACAGCGCCACCTAGTGAATAATTTTTTTTTCAAATGCTTATAACTTTGGGTGTGGTCGACTTATTCTCACGGGAGTCATCTCCTTAGACTCCTGAATCGTTGCCAAGTTCAACGATACCAGACTTGCCAGGTTTCGGCATATGGTTTGTGCAGCGTTGTAATTTAGCGCCTAAAAACATTTGGTGATATCTTCGAAACCGTTAGTCCGATCGAGACAAAACCACCGTCAGAAGTTTGGAAACATAGGTCGATAGTAAAACTGCAATGCCCAAATCTCAAAATATTAATCGTAAGGGGTAGTAAAATTCAATCAAAGTCACGTGTCAGTCGTTTTTGACGTGTTTTTTCACATAAATGTCTATAACGTTGAATCTAATTGAGATATTTTCACCAAAATTGACACAGATGCATGGGCTCAGTCTGAGGACACACAAAAAAAATTGTGGGATTGAGCCTCTTGGTGGCACTAAAACTAAACAAAACATGAAATTCCCATTGACTTCAATGCAGTTTAGTGATGTAAAATGCTATACTTAACGAATGCATTGCTGTAACATTATGAAACTCAGTATGGGTCATCAGTACAAGGCCCTAAAGGTACTCAAAAGTTATGAGACAGCGCCACCTTTTGGTCAAAAGTTATAATGAAATTTCCAAAAATGCTAATAACTTTTGAATAAATTATTCAAAAGTTGAATAATTTATTATTCAATAAATGCCATAGTCAGTCAAACTTCCTGTCCGCCATCTTTATTTTCTTTTAAAACCTACTTTTTCGAACTCCTCCTAGACCGAACGTCCGATTTTCACCAAAAATGGATCGTGTCATCTCCAGACCGTGCCGAGTAAAAGTTATGGATTTCGTGTCGATAGACGAAACCGTTTTCGTATACCGCAGTGGCAAAGTTGAGGCATGATGCCAAAATGACTATTCAGGCTTTATATATGCAATGCCTTGACATATTGACACCAAACTTTGTATGTGTCATTGTCACTTCACTCTGACCACATCACATCAGTTTCGTAACTACGCCACCTATTGGTCGAAAGTGATAATCATATTTTTAGTTATTGTATGTGATTTTTCAACCATTTTGCCAAAATTCCTCTTTAAATGTCTTCAATTGATCCTTGCTGCAGTTGGTCTCACACTCCCAGCCACTTTGGCATGTCTTGTCGTCTTGCTTGCGCTTGGCCCCGGTGATTGCTGCTTGCAGCTATATTTATTATTATTATTATAAATGCACAACCCTAAAGGAGATTTTCTCAATGTTTCGATTTTTTTGCTCCCTCAGATTCCAGATTTTCAAATCGTTGTATATCTGCCGAATTATTGTCCTATCATAACAAACCATACATCCATGGAAAGCTTATTATTTCAGCTTTCAGATAATGTATAAACCTCAATTTGTACATACTGTATGAAATGTATTTGTGTGTGTGCATGTATGTATGTATGTATGTATGGAAGTAAGTAAAAATTGAGGGTTAAAGGTGATGAACAAAAAAATAATCCTTTGGATGGTTGAATGATGTTGCACAGTGAAAATATGCATCAGATTCTCTTGTGGTCAGATAAATAAATAAAAAAATTTACTTTATTATATTTTCCTCATTTAAAGGGGCCATAAACTGCTGTTTTTGTTGTTGTTGTTTTTTTATGTTTCTGATTACTTATGATGTTCACTTATAATGTTATCAAGATTTTTACTAGAAGTAATAAACTATTACATAATATAATTATATACTATCACATTATATAATCTATCCTGTTTTGACCCCCTCTTTCGAACACTGCTTTGATAAGGATGTCGCATTCAAGACTTGGAAGTAAACGCCCACTGCTATTATTGGCTAACAGTTTTGCATATTAAAATAAGTAAGTACTGTGAGTTACCACAGTTGAGAAAGGATGACTTAGTGTTGTGTGTAAATGAAAATATGAATGAATGCACCATTGTTTGTCGCACTGTAGTTCTCATAGGGCTATTCATAGTTCATCCTTTTCAATAAATTTAAAACATACATGCTCATTTGCAGTATCATGTTTTAAATTAAATGAAACATTGCAATGTCTTATTGATAACAAAACACAAGATGTCACTCAGCGAATAGCTTGGATCAAAACAATACAAAAGCAGCGTGCTCTACGTTCTTCCGTATCCGATAATCCAACGCATTAATAACCCCATAAATGCTGAAGCACAGATAGAACAGCAAATCACAAACATCACAACTATTCAGTTACAAATCTGACTGGAACATAAAAATAAAGATACAAATAAAGTTCATCCATGCTTTCTTAATATTACGATCACAAGGATGATGGTGACTGTTTTTCCACAGCTTGGCCCTTAAAAACGTCGTTGTCCTCAGAGACATTTCTATGGTTTTGTTGCTGAAGTAATTCTGTGTTTGCAATTTCTCTCGTCCTTACTACTGTTTTTGGACTGAAGAGGAAGTTTTGAGTTCTGAAACTTGCAGGATCTTTTTATAGTACATGGGTCTTTTACATTTCAAAAGATCAAGGAAAATTTTATTTCTCAATTCATGAATGAAATTCCTGAAATTCCTGTGGTGTAGATGGACAAACACTAGATGGCACAAAAGCGGTTAAGTGAACTTAAGAGTCTTCAATGCACCCACCATTGCAGAGTACTTGTCATGTGGCTTACAGGACACACACACACACACACACACACACACACTCTCTCTCTCTCTCTCTCTCTCACACACACACACACACACACTCTCTCTCTCTCTCTCTCTCACACACACACACACACACACACACACACACACACACACACACACACTCTCTCTCTCTCTCTCTCTCTCTCTCTCACACACACACACACACATTCTCTCTCTCTCTCTCTCACACACACACACACACACACACACACACACACACTCTCTCTCTCTCTCTCTCTCACACACACACACACTCTCACACACACTCTCACTCACACTCACACTCAAAGATAGTGCTCTCTGTTTCTCAGAAGTTTTTCTAGGTGTGCACTGTGCAATATCCTCTGTGTTGAGGTTTTACTCAGAAGTAGCCTCATATTCAACACACATACATTCTTTTGCAGTTCACACAAACACACACGCACGCACGCACACACACACGTACACACACACACACACACACACACGACCGCACGCACGCATACACACACACGCACGCACGCACACACACACACACACACACACACACACACACACACACTCAATGTCTAAACACATTGCAATCATGTGCTCAGTTGATGCAGTTATGAGTAAAATGTGCTCAGTATTTTTTTTTTTTATTACAGTGACCAATATGTGAATATATTTATATATATAAATATATTTTGCTTCACAGGTCTCATATGTGTGGTTTGAAGAGAAATATGTGCAGAGTGCAAAACGGCCTAAATTCATAGCAACAAACATGCTGGAAAGATATTTCGACACTTAAAGTGGGTAAATAGTCTAAACACTGTTAAAACAACTTATTTTTGTACAAAAATAAAACAAAGATAAATCATATCAGTACTTTTACACTTTTAATATATAAAGGTGTTTTGTTTGGACAATGTTGTTGTCTGTGCGCAAAAACACACACAAAAACCCCTTTCTGTTTTTATCTTTGTTGTGTAAACTTACCCTTACTTTCGTTTTCAACAACAACGGAAACCCTTCAGGGAAAACAAATCAAGGAAAAAAAAATTGTCTAGAGCACCTCCTAGTGGTCATTATCATTATATATATATATATATATATATATATATATATATATATATATATATATATATATATATATATATATACACACACACTCTTTGACATATAAATACATCTATATAAAACACAAAGGCTTATATTGGCTTGCTTAGTTGGGGACATTTAATATTCAACAATATTATTGATCTGCCTGCAAAACTACAAACTTGGTTGCATTATTTTCCTGTTATCTCTGTAAAGCTGCTTTGAAACAATCTGTATTGTAAAAAGCGCTATATAAATAAAGGTGACTTGACAAAGGAAAAATATACACAAGCTTAACAGACATTATTCTGTATTTTACAACATAACGGTGGCAATTTGAATGTGTTTAAAGCTTAATTTGTCATCAGGCACTAATGTTCAGACTCTCATTAAACTACACAGTTGCGGAGTCGACTTGTTTCAGCAGCAATGGAGGAAAACAGATCCGAGAGAAATCTCAGAAAGGAGAATTAAAAATAAAACAAATGGAAGGAAAGAATAAAAAAGGATGGATCAAGTGCTGTGTATGTGATGTAGCGGCTGTGAAGCGCTGCATGTAAATGACAAACTAATTGTAAGTGTATATCCAGCCTTTGCTTAGGCTGAGCGTATTTGATCTATTGTGTGTATTCGGGAAGTTGAAGTGACAGAAAAAGTGACATTACAATTTAGGGTAGGCCACGTTTACACGACAGTGATGTGCTAAAAACAGAAACGTTTTTCCTTTGTGTTTTTTTTTTTTTTACGTATCACGACAACATTGTCAAAACGATCTTTGTTCACACGGATCCGCGAAAATGACTAAAAATGGTATTCTGGTATTCTGCCAGTAGTTGGCGATGTCACTTTGTAAAAAATGCTGCGCACCTATAGACTGAACACGTAACACACATGCACACGACATCACCATTTTCACAAAATGATGTTTTATTAACAAAGTTCGGGAGAAGCACGTTCAGGTAAATTAACGCATGTGGAGAGCACTCAGCAATCAATGGTAAGAGGTGTATACACACTCAGCAGTCTCACCTCATTCCATTGATAGTTTTGCAGCATCCCTGCACCACCCCTTCTCCACGCTTCTAGTCCTAAACACTTACATACGGGGAGTACTCTGGGTTCGGGCCGAACTCCGAGCTCGGAGCCCTCCCCCGGCCAATATACGCATTAAACTTTACCTCCTCAAATTATATTTAAGTGTGAACTCGTGAATTCACATTTTTGTAGTTCACATGAAGACGATATCGGTAGCATTTTCAAAAACTTGCACTTTGAGGCTATGTTTACACGGAAACGGTCTGAAGAGAAACACAAAAGTGGCATTGCGTTATCACTTTTTATTCTGCGTTTAAACGAGCGTTATGGAGGGGGAATCTGCGTGCATATAGTGATGCAAAAGTGTGTGAAATTGGATGTAGTGTGCACTCCAGACGGCTAGGTGGCGATGTCAAGCACTGAGAGTGAAAGAGACGCCGACACAGTTTTTCATGTTTAATACGGTACGTTACGGTAAAGCTGCTGCTTTAACCCTCGGTGCTCTTCGAGTGTCACTCAAAAATTACAGAATTAATTATTTATTTTTGTCAATGAAATTAATGCTATATTTTAGTTTGATAATGTTTTGTTATTTTCCTGTACCGGCGCATGCCTGTGACCTAAACGCATACACGACGCCTTCACTGTCTAGCAGACTTTTGCGTTTTTACCGTTTTTATCCTTTAGACGGGAACGCGATGGTGGAGCGTTTTTAAGATTTCCACTCTGGAGGGTGGTTTCACTTTTTTGAGTTTTTAAGCCCCAAAAACGCCGTCACATCCGATGTGTAAACGAAAGGCACATCCGATAAAATATTTTTATGTTTTCACCCGTGAGCGTTCTCGTGTAAACAGGGCCTGAAACCCACTTTCCTAAGTTTGCGTTTTCAGGCCCCCAAAATGCTGTTTTGCTGTCTTGTAAATTAACGTGTAAACGGCCCCTAAGTTTGAAGGGAGTAAAGCCTGTGCTTAAAGAAAATAAAATTTTGCCAAAGAAGAACTTTTACTTTAAATAAATTTAAAAGTAGCTGACTTTATTGTAACATGCTACCATCATTAAGCTTAATACTGAGAATTTGAACCACTTCAAATGAGAATTTGAATAATTGTACTGTAGACATGCACGATATTGGTATCGTGGACACTTCAAAATAGCGTGAATATTAATTTATAATGAATTATTCCGATTTTTAGAGTACATTTTAAGAATACTTTACCAATCAACTGTTTAAAATGCCCAACACGCATGAGAAGCACATTGCGGAAGGAGTGAGCTAGCACACGTACTGTACGTCTGCAAGATTGTCTGTTAAAGAGCACTTCATCTGGAAAGCTTCTGCTGTTTACTAACATCTGATACATTCAGAGTTTTACATACATTCTAGATCTAAATCACAAACATCTTAAAGACGTATTGCAGATGAGCAAACACTAAAAAAATACATCTTCCAGATGTAAACACGCACATCAAATAGATGTCTCCGTGATGTACGTGTGCTATCGGGGAGATGCGCTGAATGAAACGCACATTCTCTCTCCGACAGCAGGTGGCGCTGATTGAACCGCAGGAATGCAGCGGTAACCCCGTAAACAAAGCAGCTGCGCTACTACTGTATTTTCAATGTTTCAAACAGCCATTCAGATATTAGCATTCTCTATGGTGTTCATCACAGCACCAAATACTTAAAGGGACAGTGTGTAGAAATTTCTCCCATCTAGCGGTGAAATTGTATTTTGCATTCAAACGAATAGTGCTCACTAGCGCCTCGCTTTTTCAAATACGTGTTGCAACAGCGGTAGCCGTTATGTACCAAGAAGCGATGACAACAATAGCCCTTCATCGAGTTTAACTATATGTTACATGTTCTACTGTTATGCTGCCTATATGATGAATTACACAACCAAGCAATCAAAAAAGCTTGTAATTTAGACCGTAATATTGACTTACCTGTCGAGAAGAAAGCAGGAAACTTCAGCGTCCCTTTCTCCTTCATTAGCTCTTTCCACCTGGGAAAAGCTATCCCTATATTTAACCTGGTTTTTTTAATGAGCCAGTCACGTTTCGTTTTAAATTCAACTTTGATTCCTTCTCCTGTGGCTCGGCATAAGTATGATCCTGAATTATGAAGTACCATGCACTTGCAGCCTTTCAAATTTACCGGGGCAGTGACCAGCGCCTCTCACTGATCTCCTTGTCCGTCTCTGCTGGTTTCAGTCACGTTACGCTGGCTCTGGAGGAAAACGCGTTGTGGAAAAGCGTTGAGGTAGCTAGTGCTTTTTGTCCCTCTCTGCTATTATAGTTTTTCAAGATGGTGGAACATCTGGACACACATTTTGAGAGCTCTGACACTGTAAATAAAGATAAGAAATTCTTCACTTATGAGGATAAGTCGGATCATTGGCAGTGGTCATTATACACCATTGAGGACATAAAATACTTTAAAAAAATACACAGTGTACCTTTAAAGATTTAAGGAATTTTTTTTTTACTTAAAATGTTTATATTGTAATCTGGACTACAACCTGGACTACAAAAGATATTGATTGAATATGTTCTGATTCTTAATTGTTCAGTCACACTTTACGGCTCCATTATTTATCATTAGTTAATTCATTAGTTAACAAAAACATCAAAATGAAAAATACTTCTAAATGATTTATTAATCTTTTTTTTATTTAAAGGGGGGGTACAATGGTGTTTCATATATTCAGAGTTGTTTACAGTGTTAAAGAGATGGATTCTCATGCTAATAATGGCCAAAGTTTGAAAAGTTATTTTGAACGAATAACAGAGAATTTCTGTGCTGAAAATCATAATTCCGGGTTGCAACACGTTTCGGCTGTTTTTTTTCTATCGTAGATCTAATGACGTAGACCAGAGTGGAACTCCTTATTTGAGCATTGCTCTCGGCAAAGCGCGTTCACGCACACGTCGACCAGAGGAGAGAAAGACCGCGCTCATCGACGCGCTACTACCGGAAATCATCATCAGCAGCGCTAAATAGGAATGGTTGATGTCAAGAATGTCTCCAAAAAAGTGTGTTTTGGGATGTGAGGGAAAGTTTACCTTGTTCAGCTTCCCAAAGAACCCAGTGTTACTGGAACAGTGGATGCAGTTTGTATGTTGTGGATGCTCCCGCTTGACTCTATAGCTCCGCCCACGCCCAGAATCAAGGACCTCAGCTTTTTCCGGATAGAATCGGAAAGCTGTATTTTTATTTTATAAATATGATGAAACTAAAGACTTTTTGGAGATATGAAGGACGCACTATTACTCTATAGGTACTCAAGATTAACATGAGATTGACTGAAACGAAGTATTTTACCCCCCCTTTAATAACACAAAGGTTGTAACTGTATTATTCAATGGATCTGAGCTAACATGAACTAACAGAGTATTTTTTAAACTAACTTTAACAAAGAATAATAATGTCTGTAACAAATCTGTGTAAATCTATATAGCTATTGGTCATTGTTAACGTGTTAATGCGTTAACTAACGTTAACTAATGAGACCATACGCACTGACGTCACTTTCCCGCCGGAACACAAAACCGCACTCAGCGGCTAAAGAGCTGCTGCGTGAAACTGGGGAAACGCGAGTAAAACAAACGATAATCAGGTTAAACTAAAGGTTGGACTCGATATAGTGTTCCTTACAACTTACCAAAGATCCAGTGATCATGGATATTGACATTAGGGGTGTGCATTGGCACTGCCCTCACAATTCGATTCGATTACGATTCACCAGGTAACGATTCAATTCGATATGATGCATTGCGATGCATCAAAATTCTACTGCACACAACAAGGCAAATTTTTCATCAGTCATGAGGCAATACAAGCAGTCATATATTGAACAACAGATTTTATAGGCTGCTATGTGTGTATTATCACTCTCCTGTATCTTTGACATAAATGTCATTAAACGAAATAAAATTGAATGGTACAGGGTATTGGATATGGCATTTTCAAACCTGAAAAAGAAAACCTAAATCACTGCTTTCAGTGCTTTGAACGAGAAATGTTTCTCTTCTCTAAATAGAGCAATATTAACAGCCAACGTTTTTGTTGTTGTATTGCCAACGTGCTTGATTTTAGTGTGGCAGGTTTTACACATCGCATAAGTCTTGTCTAGTTTCCCATTAACTTCGTAGAATCCTAAATGTGCCCAGAATGTGTCCGTTTTCCAAGCTTTGGGTGTGTTTTTAATTACCCGTCTATCACGGTCATCTCCCTCCGCCTGTTGTTGTTGTTATGCCCCTGGAAGTAATTGAAACTTCACAACTTTATTGTCCAACCCAAGGCCAGAAAATAAACAGTGACATAATCGATTATGGCACTTTGCCACATCGATGCTGAATCGTGCATGCCCCGCATTGCGATGCATCGCCGAATCGATTATTGTTGACACCACTAATTGACATGCAGCCAGGAATCATGATCATATCGTCCAGCTCGAAAACCTGTATAGTTTTTTTTAAAGTGTTTATTTAAAAACATCATATTATGCACAATATAAGATCATACATATTTAATTGATGAATTGTCAATACAATATATAACAAAACTATATAGGGTATGATTTTACCCCCAAATGCAACATATTGACACAAAATGATAACTGCAAATACACCTGAAGTCCAGTTGTTTCTGTGAATTGCAGCGCTCCCATTTGTTTCTCTGTTCTGTAGATTTCAGCAGTCTGTACAAATATTCCTCAAATATCCTTTCTTGTCAAAATCTTTCTTTACATTGTTTTGTGTGTTTTTTGCGCCATTCAAAACCAATGCTACCGCTCAGTCTTTTTGGCACTCGGTGTGTGTAACCGCAGTCCCTCCGGCCGATCTTGTTCTTTATCATTCTTTAGCACTTTAATCTGTTTGAAACATCTGTTTACTTTATAAATGTTTGTGTATTGCTTTATTGTATTTAAATGTTCAGCTCTTTTAGTTACACAAAAAGTTATTAAACCTGTTATAGTATGACAAAAAAAATCGTAATAATACCGTATACCACCGTGATAAAAGCTGCAGCAATTATCGCAACATGAAATTTGATACCATCACACGTCTATTGTAATGTGAGGATAGAGTGTGGGTCGGTTGCGGATGTCTAAATCTGAGAAAATCATAGGTTCGGGTGGCAGGTTTATTTTTAACAGAGCTCGGGGGGCGTTAGAGCGGATCTCTAATAGTGGAGCTCTTATTTCACCAGACAGTGTACATAAAGTACTGTAAGAAAGAGTACAAACACATTAGCAGCTATTTGTGCAGAGCTGTCCACATCATCCGAGAGATTCTGCGTGACAGGCATGTAAAGCAACCAACCACAACCACAAGCTGTTGGTGCGTATAAATATGAAACTCACCACAATAATAGACCTCTGTGCAGTGAATGTTGGCTCATTCAAACCGTGCTGCAATAGTCAATGCAAACGTTTGGAATTCCCTCACAGAAAATCTTGAGGAACCATCAATGATTTCATGTAAAGGGATCTTTAGTGCTTGATATCTGAGCCTGATATTATTGCTTGTAGCGGTTTGATAGTTCACATCAATCTAATCAGACTCAATTTCACAGCTAAACAGAACTCAACTTGATTTTATTATTTCACACTTTTCGAGATAAACCTAAACCTTTCTCACAAATCACAAGTCTGCTATGGGAAAAGAACCGAATGTAAGAAAACCAGAGGTAAAGAAACTGTGTGTGTCTGACTGTGGGGAGTGCGGGATTCTGGCTGTTCTTCCTGGTCAGCTGATGTGGAGGGCGGGAGCTGATTGGTGCGTCCAGCTGTGCACAGCTGCAGCTGATCTGTGTGAGACCAATGTTGTCAGTGTTTCCCGGTCTCCACTTCTCCAGAAGGAGAGAGAGAGGGAGTGTGCGGTTTAGGAAGACACTCACAGGATGTTAGTGGATCTGCAGAGGCAGACAGATACTCCAGAGGACACAATGGCATTAGGATAGGACGAGGGGCGCAGACTTGGAGGACTTACTCAACATGGTCTTGATACTTTATTTTAATATAATTCTGATTTTCATTTGATGACCCCAGATTAGGCCTAGTTGTGAACCAGTTTCACAAGACTTCAAGGAATCTTGAGAGAGAGAGAAAAGAGACTGGTGTTCTTGCTGTGGGAATAGTCCTTCATGTGATTGAGCTTCTGGTTGGAGTCTCCTGAAGCTCCTGGCTGGTTTTGGATGTTCAGGCATGGGCTGTACAACCAGTCTACTACAGACGTTGCACTCCGTTATGAGAAGAAACCATTCACACATCTTTTCATGCCAGCAGGAACAACTTTTCTTGGAAATCACACCACTCGAAGAGGGGATGGTCACCAGCAAACCTCACACCATTATCATCATGGTAACCAGAGCTTCTTTCCTTATTTTGATAAGAGCAGTTTAAGGCTGCTTAACGTTTCAGGAGTGACAAGCGCATTTAAATGCGGGAGTGAAACCCCTATGATCGTTTTGTTTGTGCAGGGAACACGACTCACTCACAAAATTGACACAGTGGTAACCATAGCAACATTCTGGCATCTGGAGGGTTCGGTATCCACTATTTTTGACCAAGTAATATTACAGTGGCCAAAGAGATAGTCTGCAATTTAAACACAATCACTGTCGACACTGTCGGCTTATTTGTAGAGCACTCTCTTTAAGTTTGGCCACTGATTATAGGCTTGTTTTTGGGCTTGTTTGTGTTTGGCTCATAATTAGATCAATCAATCAATGGTCTCAATTTAAAGCACTTGGATTTTTTTTCCGTTTATAATTGGCTGTGTACCTACCTGCATCTTTCAGGAGTTGATCGAGTTGAAGAATGCGGTTGTCTCGCCCGTAAATGACTGAACGGTGTGTGTTTTCACTGTAAAAGGTGAACGGAGAACCGAGTGTAGCTGCAGAGTGAATGTGGCCCCGAGAGAAAACTGGTTCCAGAGTTCTACAAATATTTCAGAACTGCAGATTTTGATTATTACAGATGTCACATGCTCAGCACCACATACAAAATGTTTCTATAATGCTGCTTCTGATAGACTGCAGAACAGTCTGGTAAATTGACACTCTTTGATTTTAATCTAATTTAGTTTTACATTTACATGTACTACTATGTAGTGTTGACAAAATCCCTATTCAGACGGTAATCGTTTTCTCATGTGGATATCTGTAAAAAATAAATTTGCATGACACCTCAGTGATAAAACTCATGCATTCGCATTGCGATTTATTCACGTCAAGTCAAGTCAAATCATCTTCATTTATATAGTGCTTTTAACAATGTAGACAGATTGTTTTGGCTTTATAGCGGTTCTTGAATAGTGTTACTTTCCAGCTAAAGTTAGTTTTGATTGATTCACTTATGTCGAAAGGATAATTTGTTATTAAATTAGAGACCGCTAAGACGACACCGATCTCTCTACACAGACTTTAAACGTGAACCTGTGATAAACGCTGATGGCGCTCACGTGCGCATCAAGAATTAATTCTATAGTTATGGCGCATTTGAATATATGTGCGCATGTTTGTAATTCTCTACAAACCAAGCCTAAACAAACTACTAGTCTTGCCTATAAATTTGATACAGAATTTTTATTTTATTTATCACTACGGGGTAGATACGCGAATTTTCCACAATGCTTTATCTGTAGAGTGGTAAAGGGATCCTCCATTGACTAGTTGGCACTTCAGCACTGTGTAGACATCGGGTCCAGGCGAAGGTCCTTCGTTCAATCTATCAAATTATAATACATTTTAACATTTCTTCTGGGTTCTCATAGTTGGGTAAACGTGACGGAAAACAAATATAATTTGTGTTCCCATTTGCTCCAATAGAACAAATAAATCCATAGTGTTTCTATAACTTTCCAAAAAAGTAAAAAATATCAAGGACTTGATTACAGTGATCAAGACAGAGAAAGATCGCCATCGCTCCCTCAGCCATTATATCAGAAACACTCTGCAGTGTTAAACTAGTTTTCTGTAATTGAATCCCACATGCAGGAACAGAATAATCTAGTGCTTTCCATATTGTATGCTTTTCATGTATCTGTTCATCTAGAAGATCTCGTTGTGTTTGTGCGGTTTAGAAAGAGAGAGAGAGAGAGGAAGAGAGAGAGGAGAGGAGAGAGAGAGAGAGAGAGAGAGAGAGAGAGAGAGAGAGAGAGAGAGAGGAGAGAGAGAGAGAGAGAGAGAGGAGAGAGAGAGAGAGAGAGAGAGAGAGAGGAAGAAAGACACACACCCATGGGAAATGGATCTCCAGAAAAAATGCTGGGATCTTTGGGAAAAGCAAGCACCAGCTGTGCTTATGTTCTGTCGTGACTCAGAGACAGATCTGAGATCTGTGGTCATGAGAGAGTGAGGCAATGAAAGAGACGTATGCTGTGTTTCATTTACCGTGTTTAAGTTGATATGGCTCATTCTCCATCAACTGAGCAGGAATACATGTGAACTTGTGCAGTGATTTTCCATGTAGGTCAGCTGAAGGAGAAAACCAGCTCTGCATCTGGGAGTCACTTATGCCTTCATTCATTTCATTCTTTTTTTTTCCTTTTTTTCTCTTTTAAACAGACAGCTAGAAAAAGCTATGTTCATTTTAGCCACAGAACTGCATGTATACATTCATGGTAGCTGATTGTTTGCTTTGTCACAGAAAAGGTGAAAAATGACAAAATTATAACTGAAAAAATATGTATAGTTTTGATATTTTTTAGATTAAAATGTAAATATATAGTAATAATACATTAGTCGTCAGTCAACTGATCAAAACAGCTGCCAGATATACTGACTATCAAAGCAATGTGAATGAATTAAAAAGTCTTAAGCATGAAGAATGCCGTAATAAGCCTATGCACTAAAATATAACAAATGTAAAGGTAGTGGAACTCACTCCTAACCTATGTTTCTAACAGCGCAGACCTACATGATCCAGTGTTAGGGTTGCACGACTCATTTCTTACACAAGTACTCGAGGTTTATGTTACCGTTTTTAAAAAAGACTTACAAAATATAGTTATCCTCTATTCATTGTCTCTCGTTAACGTTGTGATTGTGTTGTAATCTCTTAAGATCTAAACTACAAGTTTAAATCCAAAGAGAGAGATGTGTGATGCAGAATGATCAATAATAAGAAAATTTAATAAACACTGAGATTACAACACAAGTAGAGGTTACAACACAATCACACAACGTTGAATAGAGGAGAACTTATGCTTATCTTTTGTGATGACGCTTGAGATCTTGTCGGACGGTGCGTCTGGAGAGTAACATGTCTGTGTCCGTCTCCCAGTTTTGCTATAGATACTGTATATTTCCGTTCTAGTTTTTGCCCTACCATGGGTCTTTGTTTTCCATCCCTGTTGGCTGAAGTCTGGCCTTTTGGTTTTGTGTGTTTACATTTTCATTCTTGTTAATAAAGATCTATTACAGTGGTTCTCAACTGGTTTGACCATTGGACACACACCATTCCCATGGTCATTGAGAAGCAACCCAGTTTTTTTCTTTTTCTGATATTTGACCTAATTCCAAAAAAATATAAAAAGTTATATACTTCTGATGAATAAAATGAACATCATACCTGCATTGCAAATCCTTTCCAGTGAAAGTGAAAGTGCATTTATCTAAAAAAATATATATTTACTTGACATTCAAAATGATGTTGAAAACTTAAAAAGTGAATTTTACACTGAAGCACTTTGAACACATTTTTAAACCAAAGCTGTAACTCTTGTTACTCAGGCGAGCGGGCAGGGCAATTTTATGATGCCTATAATCTCTAATCTAGTCTTTTTTAAGAGTGTGGTGGTGAGGATGATGTATAGCCCGGAAGCTATCATAACCCTGGTTCTCTTGATAAAACCCCAATAGGGTTTTTTTGCATTGACTTTTCCAATCTTGTAGAAAACTTGTAAGAATTTTGAACAATTATCAAAAGTTAATCGCATCCAAAATAAAAGTTTGTGTTGAAATAATATATGTGTGTGTACTGTGTATAATTATTTTGTATATATAAAATACACACATATGCATGAATATATTTAAGAACTATTCGCATATATTTATACATAATTTATATTATATATAAATATTTTATATATAAATAACACATTTTTCTTAAATATATACATGCATGTGTGTGTATTTATATATACAAAATAATTATACACAATACACACACTATATTATTTAAACACAAACTTTTATTTTGGATGCGATTAATCTTCCGACAACAACTCTTTCAGTCCTGTTTAAAAAAAAAAAAAAAAGTTTTGAGCTATAATAATTAGCGAGAGCTCGGTTATAAACACAACGAGGATGTGAAAGCGGACGAGTGAGTAGATTTACTGTTCGGCTGAAGAAGTTTAAATGTCCCCGACAACCTCTATTCCTCTCAGCCACTCGTGAGCAACCACCTTTTTTCAAGACAAGTAAAAGCTTTTAAAGGCAACAAGGGTATTACATATGTATTTTATGCTGTAGAATGAGACATGAAAATATCTTGAGCTTGTGTTCACCACGGATCTTATTTCAGGCATTAAACTAAAAACCCATTAATGGAGCCAGAAGCACTCAAATCTTTCTGGGTTTCGACCTACAAAAATACGTCATCTCTACAACTGTATTGGCCCTGGCTGATGTACAGAATCAGTCTCTCACTACTGTGCACACCAACAGCTTTCACTACACTGAATGACTATAGTATACTTCTGTCTACTTGCTGATATATACAAATATAAAACCGCTGACAGTGTAAGCGAGCCAAAACGCGGATATTTACATGCATGTTTGATGTATGTATTCATTCATATGACTGAACTGCACTGACAGTATTGGATGAGATTTGGGTTCGTTTCACAACTGACAATTTTTACAATATCGACACTGACATTAAAAACTGAATTGAATCGATATTGAACTGACTCAAGGTCAATATAATGGACAGTGTTGTCTTCTGTAGAGCTCTGTAGAGTTGAACTCCTTCCATAACTGATTACCTTTTTATTACCACAGTTATTGAACTGAACTGAATATCTTTACAGTTATTGAACTGAACTGATTATCTTTACAGTTATTGAACTGAACTGATTATCTTTACACAGTTATTGAACTGAACTGATTATCTTTACACAGTTATTGAACTGAACTGAATATCTTTACACAGTTATTAAACATATCTGATTCCCTTTACACAGTTATTGAACATAACTGATTATCTTTATACAGTTATTGAACTGAACTGATTATCTTTACACAGTTATTGAACTGAACTGAATATCTTTACACAGTTATTGAACTGAACTGATTATCTTTACACAGTTATTGAACTGAACTGATTATCTTTACACAGTTATTGAACATAACTGATTATCTTTATACAGTTATTGAACTGAACTGATTATCTTTACACAGTTATTGAACTGAACTTGTTATCTTTACACAGTTATTGAACTGAACTGATTATCTTTACACAGTTATTGAACTGAACTGAATATCTTTACACAGTTATTGAACTGAACTGATTATCTTTACACAGTTATTGAACTGAACTGAATATCTTTACACAGTTATTGAACTGAACTGATTATCTTTACACAGTTATTGAACTGAACTGAATATCTTTACACAGTTATTGAACTGAACTGATTATCTTTACACAGTTATTGAACTGAACTGAATATCTTTACACAGTTATTAAACATATCTGATTCCCTTTACACAGTTATTGAACATAACTGATTATCTTTATACAGTTATTGAACTGAACTGATTATCTTTACACAGTTATTGAACTGAACTGATTATCTTTACACAGTTATTGAACTGAACTGAATCTCTTTACACAATTATTGAACTGAACTGAATATCTTTACACAGTTATTGAACTGAACTGATTACCTTTACACAGTTATTGAACTGAACTGATTACCTTTACACAGTTATTGAACTGAACTGAATCTCTTTACACAGTTATTGAACTGAACTGAATCTCTTTACACAGTTATTGAACTGAACTGAATTTCTTTACACAGTTATTGAACTGAAATGAATCTCTTTACACAGTTATTGAACTGAACGGATTATCTTTAGACAGTTATTGAACTGAACTGAATATCTTTACACAGTTATTGAACTGAACTGAATACCTTTACACAGTTATTGAACTGAACTGAATATCTTTACACAGTTATTGAACATAACTGATTATCTTTATACAGTTATTGAACTGAACTGATTATCTTTACACAGTTATTGAACTGAACTTGTTATCTTTACACAGTTATTGAACTGAACTGATTATCTTTACACAGTTATTGAACTGAACTGAATATCTTTACACAGTTATTGAACTGAACTGATTATCTTTACACAGTTATTGAACTGAACTGAATATCTTTACACAGTTATTGAACTGAACTGATTATCTTTACACAGTTATTGAACTGAACTGAATATCTTTACACAGTTATTGAACTGAACTGATTATCTTTACACAGTTATTGAACTGAACTGATTATCTTTACACAGTTATTGAACTGAACTGAATATCTTTACACAGTTATTGAACTGAACTGATTATCTTTACACAGTTATTGAACTGAACTGAATATCTTTACACAGTTATTAAACATATCTGATTCCCTTTACACAGTTATTGAACATAACTGATTATCTTTATACAGTTATTGAACTGAACTGATTATCTTTACACAGTTATTGAACTGAACTGATTATCTTTACACAGTTATTGAACTGAACTGAATCTCTTTACACAGTTATTGAACTGAACTGAATATCTTTACACATTTATTGAACTGAACTGAATCTCTTTACACAGTTATTGAACTGAACTGAATACCTTTACACATTTATTGAACTGAACTGAATCTCTTTACACAGTTATTGAACTGAACTGATTATCTTTACACAGTTATTGAACTGAACTGAATATCTTTACACAGTTATTGAACTGAACTGATTACCTTTACACAGTTATTGAACTGAACTGATTACCTTTACACAGTTATTGAACTGAACTGAATCTCTTTACACAGTTATTGAACTGAACTGATTATCTTTACACAGTTATTGAACTGAACTGAATATCTTTACACAGTTATTGAACATAACTGGTTACCTTTACACAGTTATTGAACATAACTGGTTATCTTTACACAGTTATTGAACTGAACTGAATCTCTTTACACAGTTATTGAACTGAACTGATTATCTTTACACAGTTATTGAACTGAACTGAATTTCTTTACACAGTTATTGAACTGAAATGAATCTCTTTACACAGTTATTGAACTGAACGGATTACCTTTACACAGTTATTGAACTGAACGGATTACCTTTACACAGTTATTGAACTGAACTGGTTATCTTTACACAGTTATTGAACTGAACTGATTATCTTTACACAGTTATTGAACTGAACTGAATATCTTTACACAGTTATTGAACTGAACTGATTATCTTTAGACAGTTATTGAACTGAACTGAATATCTTTACACAGTTATTGAACTGAACTGAATACCTTTACACAGTTATTGAACTGAACTGAATATCTTTACACAGTTATTGAACTGAACTGATTACCTTTACACAGTTATTGAACTGGAACTGGTTATCTTTACACAGTTATTGAACTGAACTGAATATCTTTACACAGTTATTGAACTGAACTGATTATCTTTACACAGTTATTGAACTGAACTGAATATCTTTACACAGTTATTGAACTGAACTGATTATCTTTACACAGTTATTGAACTGAACTGATTATCTTTACACAGTTATTGAACTGAACTAAATATCTTTACACAGTTATTAAACATATCTGATTCCCTTTACACAGTTATTGAACATAACTGATTATCTTTATACAGTTATTGAACTGAACTGATTATCTTTAACACAGTTATTGAACATAACTGATTATCTTTATACAGTTATTGAACTGAACTGATTATCTTTACACAGTTATTGAACTGAACTGATTATCTTTACACATTTATTGAACTGAACTGAATATCTTTACACAGTTATTGAACTGAACTGAATATCTTTACACATTTATTGAACTGAACTGAATATCTTTACACAGTTATTGAACTGAACTGATTACCTTTACACAGTTATTGAACTGAACTGATTACCTTTACACAGTTATTGAACTGAACTGAATCTCTGTACACAGTTATTGAACTGAACTGAATCTCTTTACACAGTTATTGAACTGAACTGATTATCTTTACACAGTTATTGAACTGAACTGAATTTCTTTACACAGTTATTGAACTGAAATGAATCTCTTTACACAGTTATTGAACTGAACGGATTATCTTTAGACAGTTATTGAACTGAAACTGAATATCTTTACACAGTTATTGAACTGAACTGAATACCTTTACACAGTTATTGAACTGAACTGAATATCTTTACACAGTTATTGAACATAACTGATTATCTTTATACAGTTATTGAACTGAACTGATTATCTTTACACAGTTATTGAACTGAACTGTTATCTTTACACAGTTATTGAACTGAACTGATTATCTTTACACAGTTATTGAACTGAACTGAATATCTTTACACAGTTATTGAACTGAACTGATTATCTTTACACAGTTATTGAACTGAACTGAATATCTTTACACAGTTATTGCACTGAACTGATTATCTTTACACAGTTATTGAACTGAACTGAATATCTTTACACAGTTATTGAACTGAACTGATTATCTTTACACAGTTATTGAACTGAACTGAATATATTTACACAGTTATTAAACATATCTGATTCCCTTTACACAGTTATTGAACATAACTGATATCTTTATACAGTTATTGAACTGAACTGATTATCTTTACACAGTTATTGAACTGAACTGATTATCTTTACACAGTTATTGAACTGAACTGAATCTCTTTACACAGTTATTGAACTGAACTGAATATCTTTACACATTTATTGAACTGAACTGAATCTCTTTACACAGTTATTGAACTGAACTGATTATCTTTACACAGTTATTGAACTGAACTGAATATCTTACACAGTTATTGAACTGAACTGATTACCTTTACACAGTTATTGAACTGAACTGATTACCTTTACACAGTTATTGAACTGAACTGAATCTCTTTACACAGTTATTGAACTGAACTGATTATCTTTACACAGTTATTGAACTGAACTGAATCTCTTTACACAGTTATTGAACTGAACTGAATATCTTTACACAGTTATTGAACTGAACTGATTACCTTTACACAGTTATTGAACTGAACTGATTACCTTTACGCAGTTATTGAACTGAACTGAATCTCTTTACACAGTTATTGAACTGAACTGAATCTCTTTACACAGTTATTGAACTGAACTGAATTTCTTTACACAGTTATTGAACTGAAATGAATCTCTTTACACAGTTATTGAACTGAACGGATTATCTTTAGACAGTTATTGAACTGAACTGAATATCTTTACACAGTTATTGAACTGAACTGAATACCTTTACACAGTTATTGAACTGAACTGAATATCTTTACACAGTTATTGAACTGAACTGATTACCTTTACACAGTTATTGAACTGAACTGGTTATCTTTACACAGTTATTGAACTGAACTGAATCTCTTTACACAGTTATTGAACTGAACTGAATCTCTTTACACAGTTATTGAACTGAACTGAATCTCTTTACACAGTTATTGAACTGAACTGAATATCTTTAACAGTTATTGAACTGAACTGATTATCTTTACAGTTATTGAACTGAACTGATTATCTTTACAGTTATTGAACTGAACTGATTATCTTTACACAGTTATTGAACTGAACTGAATATCTTTACACAGTTATTGAACTGAACTGAATACCATTACACAGTTATTGAACTGAACTGATTACCTTTACACAGTTATTGAACTGAACTGGTTATCTTTACACAGTTATTGAACTGAACTGAATCTCTTTACACAGTTATTGAACTGAACTGAATCTCTTTACACAGTTATTGAACTGAACTGAATATCTTTACACAGTTATTGAACTGAACTGATTATCTTTACAGTTATTGAAGTGAACTGATTATCTTTACAGTTATTGAACTGAACTGATTATCTTTACACAGTTATTGAACTGAACTGATTATCTTTACAGTTATTGAACTGAACTGATTATCTTTACACAGTTATTGAACTGAACTGAATCTCTTTACACAGTTATTGAACTGAACTGAATATCTTTACACAGTTATTGAACTGAACTGATTATCTTTACAGTTATTGAACTGAACTGATTATCTTTACAGTTATTGAACTGAACTGAATACCATTACACAGTTATTGAACTGAACTGAATATCTTTACACAGTTATTGAACTGAACTGAATCAACACTTTTAGAGTTGCTTTACAGCAGAATTGAATCTGTTTGCATCATTGATCATTACTCTCCTGTGTATTACTGTAAAGCTTCTTTAAAGCAATCAGTATTTAATAAAGTGACATGTAAATAAAGGTGACTAGACGAGTTGTCTTCCTTCCTTCACGTCGCTCTCGCTCTCCATCTGTCTGGTGGTGAAGTCACATGTAGGTCTGCTTCCCCCTGGCCACGTGCTCTGTCGAACAGGTTTCACTTGCTCTCAGGAAAGTTCTGCTTCTCTCGCAAAGGTCGACTTTTTGTGGCATCCGCATACAGTCTGCTTATCAGTGTGTGAATACATGCAGAATTATGAGCTTCAGGAGTAAAATCACATTTCGGAAGAAGATAAAAAGCAGACGGGTGCGGGCAGACTGCAATCGAGTGAGCTGTGTATGTATTTCATCTTTCTTAATGTAATATTTCAACTCTGTTTCACTTTGACAGTGCGCTCGCATCAGTCAAGACATGCACTCTGGGATCATTTCATGTTTTAACTTAATCGCAGTACCTGTACTGTACATGTGTCAGTTGATTTCACTGCTTTCTGGCTTTTTTTATCTTTTTTTTATAGAAAACTGTCTGTCCTCTGGCAGTTCCCTTTATTTCTTTCATAAAACATGCGCATACGGTTGGTTCTTTGAGTCAGTGTTTGAATTGAACTGATGATAACCGGTCAATTATTTATGAACCTCATGTTGAGTACTGTTGGCAGGTGTTGGTACACACAGCCTGACTGTTTCACTAACGTACATGCCCTTGACTGATGGACAATAATGTTTGTTGCCATGGAGAAAGACTTTCCTGTGTGTTACGTATAGCTGTGGTTACTTGCTCTCCACACCCTCGCTGTTGATAATGACTCTTCTGCCTATATGAGATTATTTTGGTGGATATTCTTTACTTGTTCTCAAGCAACTACTAGCCACTTTTTTTTATTATCCTGAGCTGTGCAAACAAATCTTACTAATTTGCTAAATTAATTCATTTGGTCTTATGTATTCTGTTAACAGAACAAAATATAACCATTAGTCTCAAGTTCCGGGGTTCAAGATGCAGTTGTTTAAATCAATTTAAAAATAAATGTTGTTATATTGCTGTTAACATGACAATGTTTCATTAATTATGGCATTAGTGGCTTTTACAATATCTACCAAATGACTAGACAAAGCAACATTTCTGTTTGTTTGTTTTTTTATTAATTATTATTTTATTTTTTATTTTTTGTGAGGAGGGTCTATAGATGGTATAACGGGCACAACCTAACACTTTTTGACTTTCTCAGTTTGTGTAAATCCACTTGGGGTTCACAGTATTTATTTATTAATTTCTAGTGCAATTATGTGTTTTTTGTTTATTAAAAAAGAATACAGGGGTGTAATAAATACATCTAATATAAATCTGATCAAATACATCTGATCTAATAAAATAACTTTTTCATATAAAATAATTGCATTTTTCATAATTAAAAATATACTAAGTTTTTGAGTTTGACACCAAACACACAGATACAGAATATTTCAAAACATAATAATAATTAATAATTTCTAAACATTGACTCTCAGTCTTTATTCACCTTTTTCTCATGGTTTCTTCATAAAAGTATACAATATAATAGCATATTACAACATGCCCCGCCTGCACAACCCAACTAGTGTCTTCTGCTGGGTAGATCAGCATTGAAGAACTATCTCAGATATTATTTTATGTAAAACATAATATTTTACTCTTATATGTAAAACAGAGATGAAAATGAACTTAAATTACTTTAGCTATGGTTAAATAAATGTTCAGTGATATCTTCCAGAGATTTTTTTTTAATTTTGGCGCAATTTTAACTCTAAATAGTGTTGATATGGCAACTAGTAAATACACAAAGATGTATCATGATGGCATGTGTGGTTTTAAACCTCTGTTCTTTACTCATTGACTGTAGACTTTAGTCATTCTCCGTGTTGAAGTTATTTTAATTTGCAACCCATTTTGGGTTAATTGAACGATTTTAACCCAGCTGTATTAGGAGTGGGTGAAATGATCTCACAATAAAATTTATTTTATTTCATGATACAAACAATAGGACAAATATATAAATTAAATAAAAATTTATCTTCACTGAATGAATTAAATATAAATTGATCCTTATTAAAGATGAGGTATTTCGTCTTTTGTTGTTTGATTATCATTACCGTCACAGAACTGTAATTACTGTAGATTACTGTAAAACCTGATGAACAGATCTACTACACACATCCGATTTTCACCCATGTTTACTTTAACTTAAGGCATAACCAACTTTGTTAACATGAATACGCCATATGATTGGGCATTTTAATAGTGTGTTAATAAAGTGTGTGTGCATGTTTGACCATTCAAGCTCAATAAACTGAAAGAGAGCGGAGTTCAGGATGGCATGCTTTATTAGTGTGTGGTTTGGTTGTCAGTCAGTGCGAGTTATTTTTTGCACTTTAAATCTCATTTAAACATCATGCACATCATTATTTCTGTTTTCTCATCCATGCATGTTTCTTAATGACTCTATGTGAATGATATAACAAAATCTCTAATGATAGAAACGTACTATTGTCATACGGTACAGCCCAGAATAGTAATTTCTAAACAATAGATGAGTTCAGAAACAACAGTTGATGAAGTTGAATAAAAATACATCAATTAAAAATGTCATTTGCTATAGTGCAGTCAAAATATACAGGACAATTCGTCATTAATTTGGGCAGTAGTGACTTATACAATATCGAGCAAAAGACTTGACCGAACAAAATACTCCTGAATTTTTGGTGAGGAAGGTCTAGACTCTCTAGATAGTATATGTCAAATTGTGTGTGAAGTGGGTCCTAGGCCAGATTTTAAAATGTAGGTTTTGTATATAATTCAAGATGTGACGACTGAAGTGGAGTTATTTGCACATGTGTTTGATTACGTTTTCAGAGTTGCCAGCACGTTCTTAGATTTCTCTTGTTAAAGCTTATAGTTGCTGAATGTACTAAGATTCGTGTGATGTCTGCAACACAGAAAACTACTGTCACCACAGTTTGTGGTTTATTTGGGAAACTTACTAATATCTCTTTAAGGTGATGATACACAGGGCAACTTTTTTGAGCAATGTTGCTTGGGCACTTTCTGAGAATGGGCAACACATTTCTATCTGGACACTTTAGATCGGTCTGTGTCTCGTCTGGTTGCCCGTTGAAGGCAACATTTACTAAAAAAGTTGCCCCTTGTATCCTCACCTTTAGTGTTCGCCCTCCACATGCTGTCCCTGTCTTTTCCTAATCTTCTGTGGGAACATTTGGAATCAATTCATTATCAGATTGATTTGCCTTCATTAATGAGGAATTCCTGTAGTCCCTGACCCACTGTTTCCTCCATTGATTTGCAAGATGATATTTGGCTGACTTTTATATGTTTCTCATTTTAATAAACTGTACTTCTCATATAATCAGAGGGTAGAGTGTAGAAGTGGCTACGGACAGCACAACGAACTACAACTCTTGTTTTTTTTGTTTTCTACATATTATGTAAGATTCTGTCATTCTTAGTGATGCCATGCACAATGTGAAGTTATTAAACGTAATTTCTGTAAAGAGGCAGTCCATTTAGGGTCAGATTCAGTAAACAGGGCAAATTAGCGTGAGAGCACAATTACAAAAAGCACCGATGGGAGTGTAAAGTTCTGTGCGTGATCTGACAGATTCAAAAACAGACACAGCCGGATCGTTCCCATAATGGCCAACACAATCGACCGAGAGCAGAGCAAAATAGCGTCTGGTTTAAGACGTGTTGTTTTTGGGAGGTAAATAATGCCACAAACACCGGTACATTGACTAGCACAAATCTTAGTAAATCACCTTGCGTGATTCATTTAAATACTCTCCTCTCATACATTTTGCGTCTGAAAGGGAAACTTAAAATATTGTTCAATTTTATATGTCTTATGCCTGAGGATGTGGGGGTGAAACACGTGCCTCAGTAAAAAGGAAAACTAAACTTATAGTCAGCCATATTTATATACAAATAATTGTTTGCAATGCTTTATGTCTGGCCCTTAAGATCCACTGTCCTGCAGAGTTTATCTCCAACCTTAAACAAACTCACCTGGCTTTAGCTTTCTAATAACCCGGAAGACCTCGATTAGTTTGTTCAGGTGTGTTTTATCAGGATTGGAGCTAATCTCTGCAGGAAAGTATATTTCGAGGGCAAGAGTTGCCCACCCTTGTTTTATGGGATTGTAGTTGATTCCTTCATTAACGATAAAAAAAAAAAAAAAAGTTTGTACCATTGTGTATTTATTTTCAAATACTTATTTGCTTCGAATAAAAGTTTTTAATGTTGTGATTCATCTGAGAGCTGGTTGGTTTACTTCATGGCTTATTATACAGTATAAATGGGTCAAAAATGTATACATCAAATTATCCTTATCTTTTGACATTTAAGACATATAATCTGATTTGTTCATATAGTAAGAAGTAAATACGAGCATTAAAATGATAGGGATGTCTCTGAGGATAACAAAAAAGTATTTGCATTGCCTTCCATGTGATCCTAATATTAGGAAAGCATGGATGAACTTTGTTTTTAACTAGCTAAATTCCAGATTGCATCAGTAAAACACTGTTAGTTTGTTCACTTCATTTTATTTTACCGCATAATTCTGAGTAACAATGTTTTTACCGTGTCACTATTGCTTGGTCTGTTATATATAGTTTAATATGTACTTGTACTTTACTGAAAATGTTAAACAATGAATAGAAGAAAAACAGTGTGACAAACGATGGTACATTCGTTTAGAATTTGTTTACACGAAACACTAAGTTATTATTTGTCAACTATAACTGGTAACTGAAGCAAAGTAGGGCTGAGCCTGTTAGTCAGTAGCACCTCACTGCAGTACACCAGATCCAGGGGGCGGAGTTGGATCCTTATCCAGGGGGCGGAGTTGGATCCAGATCCAGTGGGCGGAGTTGGATCCTTATCCAGGGGGCGGAGTTGGATCCAGATCCAGTGGGCGGAGTTGGATCTCTGCATTTCAATTGGTCGACAGATTCCCAACACGTCATACTTTTACTCGTGTTGTTGCTCTATCATTTCCGCATTGAGTCATAACTAGAGTTAGTTATTCTTTTGACGGAAAAACTTGCTGAAAACAGATTTGATTTAATAACGTTTTAAATAGTTACAAACACTGTAATTTGTACATTTTAATTACGTATAGTGGTGGGCAACAGCCAAGTATTTTATTAGAAACGTAGAGATACGTTTGATTTTACGTTTCATCTTCCCTAAAAAGCCTGTGGTTCCTTGTTACATGCAAGAATAAATATCTCTTAAAAAGAAGTGTATTCTTTGATTGGATGATCCTCAGTAGGCCTAGTCCACATGCACTTTGACTTCAAATACTTAAGTATATTAATAAGTATGCACTTCTACTTTTATTTGAGTAATATTAAATCAAGTTCAAAATCAAGTAGGACATATGTGACTGTAAGTGACTAAATATTTTAATGTTCATTATTTTTGTAATGTTTTAATTCATCTTTGAAAGCAAACACTCCATGGCAACAACTAACAATGCATACCTGGAGTTTAGTGTCCGTGTCTCCACTTTGCCTGCAAGTTTCCAGTCTGTAAATTTTACAGTAGCTGTTTATCTGGTTAGCGCTATTAAACGACCTACCGTTAATGAATAGTGGACTAGTTAAACATGTCTTCGCGTTATCAAAAAGTTTGGACACTGTCAAAACTTTAACATATATTTAACTGTGATCATTACCATACAGGCGCACACTAAATTATGAATCTATCTCGACTATATTATTATCAAATGTAGACTTACATTGATAAGAGCAAACGTTGGTGACCACGGGCTGCAACTTCACCAGCTGGTTCATCTGATGGGGAAAAATCCCAGGATGTCTTTCGAAAGAGTAGGGGTGTAACCCCGGTGTCCTGGCCAAATTTGCCTAGTGGCCTCTTTCCACTATGGCCTCCTAATCAACTCCATATATATATATACACTAATTGGCTTCATCACTGTCTCCTCTCCACCAGTAAGCTGGTGTGTGGTGGGCGTTCTGGCGCAATATGGCTGCCGTCGCATCATCCAGGTGGAGCTGCACATTGGTGGTGGTTGAGGAGATTCCCCCTTCTATGTAAAGCGCTCTAAAAATGTAATGAATTATTAGCAATAAGCAATAAATGTTTCACAGTTGGCAAATGTTTCTACTATAAAACTAGATAAACTCCTTTCTGTAGCGTCTTCGTTTCACCACTAATATAATTGTCACTTGCTGGCTTAACCTGATAATCCAGATGAAAGTAGCTTGATGCAGATGAATGATGAAATCACATTTAATAAACACAAGGAACCATCACAAAAAAATACCAGCCTGAAATATTATCACAAGACAATGAACAGACAAAGACTGACAGTTTAAATACACAAGATGACAATTGGCTAAACAAAGGACAGGTGTAGGTAATTGGTTGACATGGTAACAAACAAGTGTTTTCAATGGAGGATTACAATGGAGACAAGGGAACGGAACTAAATACACAGGAGCTAAACATAAAAAAATAAATATCAAAGTAAAAGACTTTGAAACAAAGACACAGGGGACCGTGACAATACTGTAATAATATACAATACATAGCATACCTCACAAATACAAATGGAAGAGATGTAAATAAAGAATAGCCGATTACTTCTAAATTAGGATGTTCTTCGTGTAAAAATCGTGCATAAGTGAAACTCAAAGAACATTATACAATTTAGAAAAAATGCAATTCATGACCCCTTTAAAATCTTTTTTTAATCCCTCATGCTGGTTTGAGACTGTTGGGTGAGGAAGCTGGGTAGATTTAACCTAATTTGGTTTTATAATCGTTCATAATCAGTAACCCAGTGGTGCTGGGTTGGAAATGTGGACATGAAAGATAGCATACACATGTGTTTTTTTCCTCATTCTGTCACCTGATGGAGTTTGGGTTCCTTGCCACTGTCACCTTTGGCTTGCTTAGTTGGGGACGCTTAATATTCAACAATATTATTTAGATAACTAATTTAATAATTGATCTTTACAACGAAACTGATCAACACTGAACTGAATTCAGATGAACAATGACACTTGTTTTTAGAGCTGCTTTACAGCCGAAATGAACTCTGTTTGAGTGATTCTTCCATCACTGAATCATTATTTTCCTGTTGATCACTGCAAATCTGCTTAGAAACTTTCTGTATTGTATAAAGTGCTTCGAACTCGAGCGGTGACCTGTGACTGTTGGGCGGGAACTGAAAAAGCCTGAATGGCGCTTGATAGGATTGATTGAAAACACTTTAAGTGCCTTAATCCTGTCGATTTCCAACTTCCAGTGTTTATTACAGAAAAAGTTTTTCCTTCTGTTTTTCGTGTACAGTCGACAACGTTGTCAAAGCGATCCCCGTTTACACCGATCCGTGAAAACAACTAAAATGTTGTATTATACTGTCAAGCCAATAGTTGGTGTTGTCACTTTGAAGAAACACTTCGCATGGCCGTTTTCACAAATTCACGTTTTTGGAGTTTACATGGAGACGATAATGCTTTCTTTTTCAAAAAAGTGCAGTTTGAAACCCGTTTTCAAAAGTCTGGATTTTCAGACCCCCAAAATGCCAGTGTCGTGTAAATGAACGGCCAAAATGCATTAAAAAATTCCAGTTTTTAGTTGAAAGAGCACTTAGGACCTCTATATCTAGACATCTATATCTAAAAAATTCCTTCCAATCAGCTTGATAGGCTTTGATAAGAAGAATGTCAGAAAAGCCAGAAATTTACAAAGTTTTAAAAGCATTTTATCAAAAGGATGCAACATAAAATGTGGGGAAAAAATTTGAAATTTCTGAATGCACAGTATTATAATGAATCCGATTATAAAGCACACACAACCTTGATAAGAAGATATGTCTATATTAGTATGCACCTAAACGATTTCACAGGTATTAACATATCCTCACAAAACATCACTTAATCAATCAATGTCTGTTACTCGATCAATGTCCGAACCAGAGTCCATAAAAACAGTCCAATCTGTTCATTTCAAAAACACCCTTTTAAACGCAACGTAGCATCTTCAGACCAGTCTTTCATCCTGATTAACTGTGCCTTTCTCATGTTAAAGAAAAGTTCATATGTAGGGACAAGTAATACCATATTATGATCTGAAGTTCCCAAATGTGGTTTACCAAATGACTTATAAGTTCCTTTAATCGATCCATAGCACAAATCCAGAATTGCATCCTTACGTGTTGGGCGAGTTACATACTGATTAAAGTGGCTCAATGAGTGCTCCAATTTACAATTATTGAAATCTCCCAGAATAAAGCAGGGTGCGTCAGGAGAGGCAGTTGCAGTTCGTGAACAATTTGTTCAATCTCCCTTACCCCACCTCCTTGCACTTTACCGGTTACGTCGCATCCCGGTCCATGTGAATGGGCACTCCGAAATCATCCAGTCGTAGGCTTGAATCTGAATCCCCTTCGGAGAGCCAAGTCTCCGTGAACGCCATCACGCAAACGTTCCTGTAATCATGCTGGAATTTCACCATAGCTTGAAGCTTAACCGTCTTTTTCCATAGAGACTGCACATTTAAGAGTAAGAAAGAAAGAGTAAGAAAAACCTTTATTTGTCCCACAATGGGGAAATTACGGTTTGCAACAGTAGAAACCGGAGAGAGATAGATAAGAGTACAAATAGCATTTCATAGACAAGACAAGCGTCAAACAAAGAAACAAAGAAGGGCCGTTCTTACAAAATCAAATCAAATCAGAATTTCTGTACAATAAATAAGACTAAAATAGACTATGCCTTATACAATGTCCAGTGGCATAATGAATAAATACTAATAGTATAATTTGCCAACATAGGCCTAATTGTTGGAAGAGGAATTTTTCGAAAGACTTCAATTTTTCAGTCTCCGATGAACACGTTCTTTTGTCCAGAGCGATTTTATTTTTGCTTGAAAGGCGAAAACTTCCCAAATCAGAATAGCCACATTCCACGGGTTGCTTCACGCTGTTGGGCTTATGCCATTGTAAAAGAAACTCCCGGGAGTTTTAAATTCTCACCGACTCCTGAGGTAATTCGAACAAACACAGACTAAATTAAAACAATTATCCCCATTTTTCTCCATTTAGCCTACTCCTGAAAAGTTCTTTAGGAAGGTATAGGACAAATCTCCGCGTCCAACAGTGTTGAGGGAAAAAAAAATTAAAGAAAAAAAGGAAACAACAAACAAAGCCCACCGACACCTGTAGCTGCGTGCGCATGCGCCTTCACTCCTACTTCATAGAAGTGTATAGCCTTCAGAGTCCGAGACCTCTAGCTCCCTCCAATTTATTTTCATCTGGTACTTTTTTACTTTTGATCATTGGCTGCACTGTTGTCAGGACTATCTCAGTAGCCGTCTTATGCAAAGGGACTGATAGCTCCTAGGTTCAGACACATGGTTCAGCCCTCATCTAGAAAAGCTACAGTAATTAAGTGCCGGTTGCTCTACAATTTACACTGTACATCATTAAAGCTGATGCAAGAGAACAACACTACCTCTCAGCACAACGAGCTGCTGTTTTTGCATTCTGACACTGTTGCTGATGAGATGGTTTTATTTGTGTGTCACAGCAGGAGAAGCCCAAAGTGATTGACCCCCTGGACTATGAAGCTGTGATTTCAGAGCTTGAAGCTGAGTTCAGGGAAGATCCCCTTCAAGATCTCCTACTCTTCCCAGACCTTGACTTCACTGTGAGTACTCTTGTTCTCTGTTTCTCATTAAGATGTGTGTTTTGGACACTTTTAAAGTGTTAAAATGTCGTGGTATTTTACAAAAAGACATGAAGTATGTGTTAAATGACTGTGTGCATGACTATGTGTGTGTGTGTTCACACTTCTCCATGTACTCTGCACTGAAAAAAGCCAACATGAGGCTTGTTCAGACCACATCCTCTTTCACACAGAGATCTGAGTTTTACGTGGCACAAAAATAAACACTGCTTGCACACATTTGCTCAATGAGGACACACAAACATAAGACACCTCATATTGGCAATGGCCTATTGTGTCCATGTTAAAGGGAGAACTCTAAAGCAGAAAGACAGCAATGCAGGCCAACACATCTCAATCAGTAATCAAGGGGAGTAATCCAGAGAAACTGGCAATAGGGCAGCATTAGGGAAAGTACACTGAGCATAGTGAATATATAAATGCTAATGGATTGCAGATGAAACTTATCAAGAGTCCGTGTCAGAATGCAGGTGACTAAGACCTCTACTGGTGGGTGGTGGAAGTATTCGAAGTAGATTTTGCTGTGGATATTACAACAAGTTGTATATATTTATTTTTTAATTGATGGACGTGGCCACTATAAACTTTTGTGTGGGAAGAACTGCATAATTTTTTCACAAAATAACAACAAATGTAAAAAAGAAAATGACACCAAAAAAGTGCTGTTTTATACAAGAAGTCACAGAAAAGAGCATGATGGGCCACGACTACATTTTACACAGCTTAAAGAGATAGTTCACCCAAAAAAAAAAGTTCTGTCATCATTTATTCATCCTCATATTGTTCCATTCCATAAATCATTGATTAATCTTTGGGGGAAAAAATAGATCGATTTTTTAATTAAATAATAAATATGAATCAAGCAGTTTAATCCAAGAGATATGATTGCTTTATATGATGAACAGATTTAATTTAGGCCTTTAGGCCTCATGTATTAAATATGTACACAATATACTCTCAACGTCCACTTCATTAGCTACACTAGTACCCCGTTTTGCCTTCAGAGCTGCATTAATTCTTCATGGAATAGATTCAACAAGGTTCCTCAGAGATTCTGGTTCATATTGGCAGGATATCATCACACAGTCTCCCGTTCCAGCACATCCCACATCCCAAAGAAGAGGCCTTCTGAAAATGGTACACTGTGGTCGTAAATGGATGGACTTGGTCAGCAACAATACTCTGTGGCGTTTAAATGATGCTCAATTGGTACTAAGGGTCCCAAGTGTGCCCTCATATTATTACCCCAGCTAACAGATGTTTGGTATAAGAATGTTCTCCAAATATTCAGTGTTTCAAAAAAATTACAGTTTTCTTGACGTTAGAGGAACGTGCTTTAAAAGGTGTGATGTTCCTCAAACATTCTTTCAACTTAATTTTGATTAACAATTAAATATTCTAGGAACCCAAGAACATAAAAATGTCCGGTTTCCTGAATGTTAATATAATGTTATTTAAATGTTAGTATGATGTTCCTGAAACATTCTTTCAATCATTCAAAATCCTGCCGCGAACAAGCACTGAAAGAGAGAGAAATAAGATCACAAACTACAACTTTCTTCAGACAGAGTCTTAGATGAAATCACTGAAGATAAAAAAATACATGAAATCTCTCAAGATCTCAGCAGAGGAGGATTAAACAACTCCACAAACAGCATTACCAGCTTCACTTATTACTGACCAGACTGACTTTATTTCTGCCAGACGCTTACAGCCGTTCTTATTGAGAATTAACAGAGGTTTAGATGTTGGTGTTTGGTTGAAGTCAACTGTTTGCTTTAGTTGGGCTCTTGACCCTTGACTTTTGTTAAGTTCAGAAAACATTTCTGCATTGATAAAGCAGATCAACATGACTGGTTTAATGGTCAAACTACTGCATTAAAGTCTAAACGAGTGTTTTTTTCTGTAATTGTTGGCTTACGGAATTGAAGCATTAATGAAAAAGTGGTGTTACAAATAATCTTTATCACATCAGCTGAGTTTAATACTGTTGTGTTTCAGATGCTGAATATTGATGTCTGTGAGTGTATCAATTACACTGTCATTGTAAACTTTGTTTAAAACTGGTTTTGTGTTGTTTATACACTCACAGACATCAACTGTCAGCATATGAAACACAACAATGGTGAAATGCTTTATGCCAGCAGACAAAACACATCCATGGCTCCCAGCATGCATTGTGGCATGAGTAAATTATGCAGCTGAATTATTTATAATTGTCACCATTGTTGAGGTTTGTATGATGGGTGTTGATGTCTAAGTGTGTCTCAACATCATAACTTTCACATAGTTTTTGACATTCTTATACAAATAGCTTCAGTGTTACAAATTATGTTAATCAAATTAGATGACTTTTATAATTTATTCTAAAAAAATACTTAAAGTCTAAAAGGAGTTTTTTAGACCACTTTAATGCAGTCATGTTGATCTGCTTTCTCAATGCAGAAAGGATTTCTGAGAAGCTGCAGAAAATGAAATCAACTAATCAATCATTCATCAACATCTAAACCTCTGTTTATTCTCAACAAGAACTGATGTAGACGTCTACCGGAAATAAAGTCAGTCTGGTCAGTAATAAGTGAAGCTGAAGTTGATTTTATCAAGAAGAAAGTTGTAGTTTGTGTTCTTATTTCTCCTTCTTTCAGTGCTTGTTCACAGCAGGTGTTCGAATAATTGAAAGAATTTTTCAAAAACATCTTACTACATTTAAATAACATTCTATTAACATTCAGGAAACTGGACATTTTCATGTTCTTGGAATGTTACAAATCATGTCGAATTGTTAATCAAAATTAAGTTGAAATAACGTTTGAGGAACATCACGCCTTTCAAAAACACGTTCCTCTAACGTCAAGAAAACTGGAATTTCTTTAAGTTCCCAGAACCGACACTGAATATTTGGAGAACGTTCCTATAACAAAACTCTGTGTGCTGGGACAACACCAGAAGCCTAACATTGAGTTATAGAAGTCTATAATGTGTTATGTGTATGCTAGGCTGAAGAGATGTGTCTTAATCTAGCTTTGAACTGACAGAGTGTGTCTGCTTCCCGGACAATGTTAGGAAGACTGTTCCAAAGTTTTGGTGCTAAATAGGAAAAGGATCTACCGCCAGCAGTCGATTTTGATATTCTAGGTATTATTAACTGGCCGGAATTTTGAGATCGCAGTAGACGTGAAGGACTATAATGCGTTAAGAGCTCGCTCAAGTACTGCTGAGCTAAACCATTTAGTGCTTTGTAAGTGATCAGCAATATTTTAAAATGTATACGATGTTTAATAGGTAGCCAATGCAGTGTTGACAGAACGGGGCTAATATGGTCATACTTCCTGGTTCTGGTAAGAACTCGAGCTGCTGCGTTTTGAACTAGCTGTAGTTTGTTTGTTAAGCGTGCAGGGCAACCACCCAGTAGAGCATTACAATAATCTAGCCTTGAGGTCATAAACGCATGAACTAATTGTTCCGCATTTGTCAATGAGAGCATATGACGTAACTTAGATATATTTTTAAGATGGAAAAATGCGGTTTTACAGATACTAGACATGACTTTCAAATGAAAGATTGGTATCAAAGAGCACACCCAGGTTCCTAACCGACGACGAAGACTTAACAGAGCAGCCGTCAAGTGTTAGACAGTACTCTAGGTTATTGCGTGTGGAAGTTTTTTGTCCAATAATTAGAATCTGTGTTATTTCAAGGTGTGTCTCGTTTCCTTGTTAAGCTTTTTTGCCCCTGTGTATAGCCCTTGTGTTGTACTTGTTATTTTGTCAGTTGTTGTATATGTAATGGTTGCTTCTGGTTCTGTTATCCTTGTGGTTTTGTTCCTTGAGTTATTTGTTATCTGGACATTATGTTACATGCCTCAACAATGGCATTGCATTTACTTGGCATATAATACAGTCCAACTCCATAAGCCTGAATTCCTCTAGTGTAGTGTTGTTATTAAACTCTTTTAAACTCAGAATTCCTTTCCATCAAGCCATTGTTTATTAATCTGGTCAAACAAATTGAGGACTTCAGTTGCACAGGAGCAATGTGTAACTCTGAGACATTATGATATCACATCACAAGTGATTAAAAACTAATTCAACTGAAGTAATATAGTCAACAAAATGCATGTACATTACTTTTGGACTTGGAATTGTAAGACTAGAGAAATTAGAAAATGAGGATCCGTCTGTTTGAGGAACGACTACTCCCCGAGAAGACAGAAGGACGTTTCTGGAAAATAAACATTTGAACTCTCTCTTCGGAAAATAACATTCTCATCCTAGACGCAAGTCTCACCTCAGAATCGTCTGAATCTACATCTCTTCTCCCCCCGCCCACGTCCCCCCATCCCCGTCCCCCCGTCCTAAAGCTTTTCTACTCTTCTGCTACAAACTCAAAAGTATCTACTTTTTCTTCAAAAATAGAGTATATACTTTTTGGGGCGTAGTATAAGTGAGCTGCAGCACATGATTAATGCAAATTCCCATTGCTAGCACATGTGTTGGTTTCTGTCTTGGTCTGAGTATTGAAAGAATTGTTTCAAGAGGCTCAGGGAGATTCGTAATGAGATCAGCCCGCAATGCTGAATGTCTTTCAGTCATTTCTAGCCACCACAACCAATCAGGGGTGTGTTTCCCAAAAGCATTGTTAGGAAAGTATGGTCAAACGTTCTGTCATTATCAGCATAGTTCAACGAGTCGTGTTTGATGATTTCAAATGATCTCCATCTTTTTTATTCTAGGTGTCCACTCTTCCTGTAGAGAGGAGAACTGTGAAGTCCACTGTGCCAGAGGGAGCTGACAAACATGCTGAATGTCTGCTGGTCAGACAGGTAAGAGTGTGTGTGTGTGCGTGTGTGTGTGTGGCTTTGGTTGTAATCCCAAATAAAAAAAGTAGTTCATAAATACAGATGGAGACAGGAGGGTTACTGTGTAAAGTCTACATTTCAAAACATCACACTTGTAACACTGTTAATCACTCTAATTTTCTGTTTTCATTACAGTTGTACATATTTTCTTTCCACATAATCTGTGTTTTAAAACACAATATCATTGTCATATGTAATGTAATGAGAACACAACAGCAAGATGATCTTTTAGTTTAGTACTTTTTAACAATCATTTAATTCAGTAGCAAATAAAGCAAGATACGTGTTTCAAAGTCACCGTTGTTTCTGAATTAAAGAGTTACAGTAACACAAGATACAGCTCACACAGTAGAAAATAAACGTACAGTAACTAACATACGTATTTAAAGGGGTCATGACATGGGTTTTTTATTTTATTATTATGTTCCCTTAGGTGCAATTATAGTATGACTATAGTTTTTTTTTACAAAAAACTTTTAAAATATAGTGATTTATGACCTTTTCCCACCCTGTTTCTCATCCTCTGATTCAAACAGTCTGTTTTGGGGGTGTTTCCCCTTTAAGAGTTCAGTGTTAACGCCCACTGTTATGATTGGCTAACGTCAGTGCCTATGCATCAATTATTAAAGGGCACCTATTATGACATTTAAAATGTTCCTAATGTTGTTGTGGGAGTCCCCAACAACAGTTTTACATGCATGCAATGACAAAAAACACTTTTGTTTTCGTATAATATGCATTTATTTTTACCTGATTTGCTCACCGATTCCCAAATGATTCGTTCAATGACTCGTTTTTCAAACCCCTCCTCTGCGCGACGCTAATCTGCGTTGATTGGTCAGATGACCCAGCAGTGTTTACAGAGATAATACTTATTTTTAACACGGAGTACAATGATGCTTTTATCAATTAAATTGTATTATAATAATGATTATAGTCCACTGCTTTATAGTTTGTAGTAAAAAACGAAAAATAAGATAAAGAATTTAATGTTATGTTAGCGAGCATAGCCCAGAGTTCATATTGTAAAAGCACAATCAGTCTTTGTTTGCGTTAGCCCGATGCATAAACATAACGTTTTTACACACAAAAAAAAATGCAGTTACGTTACTACGAGGTATTTCTCTATTCTTTAAGACAACTCCGAAAACAACGACAAACACTTCACATATCTCAATACAATTGTCATTGAAGACCTAGAAGCTAAACAGTGCTTACAAAACAAACAAAATAATTATTAAGCATGCTACATAAAATATAAAAGCAAAAATTATTAATAACACTTACAGTGATACGGAGGAGGAAGCTGATGCAAATACACTTGGAACTGAACCTTCCTTCAATATCAGCCAGCTCGCGAATCCAAGTTTGATTGCATTTAAAAAGCAATCGTCTTCAAAATGACGCGAACAAAGCACAAGGCTCGGACTACACTTCTGTGGTATAGTGAATTGTAGCCACTTAGTCTTCAAATGCTCCTCCTTGGGCAGATGAAAAAAGTTTGCTTTTGAGCCGCACTTCAGAACACAGCGTCTCGTCGCCATGATATTTTCCCCTGGCCTTGGAGCGCAATAAGTGGGCGTATCGTATTCAAATAACTTGACAAGTTGACGTCATCTAGTCAGAGAAAAAGCTTCGGTCTTCTAACGATTCATAAAAATGACTCAGAGTCGACTCTCACTTTTGAAAGACAATAACTTTATATACGGTGCACTTTCATATTTCAAACTTTGCAGGATGTTTTTGTTCACTTAGATCTATGTTACACACTACATGAAAGGTAAATTTCAAAATTCCATAATAGGTGCCCTTTAACGCCCCCAGCCAGAACATTTGCGGATTCCGCGTATTTAAAAAGTAGTTTAAAGTTTTAAATACATTACTTACTTACAGTTTGCGTCGTCGTTGTTGAGCCCAGAATAGTCGGCACGGACTTATCTTTGAGCAACAGTTTTCTGGCAAAGCCAGCATCATTTTGGGATTTGTTCTCAAAACAGTCATCCTTCAAATGTATAGAACAAACGCTTAAACTAACACTGCCGTGACTGAGACGTCCGCAAAAAATAAAGTGCATCCATTTTTCCCTGACGTCTGGATCTTTCGCAGCGTATTCATAGATGTTGTTTGTCCATAGCCAGGAACAGCACATCTGCGTGGCATCGTCATTTCCCTGTACACAGACCCACTCGCTGTCCGTCGACTGAACACTTGTGAGGCGCGCAGCGCGCGGGCGCGACAATGATTCGAAATGAGCGTAGTTGTCTTGCGCTTAAAGCGTAGTTGTCTTGTTCTGGAGGCGGTCATATGCAAACGCTGGGACGTCACTTCGTACCGTGACGTCACTTCTTACCATGGATCCATGGAAACTCTGTTTCATCTTTAGCTTCTCTCACTTGTGGTGTTCCTCAAGGACCCATCCTGGCTCCTACTCCGTTCTCTCTATACATGTTACCATTAGGCTCTACTCTTAAAAGGCATGGAGTGTCCATTCATTTTTATGCAGATGACACCCAAATCTGTCTGCCTTTGAAGCGCAAGGACAAGGAAGGCTTAGAAACCTTTGCTTGCCTTGCCAAGCTGATATAAGGTTCTGGATGTCCTCAAATTTACACTTAAATGCAAGTAAAACGGAAGTCATTGTATTTGGGCACTCTATGGGTAAAGATCAAATACATTTTAATGTTGGGAATCCGAACTCCTACATTAAACCAGCTGTTCTGGATTCCACCCTTAAACTTGATAAACAAATCAATAGTTAAGTTTTTTTTCACTTGAAACTTTTGTCCAGAGTTAAGCCCTTTTTATCTTTCAAAGATATTGAAAGAGTTACACATCTCGCTTGGATTATTGTAATTCTCTATATTATTGTAATATCCCAGTCGACTATGACAGGACTTCAGATGGTACAAACGCTTTAGCTAGATTTTTAACTGGAATTTGTAAGCGAGAACATATTACTCCAATTTTAATTGCTCTAAATTGGTTGCCAGTGCATTACAGAATTGAACTCAAAATACTGCTTTTCGTTTTTAAATCAAAGTTCAAGTCTCAAGGATATTGTGCGTTTGCAGTCATTGGATCTAGGCTATGGAATAATCTCCCACTATCCATATCGCAATATCGCATATCGCAACTAGTTTAAAGTTGTTTCTATTGTGTGTCTCTCTTTTTATATATTTTAGATTTGTCCTGTACAGCACAGTGGTCAACTATAGTTGTGTTTATTTGTGCTATATAAATGAATTAATTAATAAATGACCCGCTGCTGCATACACTCTGCCTTTCAAACGTCATATGCAGCGGTTTGGTCGGCAGAGTGTGAGCCTTCAACATCGATGCCTCTTCTAGCGAGAGATGGCTGGCTAGCGTCTCTTCAACAGGTGGCATCGACTCATGTCCATGCTCACGCATTCCCTCTACGGCTCTACCCTTGCATAGTTTGCATACTGAAATAGATGAATGTGGGCCGAAAATGCTTTCTTCCAAGATCTTTCCACCTCAGCATGCAGATCTGGAAGAAACAGAAGGGTGATAGCTGGATAAAAATCACATAACAATTATATCCGGATAAAAATCGCTCGTCCAACCTGCCACAAGCAATCTCACATCTCTCGTGCCTCCAGGGCAGATGCAATCTGATGTAGGACATAACCTCTAGCAACTCCTCATACGCATGCTCCTCGCCCAAGCAAAGAAAGCACAGATCGTGTAAATCATCTGGTGTCAGATAATCCTGACATGTACACACTTCCTGAAACTTTTCGCTGCCATAACTGCCTTCGACATGTCCCAAACAAACGCTCCCGAAGAGAAGGAAGAGAATCACTTGCACTACAGGCCTCTTATACTCTGGTCGCACTAGCAGTGACGTCACAGGCTGTCACCAGCCAATGTATTGACGTGCTTCAGACACCGGTCGCGTTCTCCATTGCGTCCTAGGAAGCAGTGCGAGTTCCCATTCGAAAGGGAAATAAAAATGTATTTTCTCACCCTTATGTTGTTTGAAACCCATCAGACTTACATTAAACTTTTAATTACATTAATCTTACAACATTGTGACTAGTGAATGCATGAATGTCCATGCAACCAAAGCATTCATACATGTTTGAGCTTCGGTTTGCCATTGAAAATTGTCAAATTTGTTTTTTTTCTTTTTTAGAAAGCGTTTAACCTAAAGCTTTTTTTACCTCAAACATCTTTGATATGTTGGTGGTCATTCACTTAACTCAGAAAATTACACATTTAATTTTTCTGTAGGGCTTTTTGAATTGAAGGCAAGAAATAGAAATGAATGACTGAGTGAATGTTTTTTTTGTCCTTTAGCTCTTACAGTAGGAACCCCTGTCTGTATATAACTGTATTTTTTTCCTTTAGGCTTGTCAATACTTCAACTCCCAGCTGCATGTGATCCAGTATAAATATGAAGAGTATGCAGGGGACTACCGCATGCTGCCCAGGTACAGCTCCACCAAACCTTCAAACAGCAGCGTTGCCTTTTAAAACTATAGAAGCATATTTTTACCACAGCCGAGTAAGAAATATTATTTCATAATAATGAGAATTATTATTTCATTAGTCAACAGTCATAATAATGAGAAACTTTGTTTACACTTTATGGTAAGGTGACATCTTTGTCTTTATTATGTGCTTGTTTTCTTCTGGAAAATGTAATGTATGTCTCTTAAGGCAAGTTCACACTTCAGGATTTTAAAACGTCGGGCTGAACTGTGCGGTTCACACTACATGACTTGCTCTCTGTGAAATCAGGAGTGTTCAAGTTCTTGAGCTGTTCACACCACACGACACAACGTAATTGATCCGCAACAGGAGGTAACGCACTACACGAGTTGACAACAACTCTGTCAGCCAACGATTCTATCTTGTCTACAAACCACCTTTTGTCACGAAAAATCACGCGATAAAACAAACCGGAAATGACGTGAAACCGCACGCATGCCACTACCCAGCGAAGAAGACGAAGAAGAACACAACACGCGAGGTGGATGTCAGACAGAAATTAGTGCTGCAAACTGCATTTGCTCTGAAAAAAAAAAAAAAAAAAAAAGATCAATCGTTTGCAAATCGGGCTTAAAATCCTGTAGTGTGAACTAGGCATTAGATGATTCCTATCAGATGTTAAATTGACACATTCAAAATCTAAATCATTTTCTATATATGTAATATAGAAAATGATTTAGATTTTGAATGTATGTAAGCTGCTTTTAAAAGATGTTCATCATATGTTTGGACACAACAGATGCTTTGGATGAAGCACTTTAACAGACACCTTTGGCAGATAAAGATTTTTCAAATATGAATAATATTTTCAAACAAAACTATATCCAGGGCTGCCAACTCTCACAGATTAAGTGTGAGACTCACGCAACTGACACTGTTTACACACATCCATTTTCTCATGCAGTGAAAAAAACAAACAACGCACTGACAGTGAAAGACAAGACAGAGCAGGTTACTTTTATAAGAAATCTCAGCTTTCAAATTATGTCCATTTTATTACCAAATTTAAACGATAGTATTTTTGGTGCTCTTAAATATGGCACGACAGATCGCTGTAGCATCTCAGTTCAAGCGGCACGAGAGCCGATCTGTGTTCCTCTTTATTACTAGTTATAGCACCAAATAAGCATGAATGAACATCAGACGGGATGTGAAAGATACAGTACAGCTTTCTGAATTGTATCATGTCTCATATAATCGTTCAATGAGAAAGACGTGAATAATACAACTTGTGAACAATATGTCACGTAAAGCCATTCAATGACCATATAGGATGTTAGTTAGTAAGAAACAATTGCTTTAGAGAAGAACATTTGGCTAAATAGGTGCACTAAATTACATATTTATTATATTTTTACTCTTACATCATTTAAAGTATAACATTTTTATAAATACCACATTATGTTAATTGTATAAGAATGAGTTTTTAATTTTAACCTTTAATAATAATACCAGCTGATAGGTTTCTATGTTTACAGCATTAGTTGAGAGAGATGTGAAAGCCCTACTATACCAAATATTTAGCCAAATGAAGCAATATGGAATCAAGATCAAAATCAAATCCCAAGCCAATGAATCGAACCACCCCCCTGATCCAGCCTATAAGGGGAGGCTGCAGACCTGGAGCCGGTAGATATACACCGCAGGCAGTTTTACGCCCCAGGCAGTTTTACTTCACTGTTGTTCCTGATGCGTCCAGTAGGGGGATATACTGCGAAATCATTAAATCGACGCTAACACATTAATAACCCGTCCATAGACTTGACAATTTTGTATTTTTTGTTCATTTAAATATAAACGCTACAGTGTAGATCTGCACGGATTAAAATAGAAAAATAAATGCAGATATTCAGTCGGTGTTCACTCTCTTCACTCAGCCTACAGAAAACTTTTGTTTTTGTGAATTGAAAAATAAAAAAATACACATAGTTGGATCAACTACGTGTTATGACAAGTAATGATATGACCTACTGCAGTTATAGGCCTATTCACCGTATGTTTTTATATGGAGACTAAGTGGAATATGTTGTTGTGAAAATTTATATAAAGTTACATTTAGATATTAACCATATTTAGACCATTGGACATACAGTAGCCTACCGTGTAATCATATGGATCCTCGATTTAATATCTGCTGTACTATTCTCTATTGGTCGTCATACAGCTACAAAACAGTGTCCTACATACGTGGTAAGATAAGTTTAAGCCAGATCGTCCTGAACTTTTAGGTAAATTCTGGGCAAGTTTCATCTGCATAAAGACAGAACCATCCAATGGCAAAACCTTTAAACTCAAAGGTTTCTAAAACAAATAATATCCTTGAGTCTGTTGGAAAGAACCTTAAATTTTTTATTGACAAAAAGTATTGATTGTATTGTATTGATTTGTGTAGCCTAATTCAATCTCTTTTGATGTCCGATGTCTGTTTTTTTTGTTTTGTTTTTTTTCCTCTTCTCACTGTTAATGTCTGTATCCTTTCATTTGCAATACAAAATAAATTAAGTAATTAATAAAAAAAAAAATTTAAAACATACCTCAATTCGTGTCGCTGTACAGCCTCCCCCTACTGGACGCATCAGGAACAACAGGGGCGTAAAACTGCCAGGGGCGGTAAAACTGCTTGGGGCGTATATCTACCGGCTTTAGGTCTGCAGCCTCCCCATACTCGATCTAGAAGTTAAAAACATTCTGAGCATAAACTTTTTAAAATATTCATATTTTCTGGTTGTCAAAACTTCGATAGATCTCGATCTGCAAAATCTCAGTGATACCATAGTCAAAAATACAAAACATCACCCATATAAAAACATAATTTTTTATTATTAAAGACAAGAAAAGAGATCAGGTAATCAGACCACTAGATGATGACTGTGACCATTAACAACCAGCCATTGTCATCTGATCCTGTTTTCTTTCAGCTTTTCTGCCATAGCAAATGTATTTTAAAGACACCGCTACCGCGGCCCAAAAAGAGTCAAGAGCCCAACTAAAGCAAACACTGATCACCATCATGGTAACATCAAATGAAAATAAAATGACATCTAAACCTCTGTCACCTTTTAATAAGAACTTCTGAAGACGTCTGAGAGAAATAAAGTCAAACTGGTAGTAATAAGTGAAGCTGGTAATGCTGTTTGTGGAGTTGTTTAATCCTCCTCCGCTGAGATCTTCAGAGATTAAGGCTATATTTACACGGAAGCGATCTGAAGAGAAAACGCAAAAGTGGCGTTGCGTTATCACTTTTTATTCTGCGTTTAGACGAGCGTTATCGGGGGGAAATCTGCGTGCATATATGGTGACGCAAAAGTGTGTGAAATTGGATGTAGTGTGCAATCCAGGTGGCTAGGTGGCGATGTGAAGCACTGAGAGTGAAAGAGACGCTGACACAGTTTTTCATGTTTAATACGGTACGGTAAAGCTGCTGCTTTAACCCTCGGTGCTCTTCGCGTGTCGCTCAAAAATTACAGATTTTTTTTTTTGTCAATGAAATTAATGCTGTATTTTAGTTTGATAATGTTTTGTTATTTTCCTGTACTGGCGCATGCCTGTGACGGAAACACATACGCGACGCCTTCACTGTCTAGCAGACTTTTGCGTTTTTAACCGTTTTTACCCTTTAGACGGGAATGCGATGGTGGAGCGTTTTTATGATTTCCACTCTGGAGGGTGGTTTCACTTTGTAAACGAAAGGTACATCCGATAAAATATTTTTACGTTTTCACCCCGCGAGCGCTCTCGTGTAAACAGGGGCCTTAATGTCTCTTTCCTTCAGTGATTCTGCTTGTTAACAGCAGGTGTTCATCAGTGTCTGAATTAACTTAGAAAAGTAACTTAATTAACTATTGTAATTATTCACTCAGTCAAGTGGACTGTATTAGTGAACTAATGTAGGGAATGAGGGTATAGGGTGTGATTGGGAACACAGCCTCTGAGTGTCGACTTTGAGCGCTCTTAATACACAGTATATTTCTGTAGGCTACTTTCTCGAAAACAACATATATCACCCGAAATGCATTTTTTCTACGGTATATTAATGTTTTAATGGAAACAGCATGTTACTGTCAAAATTTGGCCGTTTTTTACACGATTTTTTTTACAGTGTGGTTTGTTAAATAACACCAGCATATGAAAAACAACTCACAATTTTACACATATAAACAACATTAAAAGCTTAATTTTCACCACAGAGGGATTTTAATAGTGTTCTACTATTTTCCCCACATATTCCTGTCACAAGTGCTGTGAACACGGACAGGTGAAGACTTACTTGAACTCAAACTCCTATTCACTGTGAAACACCCGTTCACTGCCATTGTGCTATTGCTTCAAACGGACTAGCCCATAAGGCATTGCGTACTACACTTAGAATAGTGACAGAACTAAGAACTAGAGGAGAGAGGCTCATTCAACTAAAGCTGGAATCATCATGAAGCAGTTGTCTGCAAAAAGACTCATCAAACAGTCTCAAGAGCAAAGATCCAGCAAGTCACTTTAGGGTAACAGGGGAGCAGCCGATATCAGCAACAGCCGGGAAGGGACAGGCAAGATCCCCGATCAGACTCCGAGCAGGCGAGGAATATCCGAGAGAACAGTTCGCTTGAGATGGGGAGAAGACACAGACGGACAGATAAAGACTGGACTGATCAGCACAGAGAATTGGCCTTAGTTGTTTCATTCGCTTGGACCAGACATTGCCCCGTGGTGATTTGTGAATAGGCAGATCCTTTGTGATGTCCTCCAGAAGCCTGTAGCTCTGTTCACAATGCCAGCAAACATAAATCCCATCCATTTTCAATGGAGAGATGGTGACTTCCAGGAGAATCGAGAGACACACCGTTAACCCTTGCTGTAAAAAAGACCAAATTCTGACAATATCATACAACTTTCCAGTGATATACCGTAGAAAACAAAAATAGCCTACAGGAATATACTGTGAATTGACAGCGCTCAAAATCGACGCTCAGAGGCTGTTTTCCCAATCACACCCTATACCCTCTTTCACTATTCCCTACATTAGCTCACTATTATGGTGTTGCCAGTAATTTACTGTTAAAAAAACCCTGGTAAGGTCTAACAGTGCAGCGACAGGATATAGGCTCGTCCAGCAACTTAAAGTTAAGAAATGTTTCACTTTATGCAAATTAATGATGTGTGGGAAAGAAACTGACTGCAGTCTAAAGGCCATTGCACACTGAGTCCGAAATTCGCATCCGAGATTTTCGCACGTTAAAAAATAAATACGACCTCACGTTATGTCAATCACGCTTGCACACTGCCTCCGAAACTTTCGTCCGTCACAAAAAAAATCGAAACGGGTTCGATTTTCTGTGTTTTTCGCATCCGTAACAAGCAGTTTGAATGGTGTTTGAATGGTGCTTTGACAATTCAGAGCCACCGAATCACGAATACGAAAAAACGCATACGAAAATTTCGGACTCAGTGTGCAATGGCCTTTAGTGAGTTTGATTCATATGTTGATAGTTCTTGTTGTTTATATGATGCAATAAGCAGTTTTAGCAACACCAATCATTATTAGGGACAAGCAAACTGATTGTTTGCCAAATTTGAATGACATTTTGAACATTTTTGGCAGCATAAGTGAGTTTAAATTGTATATTGATTGTTTATCTTTATTTAATTTTAATTAATTATAAATGCCGCATTATTTAATCTAGTTAAATACCAATTAATTAATCTAGTTTATATAACAATATTTTCCAACAGCAGAATGTTAATTTTTAGCGAAAAGAAAACTTATTTCTACTCAAATTAGAATATCAAATTAGAGTTTTACCAGTAATATATATCAACTGTGAGCAAATTTTCTAACAATATGTCCAGACTTGCTGTCTACCGATAACATTAGAGCAACAACAGTAGGAGCGAGAAACTGGAGACATGCAGCGCCAAAGTCTCTGGCCAGAGAGTGATGTAGTGTGTGGTGTGTGTTTGTGCTGCATAAACCGCCACACTGTCTCTACCGCCCAGGACAGACACAAAGGGCTCGGGTTTACAAGAGCACTCAGACAGGCAGCAGAAAGGACACCTGTATGTGGGGTCCTGGCAGAACACAGCTTACTGAAAGGGGTGATAAACACCACTTGATGTGGAAAATACTCCTTCTTTGAGGAGAGGAGGATTTACTGGTGCGCTGATGCTTGATGGTTTTGTGTGTGTGAGAGAGTGTGTGTGTGTGTGTGTGTGGTTCAGGTATTCCTGGGGATGTTTTTTAGTCCCCGTGAGGAAAACAGCTTATAAATCATACCAAGTGATGTTTTCTCTCCCTCTGATGGGTAGGTTTAGGGTTAGGGGATATAATACACAGTTTGTTCAGTATAAACATCATGTCTATGGAAAGTTCCCATAAAACATGAAAACTCAACATCAGAAGGTAACATAATCAACTGTTGTCTTTGCTGTTAATAATGTATAAATGAACATTGTTAATTAAGCGTAATCAGCAGCACCACAAACTGCGGGTGGAAGTGAAGCCTGTCTCGCTCCTTCTCTTCTTGTCCTGATGATGGTGTAGACGGTGACTCTGTTCTCTCTCCATGTCTCCTCTCCGCCACAGGAAGCTGTATAAAGCAGAGAAGTTGCCCTCCCACTCTTTTGAGATTGACCATGAAGATGTGGACAAAGATGAGGTCAGTATGGTGTATCAAGAGGGCCTTCCCAATCTCATACCAGTAATATGTTTGGACACACTTGACTGAATGTTTCTTTCTCTTAATCTTAAATCCTGGTACTTAAAATTGATATGGATTATGTAATATGGTGTTACTTTCAATAAAAGTGTGGTTATTTTATTTTATTGGCTTGTATTTAGTAAAGTCGGTATCATTCAAAGTATTGAATTAAATCTAATCTTAAATCTTAAAGTCTAATATTAATAGAATTATACAAAAATGTAAATTAAAATTATAGCTTTTTTTTGGACAAGTGCATCCAGAATATTCGGTTTCAATCCAGAATTGTCGTATCGGTGCGTCCGTACTCAAATGGCCTCCATAGTCACGAGATCTCAATCCAATAGAAATGTCTGAATGGCAGCCAGAGATACAAACAAGGGTTGGAACGACTGGTAAAGTTGTGTGTCGTCTGCTTACCAGTGATCAGAGACACCATGTGCCTTTATGACTGTGCCTACTGAGGTCGTGTATATGGTTCAAATGAAAGGAGCAGAATTGTAGTTTCCTGGTGATTCCTGATTCTTGTCTTTATATGAGATGTTTAAACACTTTTCTTGTAGGACACAACCTCGTTGTCCTCATCTAAAGGGGGGGGAGGTGGTGCAGGCAGTGGAGGTGTAGGAGGGATCGGCGTTTTTAAGTCCGGCTGGCTCTATAAAGGAAACTTTAACAGCACTGTCAACAACAGTATCACTGTTCGGGTAAGAGTTTTTTTTTTTTCATTACAAATTCTACATTATGACTTAAACTGTTTGTGTGTAAAACATTGCTGATTGCCTGCCACTTGCTTGTTGTCTGTGCGTTTACAGTCCTTCAAGCGAAGATATTTCCAGTTGACTCAGCTAACTGACAACTCTTATATCATGAACTTCTATAAAGATGAGAAAATATCAAAGGAACCTAAAGGCTGTATTTTCCTGGACTCGTGCACCGGGGTGGTTCAGGTTGGTACAAATACAGTTTAGTAAAACAATGAGGTGACTAATGATATTTATTATGATTTATGGGTTCATTTGGGGTTCATACAGAACAACCGCCTGAGGAAACACGCCTTTGAGTTGAAAATGAATGAAGTGACATATTTTGTCCTGGCTGCCGAGAACGAGCAGGACATGGATGACTGGATCAACACTTTAACACGCATCCTGCAGATCAGTCCTCCAGACGGCCCGGTTCTGGACCGCAAGAGCATGGACCTGAGCGACAGTAAGCACGGTGGGTGCTTGGAAAGTATATAAAGCTCTTTCTAAAGTATAGAAAGAGCAAATAAAATCGCTCTATTGTCCTCATATACACAAGTGCAGCAGTTAGTGAAAGATTCATTCATTCAGAACCAAATGAACAAGACCAGCACTCACAACACTTGACAAATTACATGGAGAAAAGCAGCAAGTGGTCATTTGAAACTCCCTTTCTCATATCCTCCTGAGGTCCTGTATATCTCAAACAAAGGCCGTTATAAAAACTATTTATTATCACACAATTTGTCTGAGACGGGGGAGGAAAACAGCTTTTAGTGTAATTCTAGACATGTTCACCTTCAGGTTGTTTACTCCTCTTTTTGCTGTGAAATCTTCACTGATTTTTTATAAAGTAAACATAAGAACTTGTATATGGTTAGTAATATTTCAAGATGAATACTTAATGGACTAAATCTATTTAGGTTTACTTGATAATAAATAAAAAAGGATGTATGATCAATCATACTCATGTTAAAATGTGACTCACAGACTTTCCACAGACAGCTTTTGAGGAACGATAGTTGCACATCTCTCAGACATTGAATTATTGGTTTGCATTGCATCTTATGTTTTGCCCCCCACAATAAAAACTACAGAGCTTTGATCATAAAGCTTTTTTGATTAAAAAAAAAAATGGCAAAAATGGCATGTTCGTCAAAATCTGAAGTGGATCTCAAGTAGTGTTTTTTTTTTAGATTACAAATGTTGCACACACACACACACACACAAAAAGAAAAAAAAAAAATATATATATATATATATATATATATATATAAACATGTAAAAAAAAAACTATTCACACTCTCTCTTCCTTTAGCTAAGAATACTTCTAATGAAGACTCTTTACAGTCTCTGTTTTTCCATGATAGATTCTGAAGTTTTAAGATATAGCGAGCATGTCTACACTGGCTGCCCTGGGGTCGATCACAGACCCTAGTGGTCGGCATGAGCGCTACATGTTAAGGAATCAGGAGGTCATGTCAGGCCACATGTGCCCCGGGCTCTAGTTGCCAAGCTCACACTCAAGTCTCAGATGATCTAGATAATCTCAAGTGAAAAATGACCAAAATAAATCCATGTGTGAAGATCACTACAAGTGTTTGCACTTTATTGCATTTTCAACTAAAACATTTCTTTGTTGTTGTTGTTGTTGTTTTAGAGATCATTGATATGTCGTTGAATCATGTTCCTGTCCATGAAAATGAGGAAACGACTGAGAACGGGATCCACCCTGAACTGGCCAAGGTAATTATTCGTAGTTCTGTCGCGTTACTTCCTAGGCGCATGACATCAGTGCACCCTCTTTATGAAAAAGGAAATGGCCCTTAATTTATGCAGTGAGATCATTGTGCTATTAAAACATGTTGCAAGTTTCAGAACGCTCAACTTCCTTGTTAGTACAAAAATAGCTTTTAATGAAACCAAGCTGCCAAACCGACTTTTTTTTCCTACTTCCTGGTTTTTATTACATAAAAGCCATTTATCACAGCCTTTATTACAGCACCGACACATCAACACCTACATCTACATCGTCATCTGTCTTTGCTGTCCATGCGATTAGCTAATCAAACCAGTCACTAAACTCTTCACATTCACACTCTTCCTCTTGCTAGCTTGAGAATGATCTCTTATTTAAACTGGGATTTAACTAAATACAGAAAGCGAGCAAAGAGCGTTCTCTACATAATGGCTGGAGCTGTCAATCACTTCAGTTCAGCGCGGACTCAGCGACTGCGTTGTGCTCTCTAGTCAAAGCTCCCGTTATGATCATCTACACTGCACTGCCCAATACATCTTTATTGTGTTTGCATGTTGCTATGATGAAAGCAGAAGTCAAGTCGCAGTAGTGAGATCATCAACAGACATGTCTGTGACCGGCTATAATGCTCTGCACTGCTAACTTAATGCAAATATAAACATATAATACTATAAGTAAGGGTTAATGCCCGACGAGGTGTTCATTGTCAGGTATTAATGGACAACGGTTGCCTCCGCCGAAGTCCATTAATACCTGACAACGGACACCTCGAAGGGCATTAACCTGCTTGTACCAGGTTCACTTGCCAAATAACACATTTTTAAAACATTAGTTTATATTTTAATTAGTTTTACAATCGAAATCTAACGGTTTTAGGACTCCTTTACTAGGTGCCCTACATCACTTTTTAACGGACACCCTGCAGCCAATCAGAATCGAGTATTCACCCAGACCATGGTATAATCATCATTATCTGGGCAGCTGTAATAGTAAAACTGTCATAAAAGTTTGTAACTCTTTCCTGTCTGCCTTTTTTTTTTTTTTTTTTGCCAGCATGCGCCAGCTTTTTTTTATACTTTTATGGCCCCCAGAATATTTTTTTGTATGAAAATCTAAACATGCAATATATCAAAAGAAAGAGCAGAGCCCCGTTGTATTCTAGCTGCATGCATTCTTTAGTTATCAACACATGATTGTGGGTAAGTTTCATTAGAAAAGCAACATTTTGAAACACATGCTGAGTAAATCTAGATTGAGTCCATCCACACCCCGAAGCCTCACAGTCCTGGAGCTCGTCCCGGGTCGAGATTTCATCCGGTGACATTAGGCAGTTTTGATTTATGTGCTGTTTAATGGAAATATGGATTGCCGGAAAATTCCTTCAATGGCAGGGAAAGAGTTAAAAGAGGTCCACATTCTTCTTATTATAAAATTGCCTTTTATTTTTTAACCATGACAGATTTGAATGTAAAAATCCCTCTAACTTTATAAATGCACCTCAGGAAACATATGATTTTAATGCAGTTCATGATCCCTTTAATGAGTGAGTCTCTCTTTAGAACCTTAAAACACATTTAAAGACATAAACCAGAAATGAATGGTGTGTCGTACGATCATTAAACATAAGTAACACTAATGTTGTGTTTGTTCAGTATATATCTGAGACCGAGGAGGGCTCGAGAGCTGCCAGAGGAGAGGAAAGACTGAACCTGTTCTCCCTGGACCCTGATATCCCTGTACGTCTTCAGGAACAGCACTTAACTCATACATCTGTGCAGTTTGTCTTAGCACTACAGTTCCTTTCTGTTTCATGAATGTGTACATTGTTTGGGGGTTGTGCAAAGGGAATGTGATTATATTGGGATGTGAGGAACGAGTGCTTGTGTTGAAGGTTGTGCGGAGTCTGCGGACGGAGAACGGGGATTCTGCGTCTGTCCAGCCGTTTGATGAGAAGCTTGGCAGGAGACTGATGATCTCCTGTGGCTCGCTCAACCTCACACTGCAGGGCTGTGTGAACGAGGCCGACACTGAGCCGGTTACTAATGTATGATGTCCCATCCTTCTGACACACACACCTAGCAGAAGCTGTGCTGAACACATAAGCCCCTTTCATAACTATAGAGCTGGATGCATTAGATGGCAAACCAACTTTATCATTCAAATACATAATTTAGCACACTGATGATTTTTTAATTCTCAAACATTTTGGACAACCAAATGATGGCTAAAAATGTTGAGATCAAGCTTTTCGCACTTACTGTACGATAATTAAAGGACTTAAATATTACAAAATGTACAAACATTCATTGATGCTACAGAAAGCCACACACTATATTGAAACAAAGGGGATGTCAACTTGATATGAACAGAATGGTTGCTGTAAATTGTTATTATTTATTGGAAATGTGTAAATATCTTATGTCGTTTCTGCAGGGCATTACTAAATACAAAAAAATATGATGTTTTATGTCTTATATTTATATAAATTCTGCAACGCGGTTTATAAACGTAGGAAACAAAGGGAGTATAGACTCATACAGTCAGCTGTATATAGTGTATGGTTTATGAATCCGCTTATACGAGTGAGCACTGCTGTCTCTCCTCAGATCGAGCCTTTCTTTGTGTCGGTTTCTCTTCTGGACATACGCGAGGGCAGGAAGGTGTCCGCTGACTTCCACGTGGACTTAAACCACGAGGTTGTGCGGCAAATGCTCAGTAGTTCTGGTAATCCTGGAGATCAAGGCTTGGATGGCGGGAACGGTCCTCCGCAGGAAAATGGACTCGCCTCGTCTGTAGAGAAGAAAACAGAGGACTGCCAATTGAGCCCAGACCTGGAGAGCTGGCTGTGCTTCCCCAAACAGGTATCAACACATTTTCCTCTGGATATAGGAATATATGGCCTGGTTTCACAGTCAGGGCTTAGATTAAGCCTTATTAACGTGCCATAGAAAAAAAACATTACAATCTTGAGTCAAAACAATTGCACTGATATGTTTTATGTCATAAGATATGTGCAAGTTGCTTTTGGTTAAAACAGCTCAAACATTTGAGCACTTTAGTCTGGGTCTAGGTTTACTGGGACTAGGTCGCTTACAGGTTACTTAGTCTGGGACTAGGTCTGTGAAACATGGTTTAGATCTATGTTAAAGTGTTTGTGTGGTTTACATGTTTGATCATTCCTGCAGGCTATTTTTTCCGTTACGAACCCACACACAGACATTGTGATGGTGGCGCGGGTGGAGAAAGTTTTAATGGGAAATATTTCCAGTGGTACAGAACCCTACATTAAAAACACAGATTCCAGCAAGGTATTTCATTTAGATATTTTTCTATTGTAAGTAGCTTTGAATAAAAGCGTATGCTAAATGCATATTTGTTGTCACGAATGTATAATGACATTTAGACATTGTTATATGTGTCGTCTAAATACACAGAACCTTGATTTAAGCACTAATATATTATCTGAGTTGAGTTGTAGTTCGTGGAGTTTTGACTTGGTAGTTAATAGACAAATACATTGAAATCCAATTTCTCTGCTTGTTCTAGACTGTCCAAAAGATGTTGAAATCCAATAAGCAATTCTGTACCAAACTTGGAAAGTACCGAATGCCTTTTGCCTGGTCTGTAAGGTACGTGAATCCCAATGGGAGCTTCTTTTCCATGCCCTGGTGCTTCAGCATTGGCAGAACAAATAAACACGGCTGAAACTCTTCATTTCAGCTCTCACACTATCTACAGTTTAAAATCATTTCTTCCTTCTGTATACTCCAGGTCAGTGTTTAAGGACACCCAGGGCACAGTGGACCGGGAATGTCGCTTCTCTCCTCTCTTCAAACAGGAAAGCAACAAGATTTCCACAGAAGATCTCATCAAACTCATCACAGAGTACAGGAGGTACAGACTCTTTACTCACACGCACGAATAACATGTGATAATACATAACCTCAGTAAAATGAAGCATTGTTTACAGGGCAGAGAAGGCCAGTAAACTCCAGACCATCCCTGGAAACCTTGAGATACACGTGGACTGCGTTCCCCTGGAATGCCCCAGTACGTTCTCCTAAAACTGCAAACATCCTCACAATTGCAGCTGAGATTTAGGAAAAAATACATTTTAACTCATAAATGTTATTCAGTTTCATGTACTTAACACTTAAAAAGCGTATTGCATACTTGTCTGCTGTTGTGTACCCACACACTCACCTACACACACGTTCCTCAGATTGTGTGACATCCTCATATGTTGCTCTGAGGCCGTTTGAGGACTGTGGCCTTCACGCTCCTACAGTGGAGGTAGACGAGTTCCTGCAGGACTCATCGAAGTTTGCCCAGCCTTACAGAGTCTACAAGAACCACATCTATATCTACCCCAAACACCTCAAGTACGACAGCCAGAAGAGCTTTGCAAAGGTGAGAAAATAATGGACACAAAACATCTTTACCAGAGTGCATGATTTGGAAACTAATACATTTTGCCGTTTGCATCACATGTTTGGCTTTCCTGAGCTAGTAAACCTGCCCGGCTGCTCACATGGTACAGGATTACACTTGTGATGCAGAGCTCTCGGGTTTGAGTACCCGGAAAAAGAGTCAGGATAGAAGAGCCGAAGCTAAAATGCCATGGTTCCTTCAGTAAATGTGTTTTTATCTCCCATTGCTAAACACTATTGTTTAGGTTTAGTGTAGTGCTGCATTATTTTCAAACACGATTAACCTTTTAGCACCACTCGTCATAAAATTTGTTTTCAAACTGTCACGATACGCACAACAACCAACACAATAAAACATTGGCAGATTCACGTTTATCTATTTCTAATAAAACTAACCTAAAACTTTTAGTGCCACTCACTGAAAATATGAAACTTGCAAGAAGCAATGTAATATAATTTTACAGAAATGGTAAATGGACTGCATTTATATAGCGCTTTCACAGACCTAATGGTCACCAAAGCGCTTTACATTTTGCCTCACATTCACCCATTCATACACTGACGGCGGTGTCAGCCATGCAAGGTTCATCCAGCTTGTCGGGAGCAGTTGGGGTTAGTTGTCTTGCTCATGGACACCTCGACACTTGGTCAGGTGGAACCGGGGATTGAACCACCAACCTTCCGGTTTGTAGACAACCTACATGAACCACTGAGCCACTGCCGCCACATGCACGTTTTTCCAATGATCCTGGGTTGTGAATGTACGTAGTATGAATGAAATCTGTACATACAATATCCGACATGTTGTCATTGTCATGTGACTTACTGCCATTCACAAGTTCTCTCCCATGGCCTTAATGCGAGAGTAAAGTGTGCACTTCGTTTAATTTCGAATTAAATACGTAAGTCAGCTATTGTTTTATGAATACTGAGTATGTGGAATGAGTCATTTTTAAGTACAATCAACTTGGATGTTTAAGTTAAGTAACTTAAATTACATTAAACTGATTTTTTTTTTAAATAAGTTGAATTTTGTATAACTTATAAAAAAAAAAGTTAAAAATTACTTAACTTATTTTGATGAGTTAATGTAAAAACATATGTTGTCATAACATTGATTATATAATTTTTTACAGTGTAGGCATATTCGGAGGAAAAGTGCTGTGTTTAGATTGGTAAGATCGCTAAGCTATTCCTCTCTAAATAAAAAAGTAAATGAGTGTAAATGTCAGCAACATCATAATTGACTAGTGGACGAAGTCTGCCTGTGGAAAACATGAGGTCATTGATATAATCTCATTTAATCGGTCTGCTGATTGGAGGCTTCTGTAAATATTTAGATTATACATAGTTACGACGAAACTCATTTTTACTTGTGCAATACTGGCTCAAATATTTGACTCCACAATTAAGTTTTAACTTCTTAATGGGTGATGCCCCTGAGAAGCAACTGAAAATGCTGGAGTTGCTTGCAGTGTGATCAAGGATTCAGTTGTTCTTCACAGTTTTCTACTCTTCATTATTCAACATGCAGTGTGTGGTCATGCTATGCTCCTTTTTTATTCGATAGGCTCGTAACATCGCAGTTTACGTGGAGTTCAGAAACTCTGATGAAGAACATGCCAAGCCACTTAAGGTTACATAACACAATATTTCTATCACTTTCCATCAACATCTGCTTTAGAATTTGGCTCGTGAATATAAAATGTTCTACATCAATTTCCACAGTGCATCTACGGAAAGCCAGGAGGGCCAGTTTTCACCACGTCTGCCTGTTCCACAGTTCTGCACCATTCACAGAACCCAGATTTCTATGATGAGGTTGTGTGCTAAATCTTCAAAGTGTGCTTCAGAAGCTTTGTAGGTCAAGCGCTGCTACGTGTAGATGGTACTTTAACATGTGTTGTGATATTTTTGATCAGGTCAAGATTGAGCTGCCCACACATCTTCATGAGAAACACCATTTACTCTTCTCCTTCTATCACGTGACCTGTGACATCAATGCCAAGACCAGCTCTAAGAAGAAAGAGGCTCTTGAAACTCCAGGTCAGAGATGCACATCGAGCCCAGTCATCCTATGCTATGCATGTTGAAATGCTGTAGTGCTCTGACAGAGTGTGTGTGTGTGTGTGTGTGTGTGTGTGTTACAGTGGGTTATGCGTGGTTGCCTCTCCTGAAGGACGGCCGTATTACCTCTCAGGATTTCAGCATTCCAGTGTCCTGCACTTTGCCTGGTGGATATCTACTCAATAAAGATACTTCATCCACCAAAGTGAGCACCAGAATCCAGAAACGCAAATGAACAATCAGTTAAGAAATAGAAAATAGAGAAATAGAGATGTAAGTGTGATTATGATTATGGTGAATGTAGAGTGAAGATAAGTTTATGGTTTTGCTTAGATAAATAGTTTTATATGTCACATGAACCAGAACCCAGAATATACACGAATGCGTGAAGACAAACAAGAACTAAACAAAGACCTTCATGCTAACAGTGTAACGTGCAAAGTACATCCAACAAATAGCACTTGGCATTGGACAAAGGAAGAAGACGCGCAGAGATAATGAAGGTTAAATAGAAACAAAGGATGAGAATCAGTAGCTGTGTGAACCAAATAATCTTCACAACTTAAAGTCTTGCAATATTTCCCAAAGTATAGTCCCAAAGACAAATAATGATGATTCGCACATGATCTGGCGAGGGATTTTCACAGACAAATGTATAATATTTCTCCATGTTTCTGTGCAGAATGGCTCCGATGTGAAGTTGGTGGATGGGGGGAAGCAGATCTTCAAAGTGTCCACTGTGGTGCTTTCTACAGTTTATACTCAGGTTGAAAAGAGCCGCCGTCTCAGATGAAAATGTTGTTGAAATGTTTATGATCTAATATTTCCCACGGACATTTTTGCAGGACCCCCATCTGAACCGCTTCTTCCAGCAGTGCCAGAAACGAGAGGCAGACCTCTCTCAACCTCCTACCTCAAACTTCCTCAACTGCCTTAAAGTAAGTCTTACCCAGGGGTTGAACATTAGTCAAGAGTGCGGCTCTTGAGAAATACAGACATATGTTGTGTTTTCCATTTCACTGTTTGTTCTCTGTGGAGGATGGACACTGTTAAATTAGACCTTATTGATTGAGGTGTTTAGAAGTGATGTATTTGCATCAATGTTTTCATATTAATAAGCATGTATGAATGAGCATCAAAATACACAGTAGGAAACTGTATGCTGTTTAACTGCATTACTGTATGCTATAATAATGCAACAAGCTCACTGTAAAAAATAAAACATAGATTTTATTTATATTTAATTAATAAAAATGAGGCAACAGATTACAAGCAATATTATTAATTAAATTTAACAAATTAGAATTGAGTAATAATTAATCAAATTAATTCCTTAAATGTTAACCATTTAAAATGAGTAAAATTTACAAAATATATGTTATTGCCAACATTGAAGACACCTGATGTTAACAAGCAGAATCACTGAAGGAGAAAAACCATAATTAAAGTCACCATTATGGAGATCAGTGTGTGTTTTAGTTGGGCTCTTCATCCTTAAATTATTAACTTTAAGTTTTTGTTTGGCTGCTGTACATGAGTTATATCAGCCAGATGAATTAATAGAAACGTTGATCTGATGGTGTTGGTTGTGTTTCATAATTTCACAATTATTTGACTTGAATCACTGATCTCATGTAGAGTTCAATTTATGAGTTAAAGGTATTTTATTAATCCTAGCTCCATAATATTATTAGCCTTTTCAATGAAATCCAAATGATCAAATCATTAATAATAAAACATATATGTGTTTTTTTTATTATTTATTCATGCAGCAATACATGATGGGAGCCATGAATGAGTTGTGATTGGTGCAACCCAGAATGCACTGTAAACATGCTTTATAAATGTCACCATTGTTGAGATTCACAGGCTGATTCATGATGTCTGTTTTTTTTTTTTTTTGTACAAGAGAAACTTTTTAGAAATTATTTGGATTACATTGTAAAAGTTAAAAATATTATGGTTTACAAGGCCAGTACTTCTATAGTTAATAAAGTTAACTTAAGTCACAAATTGGACTCCATTTGAGTTCAGTGATTCAGGTCAAATGATTGTGAAATAATGATTATGTTAAAACACAACCAACTCCATCAGATCACCGTTTGTTCATCTGGCTGTTATTACTCACGTACAGCAGCCAAACAAAAACTTAAAGTTAATAATTTAAGGATGAAGAGCCCAACTAAAACACACACTGATCTCCATAATGGTGACTTTAATTATGGTTTTCTCCTTCAGTGATTCTGCTTGTTAACATCAGGTGTCTTCAATGTTGTCAATAACATATATTTTGTAAATTTTACTCATTTTAAATGGTTAACATTTAATGAATTAATTTGATTAATTATTACTCAATTGTAATTTGTTAAATTTAATTAATAATATTGCTTGTAATCTGTTGCCTCATTTTTATTAATTAAATATAAATAAAATCTATGTTTTATTTTTTACAGTGCATGATAATCGGAGCCATTCACTTCAGCCTTTGATGAGCAGATATCTTGGTTTCCTCTGATATTGATATTGTAACTTATAATTGATGAATGAACATCAAATGGCTTCATTGTGCATGTGTATTATTGCAAACTGTAAACTGTTGTCATCCAGACTTTACATTTTTGGATTTTCTGAAATGAAATCAAAAAACTAATTTCTAATTGTATGTAACTATTGTGAAACTACGGTAATACTCATCCTGTATGTTTGCGTAATGTCAGTAAAATAACCCTTGCTATTTTAAGAGGATTCGGGCCATATTTGTATGTCATCTCTTCTTCTTTTTTGTCTCCTCAGGGCCTCCTGAGTATGGAGAAGATTCATGTGGTGATTCGCTTCCTTCCTGTTCTCTTCAACCAGCTCTTCAAAGTGCTTACGCAAAACGACAGTGATGACGTGACCACCAGCACCACCAGGTACAGAAACCCATCTCTGACTCTTCTGAACACAATATATCGACGACACAGCTTTCAGATTTGATTCTCACTGTAACGTTGTATCGTATTCATCAGGGTCCTGGTCCACATCTTAGCTAAGTGTCATGAGGAGAACATGGACCACTATTTGCACTCTTACATAAAGGTATGTATGTCACAAACATATTGCGCAACGTATCATTTCACCCACGCATGTCTCCGCTACTTCCAAGACTATAGATCAAGACAAGCACAGGTGTAGATAATGTGTGAGGTATGGGCCGTTCCTGGTTCGTGAACAACAGGTTTTAAGAACTGATGTGAAGCTGTTTTTTCCAGACCAAAACCTTACAGGCAGAATGATTCAACATTGCCTTAAGTTACACCACACATTTTGTGACTTGTTGATGAGACTATAGCCTATGGAAGCTTGTTTTCGCCACAGAATAAAACTTTTTAAAAGACAATTGCGACTTTTTATCTCACAATTGCGAGATTTTAAGTCAGAATTGCGTGATATAAACTAACAATAGCAAGAAATAAACTTGCGATTCTAACTTTATAACACAGAATTGGATATAACTTAAGAGATGTCAGAATTGCGAGATATACACTCGTAATTGCGTTTTATAAAGTTAGAATTGCAAGTTTATTTCTTGCTATTGTTAGTTTATATCACGCAGTTCTGACTTTAAATCTCGCAATTGTGAGATAAAAAGTCGCAATTGTCTTTTAAAAAGTTTTAAAAAGTTCTTCTCAAGTTATAAAGTCCAATTCTAAGGGGGAAAAAAGACTGACTTTCTTCCTCGGAATTGCGAGTTTATGTCTCACAATTCTGACTTTATAACATGCATTTCTGACTTAATATCTCCCAATTGCATGTTATAAAGTCAGAAATGCGATATATAAACATGCAATTCGGATATTATTATTTTTTTATCTAACAATTCAGACTTTATAACAAGCAATTGCAACTTTATATCATGTGATTGATTCATTTGACATCACCATCATGTTGATCAGTGTTTGCTTTAGTTGGGCTCTTGACCCTTGACTTTTTTTAAGTTACTGTTTTTCAGCAATTGCATGTGTTTTCAGAAAACATTTCTGCATTGATAAAGCAGATCAACATGACTGCTTAAATGGTCAAGTGGCTGCAGAAAAGTGGTGTAAACAGCTGCGTTTTGTATATTTTTGCTTATTAGAATTGAAACTTATTTGGAGAATTAAGTAATAGTCAACCAATTTGAATTTGATAAACATAATTTGTGTAAGATAAGATGTTAGACAAACTTAGACATCAACACTCATCATACCAACCTCAACAATGGTGACAATTATAAATAATTCAGCTGCATAATTTACTCATGCCACAATGCATGCTGGGAGGCATGGATGTGTTTTGTCTGCTGGCATAATGCATTTCACCATTGTTGTGCTTCAGTATGCTGACAGTTGATGTCTGTGACTGTATAAATAAACTGTTTGAATAACCAGTTTTAAACAAAGGTGAACAATGACAGTATTATTTATACGCTCACAGACATCAACATTCAGCATCTGAAGCACAACAATGGTGTTTACAAACTATCTTTATCACATCAGCTGAGTTTAATACTTTCCAATAATGCTTCAATTCCCATAAGTCAACAATTACAGAAAAAGCAGTTTGGCCATTAAACATCATGGGAACATCATCCCTTTTAAAACATGTTCCTCTATCGTCAGGAAAACTGGAGTTTTGTTACGTTCCCAGAACCAACACTGAATATTTGGAGAACGTTCTTGTAACAAAACTCTGTGTGTGCTGGTTGGCTCAAGTGAAAAACAACTGGAACCGATCCTTACCGCTATTAGAACCGTTTGGCCCAATGGTGGAAAAGCTGCTTATTACTTTTGATCAAGTGTTCAAAATGATGATTGACTGATCAGACTGAAGATGCAATGTCCTCACAATGTCTTGTGTCAAATGTATTTCTCTTGTGTTCACGCAGTTCGTCTTAAGACTGAAGCATGTGGCTTCAGAACTGTTCACGAAGAGTTGGCCAAGGGAATGACCTCTGACCTGAAGAGCAACGAACAGTCGGTCGTCCGAAATGTCCTTAAGGTGAGCTAACGTGACCATTTCTCTTTTAAAGTGATGGACCTTTCTAATCTTGTCCTTTGATATCTGTTTGGTTCCTCTGCAGTTCTCGTGGTTCTTTCTGGAGATCATAGCGAAGTCGATGGCTCAGCATCTGCTGGACTCCGCTAAGCTGAAGGTAAATATTGAGTCCACAGACATGAACTCACAAAACCCCAACTTAGAATATTGTGAAAAGGTTTTCATAAGTGTAAGCCATAATCATCAAAATTATCACAAATAAAGGCTTGAAATATCTCACTTTGCATGTAATGAGACTATATGATATATTAGTTTCACCTTTTAAGTTGAATTACTGAAATAAATGAACTTTTGCACGATATTCAAATTTTTCGAGTTTCGCCTGTACACATTTTGTTTTACATCAACTTAAAAGTAAAGTTAAACTCAAGTACACAAATAGTTAGTATTGTCTTGCCTTCCAGTGGTTCAGATAAGCAACTACAACAGTATTTGCTATAAAATGTACATTGCTTTGCTTTTAGTATTTGACCTAAGTTTAAAATTATATGTAGCTGTGATCAACCTTTAACATTTACTCCATAAAAACCAGCAAATCATACTAAATTGCTAAAACTGAATAAATAAAAGATTTGTTTTTTTATTATGAAAAGTATGCCTATCGATTTATCAAAAGACACACTGTACACTTCCTGAGTTCTCACAACTGCTTCTGTGTCTTTTACTCAGTCAAACTCGTGTTTTATAAGACGTGTAATAACATGTTTCTCGCTCAGCTTCCTCGCCCGCAACGATTTCCTGGAACTTTCCAAAGTCGATTGGAGACCCTGATCATGACGATGTCCGATCACATCTTCTGGAAGAATAAAGAGTTTGCAGAGGAGACGCGCAGCGCTAATATGGCCATAGCGGCTTTTGTGAAGGTCAGGACAGAAAAGATTCAAATGAAGTACATAATTCAGGACTAATTTTTAACTGGGATATGTATATTCATTTATTCTGTGATGTGTACTGTTGATGCATTTGTAATTGGACAGCTTATTGGTCCGTGTAGAGAGCCTACCTTTTCATAACGGTGATTGTAATTAATTTGCTATTGTCCGATGCAATCAGTTTTAATTTAAATGTGTGTTTCCCATCCTCAGCGGTGCTTCACATTCATGGACAGGAGGGTTCACCTTTAAACTGATCAGCAACTACATAAACATGATCACAGCCACTGACAACAAGGTACCGAACTTTTAAACATTCTCACCGCAGTGACACTAGACTTTGTGCTCTATTGACTTCCATTCAAATGGCATGAAAACGCAAACTCATGTGAAGAAGTTTAGAAGTTCACCAATAGAGCTTCTGAACATGACAGACTGACCTCTTGGCTCAATGCAAAGTCTAGTGTGATCAGCTTTAGCATTGACACAAGGACACTACGCATTAATGCGACTGACATCTATTTGTGTATCATTTCTGTGTTTTTGTCTGGCTGTGTAATTCATTGACTGTCTCTGTTTATGAAGATCTCTGTGCGAAGATTATCACTAAGAACTGCTTTGTGTGTGGATGTTATTTTTCCAGGCGCTGTTTGAGCTGAAGTTTGAGTTCATAAGAGAAGTGTGTAACTATGAGCACTGTGTCCCTCTGAGTCTTCCCATCCCGTCTGCACGAATCACAGGTCAGAGAGCACCAAAATGTCCAGCTCTCGTGTCTCATTCACATAACTTCATGCTTATCTTACAGTATTAATGAACATGCCTGTAGACCACATCTAACATTCTCTCTGTCTCGTTTCTCTCTCTGTCAGACAAGGAATCACTGGAAACCCAAAGTGCTCAGGGTAACTATTACATGTATTTTATTGAACTTGATATAACTAAACATAAAATAAATAAATAAAAATGTTAAAAACCAATAATAAAAAAGTTTAAACCAGTCTGATTGTGAAGAAAAACCAACCCATTCTCGCTCCAAAGGCGTCAAAAACTGAAGCATGGTCAAGCGCCCTGCGTGTCACTTGTAGGGCCAGATTTACTAACAGCTTGTGTCAGCGCAAACTATCTTTTGGCTTTAAAAAACTACTGTCAGGATTTACTAAAGACACGCAGTGTAAAGTTAACACTGAAAGGCGGGGAAAGTTGTTCTTGTGCCTGATCTTATTGCATATGCATTGGTAAGAGTTTCCCTTTCAGGTTTGTGCATTATTTACCTCCCAAAAAAAGCACGTCTTAAACCAGAAGCTATTTTGCTCTGCTCTCGGTAGATTGTGTTGATCATTATGGGAACGATCCGACTGTGTTTGTGTTCTCTAATTTGCGCGTCTTCTGTAGATCACGCACTGACCTTTACACTCCCATCAGCACTTTTTTGGAATTGCGCTCTTATGCTAATTTGCCCTGTTTTACTAAATCTGACCCTTAAGATGCTAAAAGTACTTCTTGACGTCTATATTGTGACTAACTAGGAATGCCCATTGCTTTTAATGAGAAACCTTTGCCTTGTTCAATCCACAGATGTGAAGGGCATGTGAATTTTATCATCATTTGGCAAAAATGAAAGTCTTCATTTCCTCACTCTCATGTCGTTTCAAACCCATAAGACTTTCATTCATCTTCAGAAGAAAAATTCAGATATGTTTTATGAAAATCTGAGAGCTTTCTGTCCCTCCATAGCTACTCAACTACCACTTTGACGCTTCAAAAAGTTCATAAAGAGATCGTAAAACTAATCCAAATGAATCCAGCAGTTTAGTCCAAATTCCCTGAAGAGACATGTTTTATATGCTGAACAGTTTAAAATTAGGCCTTCAATAACATATAAACATTCACTAATCACACATCAGTTAACTTCATTCTTGTGTTACGCATCACATTTGAGCTTCAGCAAGAACCAATGAGGTTCATTCTTGTGTTACGCATCACATTTGAGCTTCAGCAAGAACCAATGAGGTTCATTTCTTGTGTTACGCATCACATTTGAGCTTCAGCAAGAACCAATGAGGTTCATTCTCGTGTTACGTAGCTCGTTTGAGCTTCAGCAAGAACCAATGAGGTTCATGCTTGTGTTACGCATCACATTGAGCTTCTGCAAGAAACCAATGAGGTTCATTCTCGTGTTACGCATCACATTTGAGCTTCAGCAAGAACCAATGAGGTTCATTCTCGTGTTTACGTAGCACGTTTGAGCTTCTGCAAGAACCAATGAGGTTCATTCTCGTGTTACGCATCACATTTGAGCTTCTGCAAGAACCAATGAGGTTCATTCTCGTGTTACACATCACATTTGAGCTTCTGCAAGAACCAATGAGGTTCATTCTTGTGTTACGCAGCACGTTTGAACTTCTGCAAGAAACATGAGGTTCATTCTCGTGTTACGCATCACATTTGAGCTTCTGCAAGAACCAATGAGGTTCATTCTCGTGTTACACATCACATTTGAGCTTCTGCAAGAACCAATGAGGTTCCTTCTCGTGTTACGCATCACATTTGAGCTTCTGCAAGAACAATGAGGTTCATTCTTGTGTTACGCATCACATTTGAGCTTCTGCAAGAAACAATGAGGTTCATTCTCGTGTTACGCATCATGTTTGAGCTTCTGCAAGAACCAATGAGGTTCATTCTCGTGTTACACATCACATTTGAGCTTCTGCAAGAACCAATGAGGTTCATCTTGTGTTACGCATCACATTTGAGCTTCTGCAAGAACCAATGAGGTTCATTCTCGTGGTTACGCATCACATTTGAGCTTCTGCAAGAACCAATGAGGTTCATTCTCGTGTTACGCATCACATTTGAGCTTCTGCAAGAACCAATGAGGTTCATTCTTGTGTTACGCATCACATTTGAGCTTCTGCAAGAACCAATGAGGTTCATTCTCGTGTTACGCATCACATTTGAGCTTCTGCAAGAACCAATGAGGTTCATTCTTGTGTTACGCATCACATTTGAGCTTCTGCAAGAACCAATGAGGTTCATTCTCCGTGTTACGCATCATGTTTGAGCTTCTGCAAGAACCAATGAGGTTCATTCTCGTGTTACGCAGCACGTTTGAGCTTCTGCAAGAAACCAATAAGGTTCATGCTTGTGTTACGCATCACATTTGAGCTTCTGCAAGAACCAATGAGGTTCATTCTCGTGTTACGCATCACATTTGAGCTTCTGCAAGAACCAATGAGGTTCATGCTTGTGTTACGCATCACATTTGAGCTTCTGCAAGAACCAATGAGGTTCATTCTCGTGTTACGCAGCACATTTGAGCTTCTGCAAGAACCAATGAGGTTCATGCTTGTGTTACGCATCACATTTGAGCTTCTGCAAGAACCAATGAGGTTCATTCTCGTGTTACGCATCACATTTGAGCTTCTGCAAGAACCAATGAGGTTCATATTTGTGTTATGCATCACATTTGAGCTTCTGCAAGAACCAATGAGGTTCATTCTCGGTGTTACGCATCACATTTGAGCTTCTGCATAGAACCAATGAGGTTCATTCTCATGTACGCATCACATTTGAGCTTCAGCAAGAACCAATGAGGTTCATTCTCGTGTTACGCATCACATTTGAGCTTCTGCAAGAACCAATGAGGTTCATGCTTGTGTTACGCATCACATTTGAGCTTCTGCAAGAACCAATGAGGTTCATTCTCGTGTTACGCATCACATTTGAGCTTCTGCAAGAACCAATGAGGTTCATTCTCGTGTAACACATCACATTTGAGCTTCTGCAAGAACCAATGAGGTTCATGCTTGTGTTACGCATCACATTTGAGCTTCTGCAAGAACCAATGAGGTTCATTCTCGTGTTACGCATCAATTTGAGCTTCTGCAAGACCCAATGAGGTTCATTCTCGTGTTACGCATCACATTTGAGCTTCTGCAAAACCAATGAGGTTCATTCTCCGTGTTACGCATCACATTTGAGCTTCTGCAAGAACCAATGAGGTTCATGCTTGTGTTACGCATCACGTTTGAGCTTCTGCAAGAAACAATGAGGTTCATTCTCGTGTTACGCATCATGTTTGAGCTTCTGCAAGAACCAATGAGGTTCATGCTTGTGTTACGGCATCACATTTGAGCTTCTGCAAGAACCAATGAGGTTCATTCTTGTGTTACGCATCACGTTTGAGCTTCTGCAAGAACCAATGAGGTTCATTCTCGCGTTACGCAGCACATTTGAGCTTCTGCAAGAACCAATGAGGTTCATGCTTGTGTTACGCATCACATTTGAGCTTCTGCAAGAACCAATGAGGTTCATGCTTGTGTTACGCATCACATTTGAGCTTCTGCAAGAACCAATGAGGTTCATTCTCGTGTTACGCATCACATTTGAGCTTCAGCAAGAACCAATGAGGTTCATGCTTGTGTTACGCATCACATTTGAGCTTCTGCAAGAACCAATGAGGTTCATTCTCGTGTTACGCATCACATTTGAGCTTCTGCAAGAACCAACTGAGGTTCCTTCTCGTGTTACGCATCACATTTGAGCTTCTGCAAGAACCAATGAGGTTCATCTCTTGTGTTACGCATCACATTTGAGCTTCTGCAAGAACCAATGAGGTTCAATTCTCGTGTTACGCAGCACATTTGAGCTTCTGCAAGAACCAATGAGGTTCATGCTTGGGTTACGCATCACATTTGAGCTTCTGCAAGAACCAATGAGGTTCATTCTCGTGTTACGCATCACATTTGAGCTTCTGCAAGAACCAATGAGGTTCATATTTGTGTTATGCATCACATTTGAGCTTCTGCAAGAACCCAATGAGGTTCATTCTCGTGTTTACGCATCACATTTGAGCTTCTGCAAGAACCAATGAGGTTCATTCTCATGTTACGCATCACATTTGAGCTTCAGCAAGAACCAATGAGGTTCATTCTCGTGTTACGCATCACATTTGAGCTTCTGCAAGAACCAATGAGGTTCATGCTTGTGTTACGCATCACATTTGAGCTTCTGCAAGAACCAATGAGGTTCATTCTCGTGTTACGCATCACATTTGAGCTTCTGCAAGAACCAATGAGGTTCATGCTTGGTGTTACGCATCACATTTGAGCTTCTGCAAGAACCAATGAGGTTCATTCTCGTGTTACGCATAACATTTGAGCTTCTGCAAGAACCAATGAGGTTCATTCTCGTGTAACACATCACATTTGAGCTTCTGCAAGAACCAATGAGGTTCAATGCTTGTGTTACGCATCACATTTGAGCTTCTGCAAGAACCAATGAGGTTCATTCTCGTGTTACGCATCACATTTGAGCTTCTGCAAGACCCAATGAGGTTCATTCTCGTGTTACGCATCACATTTGAGCTTCTGCAAAGAAACCAATGAGGTTCATTCTCGTGTTACGCATCACATTTGAGCTTCTGCAAGAACCAATGAGGTTCATGCTTGTGTTACGCATCACGTTTGAGCTTCTGCAAGAAACATGAGGTTCATTCTCGTGTTACGCATCATGTTTGAGCTTCTGCAAGAACCAATGAGGTTCATGCTTGTGTTACGCATCACATTTGAGCTTCTGCAAGAACCAATGAGGTTCATTCTTGTGTTACGCATCACGTTTGAGCTTCTGCCAAGAACCAATGAGGTTCATTCTCGCGTTACGCAGCACATTTGAGCTTCTGCAAGAACCAATGAGGTTCATGCTTGTGTTACGCATCACAGTTGAGCTTCTGCAAGAACCAATGAGGTTCATGCTTGTGTTACGCCATCACATTTGAGCTTCTGCAAGAACCAATGAGGTTCATTCTTGTGTTACGCATCACATTTGAGCTTCTGCAAGAACCAATGAGGTTCATTCTCGTGTTACGCATCACATTTGAGCTTCAGCAAGAACCAATGAGGTTCATTCTCGTGTTACGCATCATGTTTGAGCTTTTGCAAGAACCAATGAGGTTCATGCTTGTGTTACGCATTACATTTAAGCTTCAGCAAGAACCAATGAGGTTCATTCTAGTGTTACGCATCACATTTGAGCTTCTGCAAGAACCAATGAGGTTCATTCTCGTGTTACGCATCACATTTGAGCTTTTGCAAGAACCAATGAGGTTCATTCTCATGGTTACGCATCACATTTGAGCCTTCTGCAAGAACCAATGAGGTTCATTCTCGTGTTACGCATCACATTTGAGCTTCTGCAAGAACCAATGAGGTTCATTCTAGTGTTACGCAGCACATTTGAGCTTCAGCAAGAACAATGAGGTTCATTCTCGTGTTACCGCATCACATTTGAGCTTCTGCAAGAACCAATGAGGTTCATGCTTGTGTTACGCAGCACATTTGAGCTTCAGCAAGGACCAATGAGGTTCATTCTTGTGTTACGCATCACATTTGAGCTTCTGCAAGAACCAATGAGGTTCATTCTCTTTTTACGCATCACATTTGAGCTTCTGCAAGAACCAATGAGGTTCATGCTTGTGTTACGCATCACATTTGAGCTTCTGCAAGAACCAATGAGGTTCATTCTCGTGTTACGCATCACATTTGAGCTTCTGCAAGAACCAATGAGGTTCATTCTCATGATACGCATCACATTTGAGCTTCTGCAAGAACCAATGAGGTTCATTCTCGTGTTACGCATCACATTTGAGCTTCTGCAAGAACCAATGAGGTTCATTCTAGTGTTACGCATCACATTTGAGCTTCAGCAAGAACCAATAAGGTTCATGCTTGTGGTTACGCATCACATTTGAGCTTCTGCAAGAACCAATGAGGTTCATTCTTGTGTTACGCAGCACATTTGAGCTTCTGCAAGAACCAATGAGGTTCATGCTTGTGTTACGCATCACATTTGAGGCTTCTGCAAGAACCAATGAGGTTCATGCTTGTGTTACGCATCACATTTGAGCTTCAGCAAGAACCAATGAGGTTCATTCTTGTGTTACGCATCACATTTGAGCTTCAGCAAGAACCAATAAGGTTCATGCTTGTGTTACGCATCACATTTGAGCTTCTGCAAGAACCAATGAGGTTCATTCTTGTGTTACGCATCACATTTGAGCTTCAGCAAGAACCAATAAGGTTCATGCTTGTGTTACGCATCACATTTGAGCTTCAGCAAGAACCAATAAGGGTTCATGCTTGTGTTACGCATCACATTTGAGCTTCAGCAAGAACCAATAAGGTTCATGCTTGTGTTACGCATCACATTTGAGCTTCTGCAAGAACCAATGAGGTTCATTCTCGTGTTACGCATCACATTTGAGCTTCTGCAAGAACCAATGAGGTTCATTCTTGTGTTACGCATCACATTTGAGCTTCTGCAAGAACCAATGAGGTTCATTCTCATGTTACGCATCACATTTGAGCTTCTGCAAGAACCAATGAGGTTCATGCTTGTGTTACGCATCACATTTGAGCTTCTGCAAGAACCAATGAGGTTCATTCTCGTGTTACGCATCACATTTGAGCTTCTGCAAGAACCAATGAGGTTCATTCTCATGTTACGCATCACATTTGAGCTTCTGCAAGAACCAATGAGGTTCATTCTCGTGTTACGTATCACATTTGAGCTTCTGCAAGAACCAATGAGGTTCATTCTAGTGTTACGCATCACATTTGAGCTTCAGCAAGAACCAATAAGGTTCATGCTTGTGTTACGCATCACATTTGAGCTTCTGCAAGAACCAATGAGGTTCATTCTTGTGTTACGCAGCACATTTGAGCTTCTGCAAGAACCAATGAGGTTCATGCTTGTGTTACGCATCACATTTGAGCTTCTGCAAGAACCAATGAGGTTCATGCTTGTGTTACGCATCACATTTGAGCTTCAGCAAGAACCAATGAGGTTCATTCTTGTGTTACGCATCACATTTGAGCTTCAGCAAGAACCAATAAGGTTCATGCTTGTGTTACGCATCACATTTGAGCTTCTGCAAGAACCAATGAGGTTCATTCTCATGTTACGCATCACATTTGAGCTTCTGCAAGAACCAATGAGGTTCATTCTCGTGTTACGCATCACATTTGAGCTTCAGCAAGAACCAATGAGGTTCATTCTTGTGTTACGCATCACATTTGAGCTTCTGCAAGAACCAATGAGGTTCATTCTCATGTTACGCATCACATTTGATCTTCTGCAAGAACCAATGAGGTTCATTCTCGTGTTATGCATCACATTTGAGCTTCTGCAAGAACCAATGAGGTTCATTCTTGTGTTACGCATCACATTTGAGCTTCAGCAAGAACCAATGAGGTTCATGCTTGTGTTACGCATCACATTTGAGCTTCTGCAAGAACCAATGAGGTTCATTCTTGTGTTACGCATCACATTTGAGCTTCTGCAAGAACCAATGAGGTTAATTCTCGTGTTACGCAGCACATTTGAGCTTCAGCAAGAGGTTTATTCCTGCGCGTCAAACAGGTTCGGTTGAGCTTCGCTGTTTATTTTCGCTGATCAATGTTTATATGTGAGTGAAAGCCTTGATTAAATATGTTAATCATATAAAGTGACTGTCTCTTCAGAAAATGTAAACTAAACTGCTCAATTCAATTGGATTAGTTTTACAATCTCTGTATGAGCTTTTCAAAGTGGTAGTTGTATAGCTGAAAAGATATTTGTTTGTGTTCTGAAGATGAACAAAAGTCTTGTTGTGTGTTTGTAACAACATGAGGGTGAGTAAATTATGACAGATTTTTAATTTTTGGGTGAACTTTAAGAATGGGACAATCATTAACAATTTTGTGTTTTCTCTCTCTGTCTCACCGCTCAGTGGGCTTTCCAGAGTATAGTTTGACAGAAGAGTTCTGCAGGAAACATTTCCTCACAGGACTGTTGTTGCGAGAGCTGGGACTCGCTTTGCAAGACGAGCAGGACCTGAGGCACCTCGCCCTGTCCTGCCTGAAGAACCTCATGGCTAAACATTCACTGGACTCTCGTTATGCCGTAAAGGTGACTTTTGACAATGATAGCATTTAAAATATATAGTTGCTGTGCACCATTTCTGTGAATGGTTTTTAACTGTATTGTGTATGTGTGTGTGTGTGTGTGTGTGTGTGTAGGAGAAACAGGCACGGATAGCCTCTCTGTACCTGCCTCTTTATGGTCTGATCCTTGACAACATGCCTCGCTTTTTCCTCAGAGATCTCTTTCCAGTCTGCCTGACGGCTAGTGACCAGGTACACATGCTGAGGATATTCATCAATTGAAATATAATAGAAAAACACAATATGGAAGCATTATTGTTGTTTTGTAATCAAAAACTGACCAGTTGAACAAGATATGAATTTTAAACAGGGCTGTAAAGTGCTTGAGTAATTCATTTTACTTCATGCCTATACTGTACTTGAGTATTATTTATTATTTAATATAATCGATTTTACACCAAATACAATGCAAAAAAGGAGGCAAAATGTTCCATTGCGGTATGGGACTTGTTATGAGGAAGCGCAACGAAACAAAGGATTGTGCCAAAACACTTTTATTATGTTTGAAAGCACAGCGGCTTCAATGATTGTACAGTAATAATTAATTTAATTTAAATTCCATTCCCACTGTCAATGTCAGCGGTTTTGCTTTCTCATTGCTATTTTAATCAAATATCTGTAATACCAGTGTAAGTGTTTTGCATATTAAGCCTCCAAAGTAAAAAAAAAAATATATATATATAACTGTGATCAAACAGGTTGCTTTATAATCTTTGTTCATATAAAATTAATTTTGGAAAAAAATCTCCTCTGTCAACTGATTTCATCAGTTTATTTCTAAAACTAAGAAAAATATTACATTCCATTTTTAAATAGTTTTTACGTACAAATAAATGTGGATACTTATGTAAAAGTTTTTAGTAAAACTTTGACAAATCCATAAACAATCCAAACGTGCCTGTCCTTTCACAGCCCAGAGTTTAAACAAACCTTTCTCCAATAATCAGAATGAAATTTAATTGTCTTCTCTCCCATTCCACACAATAATGTCCCTGTTGTGATTGTTTAGTAATAAGATTTCTTTTCACAGGGTTCCAGAGATGATCTCAATGTCGGTGTAGCATTAACAGGTCAGGTGACCCATGTCTTTCGCCACGGGAACTCAATGGATGCGTCCTTCTCCAAGGAAGTCCTCAACTCCATTACAGGTATATGATAGACTGTGTTTCATAGACTGCAGAGTATGCTTATATATAATTTCACCCTGTATGTTGTTGTATCATCGATGCAGCTCTCACATGTGTAAGAGAACATGGCGCATCAGTTTGAATATGCAGGCAAGAGAAGGGAACATTTTCAGGATTTTGGTATATTCCTCACACAAAGCTATCGTATGCTTCAGAATATTTGGAATATATCACATGGACTACTTTTATGGTGTTTTCTGGTCCTTTTTGGAGCATGACAAACATGTTTTTTTTAAAGAACATCCTTTAATTCAAACTTCCTCTCTCATATGTACCCGTTTTGCTTTCCCAGCCTTTTCTTCATTGGCCGTATCAACAGCTAATAATGCAGAGTCCAGAGGCTCTCTCATCAGCATTGAGTCGAACCCCAGCAACAGTGACCGCAACAGTGAGAAGATGGATGGATGTGAAAAGGTGAATACATGACTCTTTTGCAGCATCTGCCACTGATTCTTCTATATTAGGTGTAACTACAATGTCAGAAACATGCAAAGATGGTACTGTATATGTGAGTGTGCAGCAGCAGTGGGGCAGAACCCCCAAATGTTCACACTATTTACCCTTTAATGTCGTTCAGAAACCCCGGAAACAACAGCGGTGACGAGCCATTGTAAAGGGACAAGTTTTGCACATTTTATTCTAGTCCACCCGTAGAGTTTCTAATGGTGGTTTTGGAAATAAAATGTTCTGGCCAATGTAATTTTAGCATTATTCAGTAAACGATTTAATTTCATTTACATAGAGTCTTATGACAAATATTTTATTCACTTTTATTAAAATGAATCGCATATATCATGAATCAAATATGACCTTAGAAGAGCAAAGCCCTGGTTTATCTTCAAACAAACAAAGTACAGATAAGGGTTGGTTATAATGAACATAAACCAGAGCAGGCACACACATTTACTGCGTTTTCTCCAAATAAATGGACCCTTTTCACAAACTGTGGAGACGTGTTTCCACAGTTATTAACATCGTAAATTTAGCTTACCGTAGTTTTATTTAAATTTGTAGAAAAATGTAATATACATTCATAACACTATACATTGTGTTTCATTACCTTGGCAGTACATGACAGAGAACTGGTTAACGCTGCTTCATGTGTTTCTAATACAACAGCGGAGAGAGTGATCAGATTCTCTTTCTCTCTTCTGACCAACATAATCAATCTCTTTCGGAAAGTCATAGAAAACTATTACCATTGATTTCTTCTTTTGCTATTAGGGCAAATGGGGAGGTAAAAATTATACTTATGGTTGTTTCTGTTCATTGCTATAGAAGTTTGCACAACTATGACGACTTCTGCTTCTGAGAACCCCAGAAACGTATCTGTTAAGATACTGCAAAACCTTATCTATTATCCTTACATCAACATCAATTAATAAGTCTGCATGATCCACATTGTTCAGTGTATTTTTCTTTTTTGAGGAGTTGCTCCAGTATTCATAACACCTAGAACCAGGGTTAGGGTGACTTGACTTCTGACAGCGAGATGATGTTTCCAATAAATGATGTAGTCTGAAGTTCAAAATGATAAAGGAATGGCTTATTGTGGTTATAGTCATATGTGTAACATAAACAGTCTAAATATGACATTCATTTCTTTATTCTTTATTTCGGCATGGTCAGATCACTGAGCTACGTAGTCTGAATCCTCCGAGTGTCTGCACAATGATCTTGCTAGTCCTTTAGGTCTCAGACGCGTTGTGGTCTCAGCTGGTTCTGGCATAATGCGTTGTGGTCTTAGTTTGCCATAGGAGGTCTGCATTGAATGTGTGAATATAAAATATTAAAATAGTTTGGCATGGTAATGGGTATGACAATGTTGATATGTTTGGTCTTGGCGGAATAGATCTGCTATGCTGCTGCTGGTTATTGCTTTTACTCTTGGTTATTGCTGTTATTGTGCTGCTGTTACTATTGGTTATTGCTGTTATTGTGCTGCTGTTACTATTGGTTATTGCTGTTATTGTGCTGCTGTTACTATTGGTTATTGCTGTTATTGTGCTGCTGTTACTATTGGTTATTGCTGTTATTGTGCTGCTGTTACTATTGGTTATTGCTGTTAGCTGTTACTATTGGTTATTGCTGTTATTGTGCTGCTGTTACTATTGGTTATTGCTGTTATTGCTGCTGTTGGTTATTGCTGTTATTGATGCTGCTGTTGGTTATTGCTGTTATTGCTGCTGCTGTTGGTTATTGCTGTTATTGATGCTGCTGTTACTATTGGTTATTGCTGTTATTGATGCTGCTGTTGGTTATTGCTGTTATTGATGCTGCTGTTACTATTGGTTATTGCTGTTATTGATGCTGCTGTTGGTTATTGCTGTTATTGCTGCTGTTGGTTATTGCTGTTATTGCTGCTGCTGTTAGTTATTGCTGTTATTGATGCTGCTGTTGGTTATTGCTGTTATTGATGCTGCTGTTGGTTATTGCTGTTATTGATGCTGCTGTTACTATTGGTTATTGCTGTTATTGCTGCTGTTGGTTATTGCTGTTATTGCTGCTGCTGTTAGTTATTGCTGTTATTGATGCTGCTGTTGGTTATTGCTGTTATTGATGCTGCTGTTGGTTATTGCTGTTATTGATGCTGCTGTTGGTTATTGCTGTTATTGATGCTGCTGTTGGTTATTGCTGTTATTGATGCTACTGTTACTATTGGTTATTGCTGTCATTGATGCTGCTGTTGGTTATTGCTGTTATTGCTGCTGTTGGTTATTGCTGTTATTGATGCTGCTGTTGGTTATTGCTGTTATTGATGCTGCTGTTGGTTATTGCTGTTATTGATGCTGCTGTTGGTTATTGCTGTTATTGCTGCTGCTATTGGTTATTGCTGTTATTGCTGCTGCTGTTGGTTATTGCTGTTATTGATGCTGCTGTTGGTTATTGCTGTTATTGATGCTGCTGTTGGTTATTGCTGTTATTGATGCTGCTGTTGGTTATTGCTGTTATTGCTGCTGCTATTGGTTATTGCTGTTATTGCTGCTGCTGTTGGTTATTGCTGTTATTGATGCTGCTGTTGGTTATTGATGTTATTGCTGCTGCTGCTGTTGGTTATTGCTGTTATTGATACTGCTGTTGGTTATTGATGCTGCTGTTGGTTATTGCTGTTATTGATGCTGCTGTTGGTTATTGCTGTTATTGATGCTGCTGTTGGTTATTGCTGTTATTGATGCTGCTGTTGGTTATTGCTGTTATTGATGCTGCTGTTGGTTATTGCTGTTATTGATGCTGCTGTTGGTTATTGCTGTTATTGATGCTGCTGTTGGTTATTGCTGTTATTGATGCTGCTGTTGGTTATTGCTGTTATTGATGCTGCTGTTGGTTATTGCTGTTATTGATGCTGCTGTTGGTTTTTGCTGTTATTGATGCTGCTGTTGGTTATTGATGCTGCTGCAGAGAAAGTATGGCACTTGCTACTGCCAATACACACATGCACACAGCCGATGCTAACCAAATATTTGAAGGTTGAGCAGCGAGCTCATTGGATGCTAATACAGAAGGAACCAATCATCTGTACTCTATAGAGAAATCAGCAGATCAGCCTTCCCATCTAGAGTTTCATGAGAGAACTTTGTATGTGAACTCTGACTTGTGTAACAATAGAATGACTGTGATTACTGTTTTCAGGTTGCCAGGCCCCAGTCTCTAATTGGATTTGGTTCACGCTTTGACAAACTGGATCAGGCGGAGACCAGAAGTCTGCTTATATGTTTCCTGCACATTATGAAGACCATTTCAGAGGGTGAGTCTCCTAAAACACCAAACCTTGAAAGATGATGTCTACTGCACATATTCATATCTCATACAGTATCATCTGTAATGGCCTGTGACATATTTTACAATGTTCTGAGGATGATTTTTGCAGAGGTGATGGTTTCATACTGGCATCGAGCGATTCACCAGGAGATCAGTGATTTCTTCAATATCCTGGAGTAAGTGACTCTTTTCATAAAGACCAATAAATGGATGAACTTCAAGACAGGAATGGAAGAGAAGTCGCTGTGTGTTTCCACTGTTTTACGTATCTCTCTTTTAAACAGACTATGTCTCCAACACTTCCGCTTCCTTGGAAAGCGCCACATTGCCAGGTAAGATCTCTCCTCGGTCAGAAGTGTTTTACGTGTGCTGCAGTAAATCTACATGAATGTAGGAGGCATCTTTTCTTTTCTCTTCTTTCTGTATATGTGCACATACGAGAGAGCACTGTTTTTATTCTCATCTTTTGTTCTTCGAAATAATATTCAGTAACAAAACACATTTTTGAAGAAGTCACTGTCTTTTATGCTTCCAAGTTGTTTGCTACAAGTTTTATATTTTTACTTCCTCTTTTATGCATGAAGAACATATTTTATGAAAACTTTATTGAAGTTTAATTGGAAAAAATTAACAAATGTCACTTTTGTAACCTGATCCTAGCATAACATGATCAGTCACTAACTGACTTGATTATGATCACTGTAATTAGAATGCAGAGTATAATTAGTTTTAACCTTTTTAAAATCATGAGAGTTAATTATTTTCAGGTTTAGATAAAAAAAATTTAAAAACAAGATTTCAAATGTGACTCTTCTTCAGTGGTTTTCACTCCTGGTCCAGGCGACTCACTGCTCTGCATATTTAGTATAAATGAATATCAACAAAAACAGCAGACTTTGAAACTTTGAGATCCTCCTGTTCAGCTTGAAGTTCAGCACTGCTCTTGTGATCTCGCTTGTTTTGCACAGCGTTCACACAAACTGCTTATAGCTCTACCTTCATAAAATAGGCTGTGTGACTTTTTGATTTTGACTTTGGTTATGATATGATAGGATATGATTTTGGTAACACTTTTAGTTTAGGATCCAATTCTAACTATTGGCTAGTTGCTTATTAGCAAGCATATTACTAGGATATAGGCTTTTATTAGTACTTATAAAGCACATATTAATGTCTTATTCTGCATGACTATATTATATTCTACATCCCATAATCCTATCCAACACCTGAACTTAACAACCTTACTAACTTTTAATAAGCCGTAATTCAGAGTTTATTGAGGTAAAAGTCATAGTTAATACTTAGTTAATAGTGAGAATTGAACCCTAAACTAAAGTGTGACCATGATTTGTAAAATCACTAAATCACTAACATCAAATGTCAAATCAAAGTTAAAGTTACAACTGCATGATGTAACCAGTTTTTGTGTGAATGCTGGACAGCTCTGATATTAGGAATATTTTTGCTCAGGTGTCTGAAATGTCCACTCAATAAACCATAGGAAATATTGCTTATTATTAGGTTATTATTAGTATTATTAATGACAGCTGTAGAATATGTGTGAGTAATAGCCTATAGTGTCTAACCTCGTTCTCATGAATGAAATTGTATCTGTGTTTGTGTTGAGTTGGTCTACTTGCTATTTCCATTATTATATAATGTTATATCATGTCTTCCTCATCACACTCTCTGTTTCCATGTTTTCCTCTGTCTGGCTTCCACACATAAATCCACATTCTCACTGTCAGACACAGATAGTCATTCAGCAATCTCTATCAAAAACCAGCATGAGACGTTTAACTTTTGCCCTTTAATATCACAATACACACTTGCCTTTCCTGCTCTTCAACACTCCCCTAAAGCTTGGCTTTGGTTTTCTGTCTGTAATGGGTTTGGGATGGAGGTTGGCATTAACCCTGCTCTGATTGGCTGGTTGTGTGCGCAGGAAGCTAGCGGCCGCGGTTAAGCTGGCTCAGGCCACACAGAACAATGGCACCCTGAAGGGGTCTAACGTGTCCTACCAGTCTTCAGGGCTCCTACCCCAATGGTAAACACCTAACCGGTCTACACTGAGCTCCCCAAAGCCACGTAACACCATGTGTGCAATAGAACTAATAATTGCATTTCTTAGCTAAAGGGTTTTAATCCTGGTTATAACACCCTAACACATACAGTAGCCACACATTCACAAAGCATTTGTCCGTGTGGGTCCCACTTTATATTAGGTGTCTTTAACTATAACACGTCAAAAAATGTACTTGTTGTATTGCAAAAGACCGTTGCTGCTTCTGAGGTGGGATACGGGACCGGTTTCGGGACATGGTTCGGTTTAAGGGTTGGTTATGGGGTAGAGGTCAAGAGTGTAATCATAGTGTAATAAGTACATTATTAATTGCAGATGTAATTACATGCAGGTGTTTGTAAATACAAGTAAACATGTACAGTATGTACACAATAAATCAAATTAAATTTAGTTACATATTTTCACAATACACATGGTTTCAAAGCAGCTTTACAGAAAAGCATGAAGTTAGTGTTTATAATATCTTAATGCCTTATATTCACATTTAGCAGAGATAATATAGTTTACATTTTGTGACGATAAGCAATCACTCATCGTCACAAAATGTAAACTATATTATCTCTGCTAAATGTGAATATAAGGCATAAAGATATTAAGTTGGATATATGTGACTATATACAACTTTATATAAAGAGCTGGGCAATAATATAGTTGCATTTTCTGACTAAATAAAAAAAAGCAGGCAATGGAGATTTGCTATTGTTTTTTTTGTGAGTGTACTTTGTTTGCTATTATATATATATCCAGCTTTATATATAGAAAATAAGTGAATAATGACTCCTTTAAATATTAGCACACCGTGCTTAAAGACACTTCATATAAAGCGGATCCGTCCTGTGTAAATATCATAGTTCATCATGTCTTTCCACAGATGTCTTCAGTGTGGGAATCATGTTTGTCTCTCATTCACCTCCTGATATACTTGATATTTATGTTGGTGCAAAGAAAGTGAATGGCTATTTAGTGTTTAATTTTTAGCTAAAATGTTTTAAAACTGCACAGGTATTTACAGTTTAATAAGAGCCAATTATTTTCAAGATTCCCTTGACAGTCTGTAAACAGGAATAGAGGGAGGATCTCTCTGCTATTGTCAAGACAAGTGTGATTCTGTTGTTGCGGTCACTCCTCTGTTTAATCCCGAATGCTGTCATTCCTGGCAGGATTCTGTCCGCTCCGGACGGGCACAGACACGCGCGCTCCCAGACCATGCCCATCATCCGGGGGAAGAACGCCCTCGCAAACCCCAAACTGCTGCATATGATGGACACAGGTACACTCAATAATACACTTCTGCTGTGGGTTTCAGATGAATGAAAAGGCAATGCATATGATCTGGACATGCTTTGGTTGTTGAGAGGTTCATGAGAAATTAAAACAACTGTAATGTGTGTTTAGATGGAAATGCTCCTGACGGAGAAAACGCCAACCCTACAGACATCGAGGCGAACCTTTCTACTGAAGTAGCGCTGACCGTGCTGGACGTTCTGGACCTGTTTGTTCATCATCACAAGGTATAGTCATAACCTTTAATGACATGGAAATATATCCCAAAATACACTCTGAACATAAAGCAAAAAAAGTTCTTAGTATTTTTGTCTTGTTTCCAGTCCAATTGTCTAAAAATCAAGAAGCATTTATTAAATAAAATGACATTATATTATATCTTGTTTTCTAAAGAAGAAGAAAACTTTATTTTCAACAATATTCAACAATTAAGGGAGCTTGTGTCTGCCAATGGGGTAAGAAAAATGATCTGATTCAAATGGAAAAACAAGACAAACTTAGATTTTTTGGACTGGAAACAAGACAAAAATACTAAGAAAAGCATTTTTTTGCAGTAAGTATGTGAATTGGGATTTGTGCTTGATAATTTACTTATTAAAAACTCCTAATATCTAAAAAATAAAATAAAATAAAAACTCAATATGTAAATATGTGTGCACAAAGAGGAACACAGGAAGAAATTATTTTAAAATATGTAATTATTTTCATATGGATCAATGACAAGTGAAGATGTCTGAGATGATAAAGAGGAGAAAATATTTTTTAAATATTTTAAAATACAGGGCAATTTAGATTTTAAATAAAATGTTAATTTTCTACAATTTGATTTTAAGACTATAAAATTGCCAGGTGATGTAACATGTAAATAAGAAATACTTAAAAATGTAAAGTACTAAATGTTTCCAACATATACATTTTTAATGAATATCAAATAGTTTTTTCTGTTTGAGCGGAACAAAATGTGCCTTTTTTTAGTCATTTTGAAAATTAATGCCTGTGTAAAGATGTTTTCTCCATTGTATCTTTTTCTTCTCACTTGACAAAAAACTGCTGTCCTGCACGGACTCTGATTGGGTGGACAAAAGTACTTCAAATACTTTCGCAACAAAAGTATTTCCAAATAAAATTAATTCACAGCTTACCGTTTTTATGAAATAATGCCTCAAGATTATGTCAAGCTGCATATGCCAACATTAACTTAAGTTCAATGTCAATTCTGATATAAATTAAAGATGCTAGGCTACTAAATGTCTTAACACTGTCCTATTTGCAATGTGATGGATTGCGAAACTATTCTATTAAGTGTTTAGGCCAAAAATCAAGTCCATTAAAATCACTGCAAAATTCAGAGTCTTGTTTGCGCGTATAATCAATGCAAATACTGTTTAGGAAACACTCAATGTGTGATGCAGCCATTCTGTGAGTGTGTATCTGACAGTAAAGACACATGCCCATCTCCTCCGCTACAGAAGCAGCTGCTGCACGACGAAGGGCAGAACTCGCTGATGAAGAAAGTGTTGGACACGTACATGCTGTTCTTCCAGATCAACCAGTCCACCACCACCCTCAGACACGTCTTCACCGCCCTGCGCCTCTTCATTCACAAGGTTGAACCCTTTCTCTTCATGTATCTTCAAATCCGGGATTTTTCATTGTTTTTAATAATAATTAATTGATACAGGGAATTATTGGGTGCAATGGTAAAGTTGAGCATTTCTGTGCCCTACTCACTCTGAAGGGCTTAAAGTTAAGCAAGTGTGTCCCGTAATGTAGCCAGGACACAACTGAAGGAAGCTTCTACATATAAATGTCATTTATCACATCAAAAGGAATTATTCTATTTACATTTATTCAAGCTCATGTGTATTTCGCTTCAATCCAAAGTTCAGGTTTTAGTGAACTCCAACCTGCAAATTCACCAGTAGAAATGAATACAGCACGCCGTGACATCTTGAAATAAAACTGAATTAAAAGAACGCAAAATTAAAATCTGCAGGATTGTAGTGGATTGGATTTTATATATTATATTTTGAATATTTTCTTTAAAGGCTTAATTTGGACTGTGACGTTATAGGACGAGTGTGTAGAAATGTTGTGTGATCAAACTCTAGTGTGACCGCAGCGTCATTTGGAGCAACCCTTCATGTGACGCCCTCTTCACAGTGCAATAACCCAATGGCCCATTTTATGCCTGATTTTCTCATTATTGCGTTCACCTATGGTCATCCGGTGTATTTAAACCGCTTTTTAGTATTACTAATGTTTATCAGTCATGAATCGTGCAACTTCTAACATCTTTACCTCTGGAAGTTTATCAAGGATGCTTAAAGTGTTTTTCCCCAGAAGCTTTTTGCAGAGATGCATATAAAATATTCCTTGCATTTAGTCGCCACATCGAAAATAGCAGAAACTAAATAATGTCATGTTTAATGGTTTTCCAGAGAGACAAAGGCTGGCTTCTGGCATATGAGGGCCAGTCCCGGTCCAGAAAGAGAGAAAGAGAGACATCTGTAATGTGCAGTGTTGTCATAAGAAAAAAATATATGTGACGCATGCGGGCAAAATGAGTCGCAATGAGAACATTTTCAATAATGAGTTCTTGTTCTATTGCCATTCTCTATTAATAAAACGTCAACATGATGTATGATTAGTTGGAATCAGACGAAGACACACACTGAGCTGCACGTGTGTGAAGTTAGAGTCAGCAAAGTCAATTTTGAGGAAAATCAAGTTAAAGTTTTCAAACAAAATCCCCTAGCAACCATCTGCAACAAGTCTTGTTCTCAAGTATCCTTTATTCAAAGCATTATGATTATACGAACAGGATAAAAAAAATTAAAAAAAATAAAGTATATCATCTTATATAACACTGATTATAAAATCTAATTGCGGTTGGAAAAAAAGACTTTCTAAAACGCTCTTTATGGCAGCGTGGATGAATTAATCTTGAGCTATGGGTACTCACAAAAGCTCGAGATATTTCATTAAGAGGATGACTGTCATTAGTCATAAGAGAAAGTTTCCCAATCATTCTATCCTGCACTATCTCCTCTAAAGTGGGTAACACACTCCCCACAACAGAGTTTATTTAACTTATTCTTCTCCTTTTCCAACAGCCCCCCTCCCCAACATGTGATAGAGTACAAAATCACAGATGAGACTCATAGAATGTCTTAAGCAGTACCTGACGTACCCCGAAGGATCTCAGTCGTCTTAACAAATGAATACGACTCTGACCCTTCTTATAGACATGCATCGTATTATCAGACCAGTTGAGCTTGTTGTTCAGATATGCACCCAAAGTTTTAGATGTTTAAGTGCTATTTAGAGCATTGGGATCATTAGACAAGGGCTTAATGAACTTATTTTTGTACTGTGTACAGGAAGTAAAGCTGATCACATTGTGAACCCGTGGTGCTCAATCCTGCTACTGGAAACGTCTCTTTTCTTATCTAAATGTGCTTTAGAAACATTCCTAATCAAACACACCTGAGCTAGCCGAGAGTTCCCCCTGTGCTGATCTCGGCCTCCTCTTCACGTTCCTCCTCAGTTCCCGTCCACGTTCTTCCAGGGGAAAGCGGATCTGTGCGGCGGCCTGTGCTACGAGATCCTGAAGTGCTGCAGTCACCGCTCCAGCTCCACACAGACCGAAGCGGCGGCGCTGCTCTACTTCCTCATGAGGAGGAACTTCGACTTCACCAAGGGCAAGTGCATCGTCCGCTCACACCTGCAGGTAATCTTCATGCCGTGTGTGTGCGTTTGTGTAGATATGTGTGTGTGAACTCTGGCTGGTTGGGGATTAGGGGAATGTGAGACGGATGTGTATTGTGTGGTTTCTCCTCCTCCTCCAGGTGATTAAAGCGGTGAGTCAGCTGATCGCGGATGCAGGAATCGGTGGTTCACGCTTCCAGCAGTCTCTGGCCATCATCAACAACTTCGCCAACGGAGACACGCCACTTAAAGTGAGAGTTTTGCAGAAATAACACTTTAAAGCTGCAGTGTGTAATGTCTGCGCCGCCAGACAGAGCTGTTCAAACCACAAAATCAGACTGAGAGTTTGTTTGTCCCTGATGATCGGCCTTGTTAGCGGCCGATGTGAACTGCTAGCGGATTCGACACAGTACACATAGTCACATGTTTCTGTGTAGCAGAAGACATGCGCCAAGTTGAGTTTTTTTTATCCTCTAAGCATAGTTTTATTGTGAGCTACAAATGAATTCAGCAGAAAATACAACGTTATCTCACGACCAATTCGCAGAGGTGGACAGTAACAAAGTACATTTACTTGAGTACTGTACTTAAGTACACTTTTTGAGTATCTGTACTTTACTTGAGAATTATTTTTTCTGGAAACTTTTACTTTAACTTCACTACATTTGAAAGACAAATATCGTACTTTTTACTCCACTACATTTCTGTCGAGGGTCTTGAGTAGAAAGTAACGCCAGGGATGATTTGGTTGCATTTTGGTTGGAAATGAAAGTCTGGTTGACGTCAGAACTCGACTGATGTTGGTTTCTGACGTCAACCGATTTTCAACCACAATACAACGTCTGTCCATCGTTGGAGATTAACGTCAATCTGACATTGGATTCTGACATCAACATGATTTTAATTTTCAACGTTGGGTTTGGTCTTCTAAATGCAAATTTTGTCATTGTTTTGGAGCACACTAGCTTGTAGATAACAGTAAGGCTAACATATTCATTTAAAAGCCAAAAAACTGGGAACAGCCATTTGGGTGTCCGAACCCATTGTGGACGTTATTGAGTGACTTATTCAATCCCACGACTGGAACTGTGTTATAGAAATAAATGTGATGTTGATATGAGGGTAAGCAGGCAGAGATTCAGAGGCATAAGGTACTAAGTAGGCTATTACATGCAACAATAATAAAACAATTCATTGACATTTACTTTTATACTTAAGTACTTTTAAAAATGAGTACTTCTGTACTTTTACAAACTTTTGTAAACACCGGTCTTTACAACTTTTACTTGTAACGGAGTAATATTTGACCAGTAGTATCTGTACTTTTACTCAAGTAAGGAAGTTGTGTACTTTGTCCACATTCGTACGACCTCACTCGTACGAATTCTTAAGATTTGTCTAAACCCCAGTGACGGTTAGGTTTATGGGCAGGGTCAGGGGTCATTCGTACGAATTTATATGAGTGAGGTCGTATGAATTCATATAAATTAGCCACCTCGTAAAAATCATACGAATTGCCGTGAGATCGGGTTGGAAAATACGGTTAAAATGCACTGAAAACTTGCACGTTTACCATGAAGTGGCAGGCACAGATTTATGAAGAAGATTTTATGACAATAAAGTTTGTAATAGTCCTCAATTGCTCACTTCTGCTAACATTTTGATAACTTTTGATAACCACTGTGTTCTGTGTAGAGCCGCGGTTTGCTGAAGCACTGCTTACACAATTATACTTAAGCAATTTTACGAAGATAAATATTACTTTTCAAAGACCTGAATGTTCACGTTAGCCATCGTTCTTTTCCATTGTGCTGTCATCTACAAACTAAAATAAAATGTCAGCATAAAAGTCCACAGTGTTAATGTGCTCGGTGTTGGGGACATTTTTCAGTAGCTCAGTTGCCTTTAAAACACTGGAGCTTTTCCAGTAGCTGACTACTTTTTCCAGTAAGTAGCGTTGTAGCGCAACCTAAAGCTACACACCGGTTTGGGTTTTGACGAACCTGCAGTGTGTAAAGCAGCAGTTTCTTCTAGATCACAAGATAAACCGTGCTTCACTGCCATCTACTGTTATATCACTCCTTCTGCGGTTCACTGAGAAGAGATCGGCTGATGGATGTAGGCTTAAAGGATGTAGCTTTTGTATGTTATCTATACAAACCAAAGATAGAAATCGTCTGCATCTAAGACTTTAAGCACACATTTAAGGACGCACATACCATTTAAGGAATAGCCATTTTAAATTGATGTTTTATGGCACTCTATATTAAATGTCTATTTCTGTTTTAATTACGATGATGAATCTGTGTTTCTCATTAATTACATAGATAAATCTGTCTCGCCACAATTTTATATTGGGAGCATCACAATAAAGTGCTAGCAGAGATTAAGCAGACGGTCTACTAATAACTCTGAGTTAGTTGATGTGTTGCAAAGTCACTTATAGTCAACAGACTGTTCAAAAGAGGACCAATAGTGTCACAGAGTATTGTGTGTCGGTTATCTTTGGATAGTTTACACAATAAAACAATAGGCTAATCTTTGAAATCACAGTTATATTGTATTATATTGTTTTTAACCCCAAATATTTTACTTAAAACATTCTTTATTAACAACTATTCATTTATTTGTAATAGGCAATGTCCTTGTAAAATATATCTGAGTAGTTTCAATGTAGCTGATAGTGACTTGTAGTGTCGCTAACTACTTTTTCACAAGGGTGGCTTGACTGTATCTACACTACTTTAACTTATGAGTAGCGTGTCAAACTACAGTTTCAGAGTAGCTTCCCCCAACACTGAAAGTAATCAATTTCTGTATATTAAGCCTTTTAGTCTTCTGCTTTTGTGTTCAAATATGGCACCTCAAAAAAATGTCCTTGAGGAGCCATATTTAACCCTCATCCTCATGCACTTTGTAACACATCTTTCCCTCGCGGGTCAAAATGACTCAAAGCCTTAAAATTATACTTTTTTTGTCCAGAAAGCTTATTTTATTTCATTTTGATAATATATTTTTTTATTGCTATTTTTTTGGATATTTTTTTGTAATTTGTATTGTATTTGCCTTTTAAATTACTAGATTTGATCAATAAATAGCAAATAAATAGTAATTTTAGCACATTCCTCACCATTCTTTCAACTTGAATTCAACATAACTCACAATTTCATGCATAACTTTTAATTCAGCTCAAAATATCTTCGGGTGTCTTTGCCGACCTCTTGTGGAAAAATAATAATATAACATATTTCATGACTATCCAATAGATGGCCTTATAGCTCTATATGGAGCAAATGAGCTGTTCCTCTGGGTGCTAAAGCCAGTTTATATTCAGTGTGCATTAAGATACACATGTAGACATTATAAAATAATATTTTGGTAAAGTTTTAGCATATTTATGTGTTTCTATGTGTACTGAAGCATTCCTCGCATTTTCTAAGGGCGTCAAATTGACCCACGAGGGAAGGATTTGTAACTTTTTTTTAAATTCAAACACAAAACTCCTCGAATCCATAAAAAAAAAGTGTTGTGCATATACATGGTTCAAGTGCGACAAAAGTCCTTGGGTCTTTTGGGTCAAAAACTCAATTTTTACACATTTTTAAAAAACGTACTTTCGCGTCAAAATGGCCCGAGGGAAGGATGAATAAATGTATTCAAACAGGATTTTAGGGAAACGACAGGAGATTTTCAGACTAGAACCAGCCCGAATACATGACCTAGTGTTATAACATTAAACAATAGTTATTTTGCCTTCCTCCAGAACACAACATTCCCGGCTGAGGTGAAGGACCTGACCAAGAGGATACGCACGGTGCTGATGGCAACCTCTCAGATGAAAGAGCATGAGAAGGACCCGGAGATGTTGGTGGACCTGCAGTACAGTCTGGCCAACTCCTACGCCAGCACACCTGAGCTCAGACGCACCTGGCTGGAGAGCATGGCCAAGATCCATGTCCGAAACGGAGACCTGTCTGAGGTCAACAAGAGGACAAACAAGTGTATATGAACTTTAGGATGAGGACGCTCATGTGCAATTTTAAAACCTGTGTTCCTTGTCCCCTTCAGGCGGCCATGTGCTACATCCACATCTCTGCACTTATAGCCGAGTCCCTGAGGAGGAGAGGTGAGACCTCCGTGTTTACGTGATGCATGCTTATGTCAATGTGAAGGTTTCTCTCCTTTCTTTTTGTAAACTCAGCGTAAATAACCTCCCTGTTAAGCTTTCGTTTGACTTGCTCCTTGATCATTGCTGCTCAGTTGCTGTTGTTTTTTTTCAGTGCTGTACTTCATAATGAATGAAAAATGCTCCTAGCTGCTTCCTGCCACTCGCTTTATTCCTCATACTGTGAGTTGTTGTGGCCTTGTCATTGGATGCGTTGTCTTTGCTCTGTTTCTGGCAGTCTGTCTGGCTCTCGCATGTGCATGTGCATGAGTGTGAGTTTACATGAGATGCTGGAGCTCTCGCTTCGTTCTGAGTCTGAGATAGGGGTGGGCAGTATGACTAAAAATCCTATTCAAATATGACTGATTGAATATAATGCCCTTGCGTACGGTGGCTGTCATACTGCCCAGCCCTAGGTTGCAAGTAAACCTGTGTTAAAACCTGATGCCACTCTGCAATCACAGGTTACTGGAAGTCTGAGAAGGGTCGGATCCCAAGTGTGAGCAAAGAGGGAGGCTGTGTAAATAACTGTAGCCCCTTACTAACTCCCCAAGATGGAGAATGTGAGTTCACATCCGTACTCTTGACCCCTTCACGGGTCCCAATGTGTCTTACTGTCTAAACTAAAACATTTACTTATCATACAGCGACTTCTGTGCTTCTTCAAGCCGCTTAGTTGACCCGGATCAGTTTAGTTTGTGTAGCACTTTTCACAGTACATATTGTTTCATAGCAGCTTTACAGACAACAATGCTCCAGTACGCGAACCAAAGGCAAATGTGGCAAATAACAAATTCCCTAAAAATGTTTAGGTAAACATATATATAAATACTAACTGAGCAGCAAGGATCCAAAGCTTGGGTTTTGGCCAGATATAACTAAGATATTTATACTTTTGGCCAGATATAACTAAGATATTTATACTTTTGGCCAGATATAACTAAGATATTTATACTTTTGGACAGATATAACTAAGATATTTATACTTTTGGACAGATATAACTAAGATATTTATACTTTTGGCCAGATATAACTAAGATATTTATACTTTTGGACAGATATAACTAAGATATTTATACTTTTGGCCGGATATAACTAAGATATTTATACTTTTGGCCAGATATAACTAAGATATTTATACTTTTGGACAGATATAACTAAGATATTTATACTTTTGGCCGGATATAACTAAGATATTTATACTTTTGGCCAGATATAACTAAGATATTTATACTTTTGGACAGATATAACTAAGATATTTATACTTTTGGCCAGATATAACTAAGATATTTATACTTTTGGCCAGATATAACTAAGATATTTATACTTTTGGACAGATATAACTAAGATATTTATACTTTTGGCCAGATATAACTAAGATATTTATACTTTTGGCCAGATATAACTAAGATATTTATACTTTTGGCCGGATATAACTAAGATATTTATACTTTTGGACAGATATAACTAAGATATTTATACTTTTGGACAGATATAACTAAGATATTTATACTTTTGGCCAGATATAACTAAGATATTTATACTTTTGGCCAGATATAACTAAGATATTTATACTTTTGGCCAGATATAACTAAGATATTTATACTTTTGGCCAGATATAACTAAGATATTTATACTTTTGGACAGATATAACTAAGATATTTATACTTTTGGCCAGATATAACTAAGATATTTATACTTTTGGCCAGATATAACTAAGATATTTATACTTTTGGACAGATATAACTAAGATATTTATACTTTTGGCCAGATATAACTAAGATATTTATACTTTTGGCCAGATATAACTAAGATATTTATACTTTTGGCCGGATATAACTAAGATATTTATACTTTTGGACAGATATAACTAAGATATTTATACTTTTGGACAGATATAACTAAGATATTTATACTTTTGGCCAGATATAACTAAGATATTTATACTTTTGGCCAGATATAACTAAGATATTTATACTTTTGGCCAGATATAACTAAGATATTTATACTTTTGGCCAGATATAACTAAGATATTTATACTTTTGGACAGATATAACTAAGATATTTATACTTTTGGACAGATATAACTAAGATATTTATACTTTTGGACAGATATAACTAAGATATTTATACTTTTGGCCAGATATAACTAAGATATTTATACTTTTGGCCGGATATAACTAAGATATTTATACTTTTGGCCGGATATAACTAAGATATTTATACTTTTGGCCAGATATAACTAAGATATTTATACTTTTGGACAGATATAACTAAGATATTTATACTTTTGGACAGATATAACTAAGATATTTATACATGTCCGAAACCTAAGCTTTGCATCCTTGCTGCTCAGTTAGTTTGTGTCCACTATAAAAAATATTGTTTAGTATTTGTACCTTGTTTTCTGTCATATTCTGAGATATTCTTAAATCTACAATACTGTGAAAAAGACTATGAAGTTTCCAGATGTTCTTATGAAGCAGTTAATCACTGTTGTTTCAACCCAATTTTGGGTCCAATATGGACAAACCCAGTCGTTGGGTTACATTTTTAAATTACATTTTTAACCCAACGTTTGGGTTTGTCCATATTTGACCCAAAATTGGGTTGAAACAACCCAGCATTTTTTAGAGTAAGACTTATTTTCAGAGAAATCTAACATAAACCTTGCAGCATAAACCTACATTTGCTAGATTTACCGTGTAAATATTGTATTTTATTGTATGTAATGTCGCTTCTTAACTAAATTCGTCCTGTTCGAAGGATGTTTATATATTTTTTTACCAGTAAAATCAAAAAGCAAAGCAAACATCTTTGTAAAGAAAACTATTTTTGCTAAGTATGAAGTATAAACTATTCAGTCAGGCTCTTAACACGGCAAAAGATCCATGTTAGTGGTATTTAGTAATGGTAATAGTCCTACCAGTGAAGGCAGCACACGTCAGCTTGTTTTTATTATTCTTATTAAAGGAACTACAGGAAGAGAGTGTATGTAAACTGTGCACATTTATCTCATGCTTATGAAATACAGCGGCTCCTAATAGTTTTCAGACACATGTGTCCATTAGTTTAACTCTTGAAATGGGCCGTTGCTGTCAGAAAGGGAATGTGTTAATCAGTTATTATAATCAGGTGTATTTGTAAAGTTTGCTTGTGCGAGGTACCCGTCACGCTGTATAAACAATGATGTGAACAACAGTGCACGCGAATGTGAATGAAAGTGTCCACAAGCACTCTCTGTTTCCAGCTCACCTGATGTGTTCATGACTCAAGCAAACACTGCTTGAAAACACAATATCACAATATGTGGCACATTACGAGGATGTTTATCACAATGCAAAGACACTGTTTGTTTACAATTAATAGTAGCACTGATTATTTGAAATTAAGTTATTGTGTGATGTTAATGTATGATTTAACAGAGAGAGTAAAGCGGATGGATGAATGGATTGACGGATGATTGGATCCCAGACAGCGATATGGTGTCGGCCCAGATGTGGATTCCACGTGTACCAGATGTGGGCCGGATCTGCCGACACTACGTCGCTGTCTGGGATGTGAAGATGGATTGAATGATGAGTAAATACTGTACGGAGTGAGAACTGATTTGAGAATGGATGGAATACAAGGACTAAAGGGTTAATGGATGAACTGATGGATGGGTAGATATAAGATGGATGAATGAATAACCTGTGTGTGTATTAAACTGCAGCATCATTCAGTATGGGTTGGGCCGCCTTCATGAACATCTCTCCGAATGTTAAAGAAGAGGGAGCAATGAAAGAAGACGCTGGCAACCAGGACACTCCTTACACAGAGGTGCGTTCTCACTTTGCACATTTCAGAGGAGTCATGGTTTCAAATGTCTCTCACACACACTGAATAATCCCTCTGTCCTGTAGGACACACTGGTGGAGCAGTTGGAGATGTGCGTGGATTATCTGTGGAAGTCTGAGAGATACGAGCTCATTGCAGAGATCAACAAACCTGTTATAGCGGTCTTCGAGAAGAGGCGAGACTTCAAGGTACTTGGACTGTTTACTGGTTGACTTTTAAAGAAAATTAACATGAGGGAGCATGCTTATCAACTGTGTGTTTGTGTGTGTGTGTGTGTGTGTGTGGTGTGTGTGTGTGTGTGTGTGTGTGTGTGTGTGTGTGTGTGTGTGTGGTGTGTGTGTGTGTGTGTGTGTGTGTGTGTGTGTGTGTGTGTGTGTGTGTGTAGCGGTTATCGGAGCTGTACTATGACATTCACCGCTCATACCTGAAGGTGACAGAGGTTGTGAACTCAGAGAAACGTCTGTTTGGTCGGTACTATCGCGTGGCTTTCTATGGACAGGTAAGACACTCAATCACTCAAATTCTCACTCAAATCACTCAAAAAAAAAAGTGGAAATGTGCAGTTGTTACCTCAACCCACTGGTTCCCAATTCCGATCCTGAAGCCGAACTTTTAATTAGTATTAGTATAATTTTAAAAATTCTTTTTTTTAAAGGAGGAAGCAAACAGATCCACTTGCGCTTTGCCAAAACTGTGTTAGATCTGGGACGTACAGTGACATGGCGTTTTTGAGTGTGTGTTTTTTTTTCCACAGCACTTTATATGGTGATTGTGAAACACAAAACACATCATTTACATGATTTTTTTGTTGAAATTTGTTATTTTTCATGTTGATTAGGTCAATTTTGATCAGGAAAAATGCACTGTGGCTTTAATTCAGTCTCTGTGTGCGGTGTGAATGATGTAATCCGTTAACATGGACGCCGGAAAAAAGTTTGGGTTGAATTACTAGTTCTTCCCATGTTTCATCATCGGACTCACGGTCAGATTGATATGGTAAATATCGGCGTCATCATTACTGTCTTTACAGTGAGTACAATCACTGAGCTTTAGGAAGCCTCCGGAGCTGAAGTTCAGTTATGGTAATGAGCGCTTAATTTCAGACAGGCTCTGTAAGCGGTAGACCAATCACAACAGATGGGGCCTTCTGGCCAATCAGAGCAGAGTACACTCTAAAAAATGCTGGGTTGTTTCAACTCAATTTTGGGTAAAATATGGACAAACCCAAACGTTGGGTTAAAAATGTAATGTAAAAATGTAAGCCAACGGCTGGGTTTGTCCATATTTTACCCAAAATTGGGTTGAAACAACCCAGCATTTTTAGAGTGTATGCTAATCACAACAGATGGGGCCGTCTGGCCAATCAGAGCAGAGTATTCTAATCACAACAAACTGGGCCATCTGGCCAATCAGAGCAGAGTATGCTAATCACAACAGATGGGGCCGTCTGGCCAATCAGAGCAGAGTATGCTAATCACAACAAACTGGGCCATCTGGCCAATCAGAGCAGAGGATGCTAATCACAACAGACTGGGTCATGGGACTCGTGCTCAGATTGATATGGTAAAATCGATGTCATCGTTACTGTCAATCAGAGCAGAGTAGACCAATCACAACAGACTGGGCTGTCTGACCAATCAGAGCAGAGCAGCTCTCAGAAAGGAGGGATTTAGAGAGACTGATTCATCTAACGAGTCTTTTCAGAATCACTAAAAAATGTTATGATGTGCGATTGTATATTATAGAAAATGAAAGTGTTTTTTTTTTACCTTTGATGCAGGTAAACCTGTTGTAGGAGACTTTAACATAATAGGGGCACTTTAAAATGGTCATAGGGGAGTAATTCAATAAGCAATATATATACATTTACATACATATACATAATACATATTTACTAGTGTCCATACAAGGAACCAAAATGATTTCCCCCAGCGCTTATCTCATAAATCAATGTATTTAAACACTTCTCTATTCTCTCCTGTGTGTTGTGTATATCAGGCAGTGGTAAGTTTTCTCATCTTTGGTTCAGTTAAGTTGTTCTGCACTCAGCCTTTTACGGTTTAACACTCATAATCTCCCTACATGCTAATAATGTGTGTGGCATATGGCACACGTGGTTTGATAAAACGTACCACACTTCTCCTGGGAATGAATCCTGGCCTCTAATCCTGAGCATTTATGTGTACATTGTGAGTGCTTTCAGGTAAATGTGTTTCAGACAGAGACATCTAAATGTGCTGTTAACCTTCATTAAAAGTTGAATTCATTGTGCTTTGTCAAACACCGCTGTCGTTTTAACAGCGTGTCGAGTTACCTTTAACACCGATCTCTAATGAGAGCCGTTATATATTTCTTCTGCCTCGCGATCTCGAAGTCATGTGTCATGTTGTGTCCGCCAGGGCTTCTTTGAGGAGGAGGAGAGCAAGGAGTTCATCTACAAGGAGCCGAAGCTCACAGGACTGTCGGAGATTTCTCAAAGACTCCTCAAGCTCTACTCGGACAAGTTTGGGGCTGATAATGTCAAGATGATCCAAGACTCCAACAAGGTGTGTCCTGCGGGATCCTCCATACCACCTTTCCCCTTCTTCCTCCCCATGAATAACATCTTGTGTAAACCCTAACGCTCAAAATAATGAATTGGTTTGAGTAGGGCCAACTTATATTATACAAATTAGTTCAATCAAATGAACTTTTATGAGTATTTAGAACTTTCTTTTTCTTTTGAGTTCACAAAACTGACACATTTTAAGTAAGTTGAATTGTTTAATTGGTTTGAGTTCTATGAACTTGTTTCTTTTAATTTAGACAAACTTAAATTTAACTGAAACTGGGCTGGGATTTCTATTTCCCAGCATGCTTTGCCATGACACTTAAAAGTGCTAAAAGTAAGTGTTTTGTGCCAGATTAATGTTAAGTGGGAGATTTAGTAGTGTGTAATGTTTTGTTTTGCTAGTTTAGCAGAGTTTCTGGTATTTGGGTTTTTTGGGGACATCATAGTGACGAGCAGAGCATGAGCTTGGTTTGAGAACAGGGTATGTTAAATGTTTTCAATTGCTGTACTCATTCATCAAGTGCTATGCTATGCTAATGGTATCAAAGCATTGGGTCACCAATTGGCAAGGTAGCATTTTTTTAATAAGCTGGTTAAAGCTAGCCAAGTTTCTACTACTAAAATATTTAAGTTGAGATTACTTGACCATTTTAAGTTGTGTGTTGAATAAGCTTACTCAAATATTTCAAGTTAAGAGTAATTCAAATGTATGATTACAAAATAAAAATCTGCAAGTTCTGCTTACTTAAACGTTACATTTCTTACTTTAAAACATTTTATGTAACTAATTATCTCAAATTATTTGAGCTTTGCCAACTTATTCGGGTTTACAGTGTAGGAAATATATTTTATAACTAGGTAACTACACTGTAAAAAAAAAATTACATCCCCAAGTCAAAAGTTTCTAGTGACTGATAACATCTACATTTTTCAATTAGTCTGACATATTATTTCTCATTGAGGCAATGTTAACAGACTATTGCAACAATTAATTAAATTTATTTTACAGAATTTCACTTGGGCCAATTAAAAAATTTAGATGTGACCAGTCACTAGAATATTTTGACTTAGAGAGGTTACATTTTTTTACAGTGTAGTAACTAGGATGAGCTTCTTTTTTTTTTTAAGTTCATGTGTTTTTTTCTCAGGTGAATCCTAAAGACCTGGACCCCAGATTTGCCTACATTCAAGTGACCTATGTAGTGCCTTATTTCAATGAAAAGGAGCAGCTGGAGAAGAAGACCGACTTCGAGCACCATCACAACATCAGTCGCTTTGTCTTTGAGACGCCATTCACTCTTTCTGGGAAAAAACATGGAGACGTGGAGGAACAGTGCAAAAGAAAAACCATCCTGACCAGTAAGGCACTTAAAATCGACCCAAAAATTTAACCAAAAGGAAACCACTTTCATATATAGACCTTTTTTCCCTCGACTAAAACTGTTGCTGTACGCATTGTTAGCCATTCTGGAGCTTCTGCCTGACTCGGCCACTGAATTAAACACGCTCCTCCTTTCTAGAGCAGAAACTCACACAACCAAACGTCCTAAAAGGAATAGGAAGCTATGCCGTTTTTAATAGTTAAAATATTGCAAACATTTTGCACCCTTCAAACTTATAAAAAACATATCTGTTCATCTGTCAGGCTCTGTTTACTGTCGCAGAGATTTGTGTGATATCAGATAGGGAAGTTATTTCAGTGAACTTTCAAGGAGCATTTTTCTCGAATTGTCTCATGAAAAAAAAAACTAAACAAAACAATAAAAACTCTTACTGCACTTTTAACCCATAAATCGATTACGGAGGTAAAATGGGTTGCAAATGCCGGTTCAAGCTGACTTCACACGAGCAATGACACGGACACATTGACTGAAGTATAAAAAGTACAAAAAGTATTGTGCACTGCAAAAAACTGATTTTCTTGCTCAGTATTTTTGTCTTGATTTCCAATACAAATATCGAAACATTCTTATATCAAGACACTTTTACTGGAAAAGCAAAATGGCATAAGAAATGAAGTCTTTGTTTTCTGAAAAACTGATCAAAATGAAGTGAGTTTATGCTTGAAACATGAAAAGAAAATCTGCAAATTGGGTCAGAAAAATCGACTTGTTTTGCCCCAATGGCAGATATTGTTTTCTTGTTTTAAGCATCAACCTACTTGATTTAGATTTATTTTACTAGTATTTTTCAGAAAAAAAAGAATTAATATCTTAAGTAATTTTGATTCTTCAGTAAATGTCGTGATTTACTAAAAAACTTAAATGTTTTGTACTGCAAAACAAGACTGAGTAAGAAAATAATGTGTTGCAGTGTGTGCTATAGAAACACTGCCTTATACTGTACTTATTTTTCCAATAAAGTATGATAAGTGATTTGTATTTTTTTGACAGAATTAGACAACAAAAAACAATTACTTTTCCCTTGAAAAAGTAAAGAAAGGGATTACTCTTAATTTGTCTGTACTTTAATTACAGTTGCTTCTGGTGTAATTGCATTAAATGCTGTATAGACTATAGAACTCAAAAACAATAGTGGATTTAAAATGCATGTTTCAATGTAACCCTCTCCCTTTAAATACTTCGGTCAGTTCAAGAATAATGCAATGATTTACATGATAGATTCAAAAGAGCAGTTTAATGTCTATGCTTGTATCGTTCAACGGGTGGAGGTTGATGTGGGGATACTAAGAGAGTAATTAACTCCGTAATCTGATCTGCAGTGTGTGTGTGTGTGTGTGTCCTGCAGCCAGCTCTAGTCTGCCCTTCCTGAAGAAGCGCATCGAGGTGGTGGAGCAGCAGAGCACAGAGATGAACCCCATCGAGGTGGCGATCGACGAGATGAGCCGGAAAGTGTCTGAACTCAAGCAGCTGTGCAACATGGAGGAGGTGGACATGATCCGCCTGCAGCTCAAACTGCAGGGCAGTGTCAGTGTGAAGGTGAACTACTCGCACAGCAGTCTGTGTGTGTGTGTGGATACATCCTGAATTACTCTTCAGGCATAGCCCATCATCATAAATGCATGTCTGGTGGTTCCTTGTCTCCACGTTGTGCATTTGAAATAGTTTAAAGGTGCAATGTGTATTATTTCTGAGGATCTATTGACAGAAATGCAATATAAGATCCATAACTATATTTTCAGTGGTGTATAAAGACCTTACTTAATGAACCGTTATGTTTGTATTACCTTAGAATGAGTCATTTATATCTACATAAGCGCGGGCACCCCCTTAAATGAAGGTCGACATATTGTGACGTCATGTTTCTACCGTAGCCGACAGCGAACACACAGCGCTACAGAGTTTGCTATGCGGGGAGAAATGTTACGTCGGCCACCGTAGCTTCTCATTCGAGTTTGAAAAGGGAGGGATAGGCCATTAGTCTCTTTCTTCTGTTGGACACAAAACAAGATATTTTGAAGAATATTGGTAACCAGACAGTTGATGAAATGCATTGACTTCTATAGTATTTTTTTTCCTACTATGGAAGTCAATGGGGTCCATCAACTGTCTGGTTACTCATCTTCTTTTCTGTTCAGCAGAAGAAATAACATGCAGGTTTAGAACAACATGAGGGTGAGTAAATGAGGACAGGATTTTCAGTTTTGGGTGAACTATCCCTTTAATGACACTAGCATTAGCTATTCCGTCATCTTTACAAAAACTGTAAAATAAGAATGTGTTTCATGAAGTTTGTGTGTGTTTTAGGTAAATGCGGGTCCCATGGCCTACGCCCGAGCCTTCCTCGAGGAGAAGAACGCCAAGAAATACCCAGACAACCAAGTCAAACTCCTGAAAGAGATCTTCAGGTACTTCTTCATGCATTGTAACGGCCCATCCAGGAGGATTCATAAAAACAGAGACTTTCCTTCGCTCTGGCACAACTCTAGATGTGCGGTCTCAGATATGAAGAGTGCAAATCTCTCTGTGCGCTTGCTTGTGCATTTATGAAGTGACGTTTAAGTGTGTTTGTAACTGCACTGTGCTGTTTCTCGTCGCTCAGGCAGTTTGCAGACGCGTGTGGACAGGCCCTGAGAGCGAACGAGCGTCTCATAAAAGAAGACCAGCTGGAGTATCAGGAGGAGATGAAAGCTCACTATAAAGACATGCTGACCGAGCTCTCCGCCATCATGAATGAGCAGGTCAGCGCGCACACACACACACACACACACACACACAAAAACACACACACACACACACACTTCATCCCACTGAGTCCTTCAGAGGCTTGTCGGCTGGAGGAGTCCTCAGCATGAATGAGAAAAGAAAAGGAAGTGTGCATAAATTGTTATAAATCGAATTGTTACGTTATAAATGTTTCTGCCCCCGCTCTTAATTTTGGACTAATACTTTTACAAATCTTCATATTAACTGGCTTTCTATTAACACATTATACTGTGGATGACACCCGCATGTGGTCTCCCAGTGGCTTACATTATTGGCGGTTTAGTGTAAAGTGATTAATTTACAGCAAAACAAAAGATATCATCTATACTTTCATGTCCGAGAACATTATTTTTGTCTTATATTTCATAATGAATATGTGCAAAGGATTGTGGGTGATTTAAGGCCGCAAAGGATAGATCCGATGTGTCCTTCAGGACAGGCCGACTGAAGGCTGCCTTCCAAGATCCTTCACACTGAGATATTTCAGCGACATTCGCCTTTAGAGATTAAATGCATCAGATATACAGTAGCTTTAAGTAATTTTTTACTGTACTTAAGCATATAAATACCATAATGTTTGCAGATATTTAATAAGTTCGAAAAACAATGCAACAGCCAGTTAATGTGCGGCCAATGTCTGGTTTGGTTTTGGTCTGTGTGATACTTAAAACGTGATATTTAGATCATGTGTTGCTAGTACGCAGTTACTCTGTATGTTGATCGCATGTTTTTTCTGCCTTTCAAAGATCCCGTTTACAAGACAGCCAGGAACCGAACGCCACAACGCCGTCTGAGCCGAGAGTGAGCTTCGGAAACTGCTTGCTGACATTTTTATCCAAAATGACTGCCGGGTTTTTCTGACTGGAGGGATTAACAGAATCGTGATTTTAATGAAATAGAAAGACAAAAAGGAAAAGCATTGTAGTATTGTGGATGAAGCATATGACTGTGTTTTTTTGCATTACACACACACACACACACACCCCTACATAAACTCACCAATACATCTCAACAAACATGCATAGCATCAAATATACCTTCTTATCCCAGAGCCTGCTCTTCTAGCAAACAGTGACCTTAACTCACTAAGCAAATCTCGTTCAACATGTTTTATAGGGCTTTCACTTCATTGCTTTCGGATGTAATTTTTCCACTGATATCTGAATACTGTTATGATTGTCATGTTTCATTCTGTGTTTTCCTCATAATCGTGATGAACATCTCTAGTTCCTGAGTGAATGTAAAGCCGTTCTAACATTGAGTCGCAGCTCATTCATTTTACAAACGCAAATGTGCTATTTTATACGTTTTTTTATGATTGACAATGTTTTACTGTTACTTTGTGTACTGTTGTAAATTGTAAATAAGAATAATTAAAATGTAAAATGTTTTTTTATATATTAAAATATGATATATGATTGTTTGTACATTTTTAACCCCTTATATTGGCATTTTCATACTCCTAAAGGTTCAGACCTTTATTTTGAAATAGTGATGAACATGAAAAATCATGAAAGAATGGTAGAAACCTCAGTTTGTTTTCATGCCAAGAGTTCAAAAGATAGCATCCGTTCAATTATTTTAGAAAAAAAGGTCTGAAAATGTTTTGAATATAAAGAAATAAATAACAGATTCAGCATTAGTGATGTGACAGCGCTATAATGCACATACATGATCTTTGTGTTTCTTAGAGGTTGAGTTCATTTTAAAATCTGCCAAACTTCCAATGCTACTTCTGAATAGGATGTCTACTTCATAAATTGTGTGAAAATTGTAAAAATAATGGTTCAGATCACTCAAACAACACATGGAAATGGAGGCGCCCTTATATGGGAAGTAATGTCCACTAGTGGAGAAGTGTGGTACTGCGCCCAAACTAAATCTCACTGAAAGCTGATTTTTTGAGATTTTTAGGGTCCACCAGGTTTTTAAAATATATATTTTATATAAAATATGAATAATAAAAATGTTAACTTTGTACATTTTCATAAACTCAAACTTCTATAACTTTTTTCTGTTTAACTTTCTTAATTTATTTCACTTCTACAAAAATCTGGCAACTGTCTTCTTTAAAACAATAAATACAAACACAAAAGGGTGGCAGGTTTGGTTAATGTCTCCTCACTTTGCGCACCGGATTAACATTATTTGTGGAAACAATAATACCATTCTAACATTTGTGGTAAAAAATAAGAGATAAACAACAAAACTTTTATTCATCAAGGATGCATTAAATTGATCAAAAGTGACAAGACATTTATAATGTTACAAAAGATATATACTTAAATTTTTATAAATGCAAATGCATTTTACCAAAGATGTAAAGCAGCAAAACCGTCTCAGGTTACGAATGAACCATTGTTCCCTGAGAGGGGAACGAGACGCTGCGTTTAATGATGGCGCTGTGGGGAACGCCTCGAGCGGTGTCTAATGTAACACTTTACAGGAACACGCCACCGCTTTTTGAAATATTGCTTATTCACCGTCATTCCTACATTTAGATAGGTGGGCAAATGCATTTTTGTCTCAGTGCATTGTTTTAGTTTGGCAGGGTCACCGCTAGCTTAGCTTAGCATAATTAATCCTTTGGAATCCAGCACTGTGATAACAGCAGCAAATTGTTATTTTTAAAAACTATATATTCACCCGTTCTGTTTTCTATCATCTGCCGTGCATGTTTGTGATAACGTAAGATGAACAAAACGCACCCCCTTATTGAATCTCTATATATATATGTATATATATATATTCTTCTAATATTATTATTTTTTAACCATTTTTGGCCAGGAAAGATTTTATTTGTGAAACTTCACTATCACATGAATTTATGTTTAAGTGATCCACTTAAGTAGCCTCAAAGAGATTTTATATGATTCCCGGCCAGAATTCATGTAATATATTTTTCTTACATCATTAAATTATAAAACAAGCTAACTAATAAACTATAAGAAGGTTTCTCTGGCACCAAGCGAGCACATTTAAATGATAACATAAGGACTAGGTGACGATGCTTCATTGTATATTTTATTGTATATTATTATTATTTCTCTTATTAATCTAACAATTCAAATTTTCACAGAAAATAAATTATTGCAACCATGCAAAATGTTGTCTTTTTGGGAACAGTTTTAAATTATGTACCAATTCAGAGTTGTTACTAAAGCCTGTTCCAGTTGCAAAAACACTGCTGCAAAAAGTGCTATAACTGATTAAAGAGGCTCTCGTGTAAAATGAATCCGCAATAGTTTAATGTGTTGAAGAGGCGAAGATGAAGAGGTCACTCTAGTTTCTCGTCTCCTTCCTCCACGTCTTTGAGACTGAGCACCTCCAGTGTTCCCTTTCCTTTAGTCTCGCAGCGGATCAGCTCGTCTATTTCACGGAAGCAACCTGGATCTATCAAACACACCTGAGGAAAACACACGCAGGAAACACCATCACCTTAACTCAAACTAATATATAATCAATATTTCATTTCATATAAACACCGGTTTATAATAGCAGATGCATTTCCAGTATGTGATATTTAGATGCCACATCAAATCTGCCAAATCTATCTAGTCTTTATTTCCATTTTAGTACAAACATCCTCAAATTAATATATATATATATATATATATATATATATATATATATATATATATATATATTAATATTACAGATTTACGTTGGGGAATATATGGGGCGCTGTTGAGCTCGAGAGGGCCTCTCTGTCCTTCTTAGTATGATCATCATTACATATGTAATATGCGGTTCAGTACACTGAAAATTAACTATTTAAATTCATGAATGAATCCGAAATGAGAGCAACAGACGGGACAAAATAATATATATATATTTTTAAATAGATATACCGGTACATTCAATTCTATGTAATGTGTATGCATTTCTTTGTCCTTCTGTATTACAAAATTTTCACTTGATCTTTTTATAAATGTTTACTTATAAATATTTGAAGACTACGTGCTGTTTAAATGTATTTTTTATAATTTTCATCATAAATATCAGTTACACATCAGTACAATAAGGTGTCATTATTTAACATTAATGTATTAACATTGAGCAATACATTGTTACAGTATTTATTCATCTTTATTGTTAGTTAATGAAAAAGTCCAAGCGTTTTTGCTAATGTATTGAAATTGGTACTGAGAACTGTGAAATGTGACTGGCACTGGTAGTGCTGGTGCACAACAAAGAGAGAACAGACTGCAGAGAAATACTAAATTGATACTAAAAATTACAAAACAGTTGCATCTCTGTTAATTAAAAATGAAAGTTCATCTAAACTCACTTATAAACTCTGTTGTGGGATAACTAGTCGATTAGTTGATCATGCTGGTATATCCCTCGTCAAGTCAAGTCATCTTTATTTATATAGCACTTTTTACAATACAGATTGTATCAAAGCAGCTTCACAGTGATAACATGAAAATAATACAAAAAATAATTTCATCATCGTCCACCTTTAAGGCAGATCTATAATGTTGTTGAATATTAAATGTCCCCAACTAAGCAAGCCAGAAGGTAAGGCAACAGCGGCAAGGACCTCGTTTATAGACCAAAGGTTAAATATTTGGTCACGTTCTTGACATCCAGTCTATAAAATGTAATGGACTGACCCGGAAGACTCTTACCATTTCAAGCTGATCATCAAAGTCCTCGTCCTCCACGGCCTTGATTAACGGCCGGAGCTTTTCCTTCAGTCTCTTCCCATCCTTGGCTGGCAAGACGAAGCGCAGCCGCATGTGCGCTCTCTGAATCTGAATGGACTCCTTCAGCTGCTTGATGACCTCCAGAGCCTGGAAGGGGCGGCACTTCATCAGCATCAGACTCTCAGGGGCGTTTACACCACAGCGGTTCAACTGAAAACTGTAAACTTTGTATGCGTTTTGGCCGTTCATGCACACGAAAACGGCATTTTGGGTGCATGCAAACTTTTGAAAGCGGTTTTCAAAGTACAAGCTTTTGAAAGCGGTCTCCGTGTAAACAACAAAGACACAGTCATGCACATGCGTATTACGTGTTCAGTCTATAGCGCAGAACACAGCGTTTTTAGTCGTTTCCACGGATCGTGTGAATGAGGATCGCTTTGACAATGTCTGTATGCGGAAAACTCAAAGGAAAACTTCAGTTTTAAGCATATCGCTGTGGTGTAAACGTACGCTTAGAGAACATATCACTATCAACCAGGGCTCGACGTCAACACCCGCCGACCGGGTGGATTTCAGCAGCGGTGTGTAACGCAGTCACTCCTCTAGACACTGTGTATTGCGCATCATTTTACTCATTCTCACAGATTTTGGGTTCACACCCCGAAGTGTGCGTGCATAAAGCCACTCAGAACTAAAGTGAGGTCATTTTTGCTGCTTATACAGTCGAATGCACACAAAATAATGACAAAGTGCCAGTCTTGGCGAGTATTCACGTAAACGGTCAGTTATGTTTTAAGTGAAAGTAAACAGTGGAGAAAGAACAGTGTGATGGATCTGTGCATCGGGTCTTAAAGCGACAGCAGCCTAATAAACCTGCTGCCCAATTATGAGATCAAATGTAAAATATCTATATCGCAGTTCGATGTCAGAATTGTGGCCAGTAAAAATGCTGAGTGGCTGGTAGGGATGCTCATTTCGGTTCATTTTCCCGACCGACAACCGGTGTTTGTTATCCGATTATTAACCGTTAACTGATAAGATTATAATATTGAATCGGCATTAAATAAAAATAAAATTAACGAGTGTCTGTGACCCGTTAAAAATACAGCAGCAGAACCTGGATCCACATGATCACGCACCTGCAGCGTTTCTGGCAGTGACAACAGAGAAAAACAGAATGAAATAATATATATAAAAAAAAAAAAAAAGGCCTACACTAAATATATTTTTTAAACTTAAATAATTAACAATTTAAGATGACAAGAAGAAAACCCTGAATCAGGTTGAAGCTTTGAAAAAACAGGGTTTTTTCCCCCATCAGACTAAGTTTTTTCGTCAAATAAAAATAGCAGGCCTCAATCCACAGCTTGTCTAGTTCTTATTTTTTTTAAGTAACATGTCTACATGACGTGGGGTTAGTCTGGGTCTCCGATGGCACAGATGTCCCGGGAATACAGAGATAGCGTATCGCTATAGTGGCCAACTTCGTAAAGCGCCTTTCATTTCGTTTGCTTCGCAGTGATAGCCGATTGCATTGCCCTCGCACTACTGCTTTATTTTAATACTGCGTAGCATATTTTGCAAGTAACTTCGTCGCCCTTTCTGTCGAAATGGTCCCACACAGTAGGCAGCTACTTCCTTTCGCTTGCTTCATTTAACGTTAGCTTGCTCAGCGAAATATGTCTTTAGGCGCGAGCGGTTGCGCGTGCTGATGCTCCCCGTGAGTGAGTTAACAAATATAGGCTATATACTATTTTTTTTAACCATGCAGCAAACAAACAACAACAAAAAAAGCTAAAAATATATCTTTATTTTTTTACTTTTAAACCGTTTAACTGATAGTATTAATCGGTCAAAATGTTTACTTTCGGTTAACGGTTGAACGGTCAATATGAGCATCCCTAGAGGCTAGTAACTTTGGGAAACCGCTTGCCACAGTAGCTGGTGAGTACGAGTTAATGTCAAGCCCTGCTATCAAACAGCATCACTTGATGTTAGTGACCTCTTCAGTGGTCATGTAATTAGCCTGGTGTGTGGCTAAACACAGATCGTCACATGATCAGTGTGTCCTCACCTGCTGTTTAGTGCTCTTGTTCGCCTTGACGGAGAAGTGAATGTCCTTCATCGCTCTCTCTATGAGGCTGACTGTGTACGGGCGTTTGGTCTCGGGGTTCACACATTTTTCTGCCACAATAGTTGCGATATCACGAAACATCTGCTCCAGCTGACTCTGCCGCTCCCTGTCCGACACCTGCAGCTCTCCTTTAGACAAAACCTGAACACATGGAAGGATTCGTAGAAAACATGTCAACTGAATACACTGTTGTAATGATGAAAACAATCATCTTCTTCTTCCTGTGAACACACAGATGATTATACGGAGTCTGAAATTCACCTGTTTGCATATTTCTGTCAAGTCATCCGTGCCAAAAGCGTTTGACAGGTCCTCTTTCTTCGCCACCTGACCCTTAGACACATTCACAAACACGGTGTTCGTCTGCAGGACTTCATCAAGGTCCTTCTCCCTGGAAGCACAGTTGATGTGTGCACATTACAGTAATGTCACTTAAGAAAATTACTAATCGTTTTACCAAGTGATCCATTACTTCATATAACCTTACAAATCCAAGACAGGGTTTCCAAAATGGGGCTTTGTGGATTGATAAAAGCTAATAATTAACTGCATGAATAGTCAAATTAAAATAAATAAAAACGATATGGCCTTTCAAATAGCAAAAGGCTACAATGCAGTTTAATGCGCTGCGTTTCTAGACCGAAGAGCCCACTGTGTTCATTTACACACGTACAGCTTGAGGGTTTCACTTTTGTGAAGAATTCAGGACATAATTATTAGTAACTTAAATAAAATTATTCATTATTTAATATTTTTATTGTAGCCTACTGTACAATAGTAATATATTTCTGTCTTGTTGTTTTTTTCAATTAGTAACTCTAATTAATATTAATAATATCAAATACTTTATTGAATATAATTTCATTACTAATATTGTCTGGGTTCCTAAAAACACCAGTGTGAATGTGATGTGGAAACTCTAACAAGTCAATGTAAAGACTTTATTTTTTCCGTTTGACCACTGGAAGAGGTCTCACGCCAGGGTCACACACACTCTTTGTGCGAATTGTTAACATGTTAACAGATTAGAGCGTTCACACGGATGCGGTTCGGCAATGTCTTCCAGGAGCGGTGAGACATCACACCAGGAGCGGTGAGACATCACACCGACCTGCAGATACACACACTTCATCGGTTTCTTTGTTTAAAGAGTCTATGGTTTCCGCAGAGTCTATTTTTGCTGATCTGCGCGCGCTGAAGCAACACTTACATATACCAAACTTCAGTTTTATTCCTATCTATATTCTGAAGCTGGTTTTTACAGAGGGGGTAGTTATTGTAGTTATAATTTGCCTGAGAAAATTAATAATTTTTCTGGCTGTTGACAGTATTTTCGGATGTGATAAAAAGAGATCCCAAATCTCCCCGGTAAAAAAGTTATATATAATATAAAAAAAGAATTTTGAACACGACTTCATCAAATGTTTAGATTTTTGTTCTAGAAATATTTCTAGAATATTGCATATTTAATTAGATAACGCCTCATTTGCATATTTAAACAACATTTCAGAACACTTGGTGCAAATCAATCAACTGGGGAAGAATGGTTGTATCTATTAGTTATTGTTTTTTTACCCTATACACATGTGGTGTATTGAATACGTCTATGAACGATTGTATAAATGTACAGTGTAAAAGACACTTCTGTATTTGAAATAAAAATAATGAATACATGTTGTTTGTAGTAAACAGCTGCGCACTGCAAATGCGTCATATCATAAGTGACAACACAACGAGCGCATGCTGCACTGCAGAGCGTGTGTGTGTGTGTGTGTGTGTGTGTGTGTGTGTGTGTGTGTGAACCATAGACTGTAAAAAAGATGTGACCCATAGTTAAAAGAAAGATGTGACCCTGGCGCTAGTTGGTAAGAGTGTGCCAAAGTGTGAGCACTCTTCAAAAGCTACTATTTACATAAATAATATCAACAACAACAAAACAAGCAAAGGTACGCAATAAAAATCCTTCCAATAGTAATGTATCAGTAATTTAACACGTTAACATTGTTAATAGAAACAATAACATTATAAACACAATATATATAAATAATATTATGAGTTTTTCATAACACACTCACGCTCCAGATCTCCAGCTCATCACTTTGTTTTTATAACAGGCTATTTCAAATCTTTTCCCTCCTTTCTTCATCCTCACGACGGCAACATTTGTTAGCCTGATCTGGTTTGTAGGTGTAAATATTGACATGGTTGGTTATGTTCAGCTCAACGCGGTGCTCCAGTGCTGCGTTTCTTCCTGCCCGCCTCTTCCTCGCTCGCAAACTCGGGGATGATCTGCGAATCCTCGCCGCAGCGACTCCTGGAGGACTGGAGTAACGGCACGATGCGCTGCTGGGGATGCAATCCTCTATGGATGCAATGCAACATATTTCTGCTGCATGCAGAGGCGCTAGTCTCCATCAGTACTCGAGCACAGCTCCTTTACAAGTCCCGCTAGTACACGAAAACATGCAGATACAGATACAGTTGCCAGGTCTGCGGAAAAGAACCAGCACGATCAAAAATAGCTATTCAAAAAAAGACTAACCAAAATAGTCCAAACCAGACCAAATATCAATATCAACGAGACAAGAAATTAAGAGACATACGATTAAGAGTGAATGTGTGCATATTTTTAAACATAAATTATTTGCAAATACTTCAATTGATTACTTTATAATAACAATAGACCTAGGACTTTTACCGTTATTTTCTATCTCTTTATTTCCTTAAATGTTTTTGAATAATTTAACAATTAATAATAATAAGAAGCATTATGGGCACCCAGGGAACCTTGTGAAGCTGAAAATAGGGTGACGCCTGTAAGGTAGGTTGGGAAACAGGGTGCGCTCTAGTTCGTGACCACAGTTTTTTATTACTGTTTCCAAAGATAGACTCACCTGCACTCTTCACACTTCGCAATAAACATGTCGCATACAACAAAGTACCCCGCATTACCACCACAGTGTTTAGGACATGAACCAGAGGAGCATGTAAATATCATGCTACATAAATTCCATATACATAAATGAACCATATCTTTGGTTAATTTACCTGACAATTTCCTTTACAGAAGAGCAAATTCCTCTAAAAGAGCTGCACAGCGAATCACGTCTTTTTAAAGATACCATTCCAACCGTGTCCTTCTGGAAGCAGGCGATGTCTCTCCCTCGGACGGCCACGGTCGCTGTGTGCACTGTTTGGGCCTTGCCCACACTTAACCACTTTCATGGATGGTTCATGTGCTCACTGCGAGAGCATGCCCATTGGGACGTCATGGCTCGCATACTTCTTCAAGAGGCCGAGAGTCTCCTCAGCTCCCGGACCTGGTCCTTCCACCTCCGGGTGCGAGGCCTCAGCGGCGAATGCGAGCTTAAAGGTGGGGTAAGCGGTATTTCAAAAAGGCTGTTGGATATTGTTGATATTTAAAATCTACCCAAACAAACACACTCCTCTCTTCTTTGCTCCGCCTTCAAAACTCACCCTCCAATACTGACCGCTCCAAGTCGGTCTCGAACACCAATCGCCAGCATGCGAGGCAATGACACTAAACCCCTTCGCCTCAGCCGAGGTGAGCCTTATCTTACATGGTCATTAAAAGAGTACTTTTCTCTTTCCCTGGGTCACAAACACACAATGTCCATGGCCCTTATTTTCACGATGGTTGATGCCTTGGTGGATGCGACTGCAACCAGTCTTGGTACTCGGAGCTCACGCTGATGGCTTCGGCTCCTCCCTGGCAGATTCCCCTGAAGAAGGACCTTGTTTTCTCAGAGGCAGGGCACAATCTGACCACGACACGGTGGGTGACCTAACTAGTGTTCCTGAGAGGACAGTGGTTAGGCTAAACTCTCCTAGACCTCACCTCATCCTCTCTTGGGATCCTTTTCTGGTCCTACAGGCCCTGCAGAGAGCAGACTGCAATCTGTCACGCCCACTGGAGCCTCATCAATAGGGCACGCATGCGCTGAACATCTCTAAAGTAAACTAACTCTGGAGCAGGTTATGTTCAGAGAGCAATTTGCTATGGCTACTTACCCTGATATTTACCTCCGTTTTTTCATCTGAAAGTTAAGGTTATCCACTTTCTTACCTTTAACTAACTCAGGTATGTCACATAACCTGCTTCCAGGACTGCTCTGTAATGGAGCATCAGTAATAATGCAGGTCAAGTGTTCTGAGGAGCCAGCAAAGGAATCATGTTAAATGTGTACTATACTGCTATTTTATATAACGATTATATGACTGAAAGTAATGCAAGTCCAGTGAAGGGGTTAAATGTGAATCCATGGGCAGTTTATTTAAAGAGAATACAAACCAAACTAAAACATATCTTAACAGACTTCAGACTTGAACAGGCTTGACTATGAACAGAACAGGCTTGACAAACTCGCCAAGCAATGGGTTACACTAACAAAGCTTGACAAGAGACATAACACAAATGGGGTACATGACAGCATCACATGATGGGATCAGGAAATCACATAACAAAACCCGGCACATTACTGTGACATGAAAACCTGATACAAAACCAAACATGACACTGAATATGTAATATATATTACAAATAATAAGTTTAAGGAATCATGCTGCAGTGATGATTGATGCCAGGAGTGCTGCAGGGTGAGGATCAATGATGGTCCTGGTCAGGAATGATGATGACCAATGATGTTACGGGTGGATGGTCAGTGATGTTGACTGGTTGCCAGCAGCTGGAGGACTGGTGACGGCTGGGTGTTGGAACAATGGTTACTCCAAGTGTCTCCATTTCAATGACCAATGCATTTGACCTTTGGAGCTGTTAGCTGGTTGCTGGATGTTGAAGCTTGGCTACTGTTGGTCTTTTTTCAATCTTTTTGGATTGGCTCTTTCTTCCAAGATATGCATATTTTAGGTGTTTTTGCCTTTAATCTGTGTACTCCACAGCATAATGTAAGCCTGCAGGATATTGACTGAGCTGGGGAGCTCCATGAGCGAGGAACCAGTCTTAGTCCTAAATAGTTCCTTCTTGGCTGGGACAACCTGTCTTGAACTCTTTAAAGTTCACTAAGATACTGTTTTCTCCAGCAGGACTGTCATCATTGTGCTGTGTTGCAGTTTGGGATTTTTCACATGCTGGCAAGGGCTGTAATTGGATGACAATCAGATAGATCCAATGATCAACTTTCACCATGAACACTGCTGTAGTCAGGTAGGACAGAAGGTGGTTTTCTTGCTGCACCATGTATTTTAACCCAGTACTTGTTGCCTTACTGAATACGCTGGGAGGAAGGCCAACCTTCATTTTATCAAAGTGACCAGATTTGCCTGTGAGCATGTGCAACTCCACACTTGGAGTGATTGACATTTCATCCAAGGACAACGCACACTTCCTTTCAAGGTCTGTCAATCCATCTACCTTTAATTTTAGGAAACCAAAGACCTCTGTTAACAGACCAGGCTCACATTTAACACATCGCATCTTCTTTGCAGGGTTCTGATTCCTGTCAATTTAACACCTTCTTAACTGTGCCATTGCTCCAATGCCTTAATTAGTCTGCCCAATGCCCTAATTTGGTCTGTTGAAAAAGTTAATATTTTGTCCCCAATTTTCATTGTCTTCTTAAGAGCTGCATTTCCCCTATTTTCTTGCTGCCTGGTAGTGTCACCTGTCCCTGTCTCTCCTCACCAGCCATGCCTTCTCTTTCTTCACTGTCACTTTCCATTCTCTCAGAGTCCTCATCTCTTTTCTTATTTTGTTTCCACCGTTCAAGTAGCTTGCCCGTCTATCCATCAATTACCGGTTCCAGAAGGCACCGCTGAAGCCCTCCTTCAAGGCTAGACCCAGCAACTTCAGAGCTAGTACCAAGTAAAGTGTCATACATATCATCAATCAGTTTCTTTTGATTCTTCTGCCTGGGGCTTTTTTGAAAAGGTACTGCAATCAAATGACCATGTCTCCTCACCAGAGTGGTGTCAAATGAAAATACATGAGAAGACAGGCAAGCCCCACATATTTCACCTCCACTTTTGCAAACCGATGGTTGAGACTCTCCAACAACTCTTGTTTCATTGATTTAATCCCATGAGAAGCGGTCCTTGCATCTACAGGACTTTGACAGATGGGATGATGAACGACAATGAACTTTTGTAGTGGCTCATCTCAAGGGTCTCAATATTACAGGACATATTCCACTGCGCAGAACTTAGGCTGGCGAACCCACCATGCTCACTAGCATATATGTTCAAAGCCCATTTTTGCTCTTGCATCCTGACCAGCATGTGCTAAGTGCATTTCCATCGGGTGGGGACAGCCTGGATGATGGCTAGTACAGGTCGGCCAAGCTCCTGCTGGATCAGTGCTAGACGCTGTTTGGATGATAATGAATTATTCAAATGGGTATCCCACTTTGAACAACTCTTAAGTAAGTTAAGGACATCATTGACAACAAGATGTAAAGTGAGGCCACTGCAGATCAAGTCAGGCAGTTCAGTAATTCTCATATCTTTAAAAATGGTAGCACCACTGTCCCTAAGAACAAGAACGGCTCTGTCTTTGTCAATTTGCCATTGGTCCAGCATGCCTCACTAATGCACTTCCCCGGATGTTATCAAATCATTGCTTTGTGTTCAGAATGACTTGTCTGTGAATCCACTAATCATCAATGAAATGGCATGTTAGTCTCATTAGGGATTCAGTCGCACCAGACCAGCAGTCTGTGGTACAGGCCAGGTTATAATCTGCTTTATCAGGCTTTAGCAGCACTTCAACTATTCTGCTGTGAAAACTGGTTAACAACTCTGTGCAGTCTCACTCTTCTTGGTTCTGCAGCAGCCATGAATCTCTGAAATCCTTTTTTTCCAAATATTGTGAAAGGTTGATTTTCTGATGCAATTATCACTGTAAGCATCATGTCAAGTGTTTTTGAGCAGGCATCAGATGTCTGCCACTTTGTCTCCTTTTCAAATATTTTGGGAGGTGTAGTTTGGATGTCTTGATGCCTTTTTAACCCCACGCTTACATTCCTCTGCAACTCTTTGCACTCTTCCACCCTTGGTAATGATTGTGTGTTAATGATGAAGTCCATACTTGGATTTTTCCTCCTTTTAGTCACCTTAAAAACAAAAAGATGTTGAAAGTTAGTAGTCTTCCATATTACACAAATAAAATGTGTGTCTAACAGCAGCAGCAACACTAATATTAACCATGGGAAAAATAAATGTACACATTTAATGTTTTCAAATGTAGAATAAATAAATATAGCAGGGGAGTCTTTCAACTTTGCATAAACGTAATAATTTACTAAAATACAGTTTTAAAAGGGAAGACAACTACATCGGAATAAGAAGGCCCTTATTGTTAGGAAAGTAACAAAACAGTGAATCATTGTAAGGCCACTGATTCAGGGCCGTTTTATTTAATTTATGTAAAGCTACGCTTTTGGGACATGAAATATTAGTGTGTCTCGATTTCTTAGCGCCAAGTTTAAACTACATATCAAGCATTTATGTAACACATTTCATCTGTGCAGATAATGACTGTTATGTTAAATAAAGTTTATTTATTAAAGCAAAGCAAGTTACTTTACCTATGCACACTGTTGTTGACTCATCTCCCTTCGGACACACAGTGCTGTAATGGCGGTCTTATGCGCAACTCTCAATAGGCACCGTTTCCATTACAGATCTGCGCAAAAGTTGTGCGTTTTTTTCTAAATGTTTACAAAAAACTATTGCGAAATGCGCCGTTTCCATTAACCGATGTCATTCCAAAAATCATGGCAACGCACATTGGTAGGTTTGTGTATATCCCAGCCACCGAACTAGCCAAGGCGGCACGAAATTTGACGCCTCGCTAATTCTCTATGCAGGAAAAACCCTGCGGCAAAGGAGTTCGCTAAAATATTGGTGGGGACAATTTTTTCATCTTAAAATATTGATTGGGACTAGTAGGCTACCTAGTGTCCTCCCCTTAACCTACGCCCATGCTAGCCATTATTATTAATCGAAGGAGATGTAGGTGTGTTATCCAAGCATTAATGGCAAGGAAAGACCCTTATACTTGTGAGTGTTTCTGAGTGTTTCTCCCTCATATCTGCTTCGAGGTCTTGGTTGTGGCATTTCTTTGAGGCTTAGAATCCAGTATTCCTGTAATTCTTTTCTCTTTTATGAATTTAATAAAGAACTCTGTCTCGTATCCTGTCCAAACACACCGCGTCATCTACGTCAGGTGACCTGTAAATGCGCAAAAACTGTTTTCAATTGCAGTTTTGCAAAATATTTATTTTTCGAATTGCCTGAAAAAACACCTCATGCGAACGTAAAAACTTTTTTGCGATAAATGGCCGTTTTTGCGAAATTTACATGTTTCCATTTGGCGTATTTTCAATTCGCGCAATTTGAAGGGTAATGGAAACGTGGCTAATAAAGCCACAACATGGCGCCATTTACTGGTGTATCCGATATTACAAAACTGATATCCGATTATAGAAAAATACTTCGGTAGATCTGTAGAAGAGATGATGGAGGAGTAGACAGAACTCTGGAATAGGAAGAACGAACCAGAGACAATAACTGTGAAGTGTTGGAACGATTACAGACTGGATTTATTTATATTTATTAAGTTGCAAATATTTTGTGCATGTCTGAAAATTAACTGAATAAATCAATTTTAAAAAACAAAACCAAAAAATCTCTGCAATAGAGTTACATGCCTTTTAAATAAAGCAACATGCAGCATATTCTCATTGTTTCTTCTAGACTGAAGAACATACTCTACTCTTCAGTATAATGGTGACCCACAAAACTCAGACAACAGAAACACTTTAAATCCCAACAGAACATTAAACACCAAAGGTGATGATACACTGGGGACCTTTTGAGCAATGTTGCCGTCAATGCTGGGCAACCAGGTGAGGTGAGACACGGGGCCCACGACCCATCTAAATCATCCAGATAGAAATGTGTTGCCCGTTCTCAATGGGAAAGTGCCCGAGCAACAATCGCTCGGTAACATTGCTCAAACAGTTGCCCTGTGTATCATCACCTAACAGATCTCTCAAGATCTCACCAGAGGAGGATTAAACAACAAAACAGCTTTACCAGCTTCACTTATTACTGACCAGAGTGACTTGATTTCTGTCATACATCTACAGAAGTTCTTATTGAGAATTAACAGAGGTTTATATGTTGATGATTTATTAAAAATAATAAAGTTTGTAGTTACGGCTATGGTGATCAATGTTTGATTTAGTGTTCACTCTATCTCTGCTGAGATCTGTAAGTGTTTCATGTTCTGTTGGGATTTAAATGGTTTCTAAATGGTTTGGATATGCTGCATATTGCTTAATGTCTATTAACTTTAATTCAGTTAAGTTTCAGTTTAATAAATAGAAATAAATGCACAGTCTATCATTGTCCCAACACACTGTCTTGTCTTTAACAACTAACAACTTTGAGTAAAACATCCTTGAGAAAACGTTTGTCACCTTTTTGTAAGTGCACTCAACTAATTTTACAGTGTAAATATATTGTAAATACATCTGTCAATGTATGAAAAGCGGCAATTCTTTATGTATTATTCAATATAGCCTATTGTAATATATTTCATTAACACAATATATATTATTTAATATATGTTTCAGTATATTTACACCATATAATATGTTGATCATAAATATATGGACATATATTTTCGTTCTGTAGGTTATAAGTCGTTAAAAATATGTCAACAAAGACCACATTTGAACTAGTTTTAACATTGCACAGAGGTCAAATATCAGACATTCAGAAGACATCATAAAAAGATGTATTCATAAAAAAATTTCATTCAGGCTCTTCATGGGATGTCTTTTCAACGTATGAACGTATTTTGAATGTAACTTTGGTCAGTGGGTATGTAAAAATATTTAAATTTGCATTGCAAATATTATAGGCTTATGGGTTTGGATTGACATAACGTGGTGAATAAAGTAGGCCTATCAATAAGGGTAAAGAATAAAGAAAAATCTAGATAAAGGGTTTCGATTGACCAGATGGTCGGAAGTTCATTAGACTGACTAATCAAAACTTAAGTGTTCCTTTTAATAAAAAAGTGAATAATTTACATTAAAAGTTGGCGTTTTTGGAAGATATCTGGGCTACTTGAGTCCATTCCAGATTTCACTTTTGCAAAATTAATTTACTAATTTCATGACCAAACATAATCTGATCATACGTGTCTATGTGAAAGATTAAACTTCGATTTAATACTCACCTTATTGAAAGGCAATTCAGGTAGGTTTAATTATTAGAAAACATGGCAAACTTTTTGTTTCACGTCGTTATATTTTCGTAACCCTCACGACGGAGGAAAACTGCGGATTCAGGGACGTGAAAACATGTTGTACCATCCTAATGATTGCATAACCATCACCCTTAACCCGTTGCACTTTGAAATGGATTATTTCACGTAGCATATGCAACATTACAAAACATTTTTTAGAAGCGTCCACTGTTTCATCAGGTGGATATATTTTTTTTTGTAAAACTTAAACTGCGTTATACTACGCTAAATAAGGACACACTACTAAATATTTGAAACTACGAAAAATAATCACTACAGATATAAATATGATTTTATTTAAACACGCAAAATAATATACATACATGTACAGATATTTCGGGTCTCCCCCTTCTCGGAGGAATGGAGCGGTCGAGTGTGGATGACGGAGGAGTGACATCACACCAGTGTTCCGCATCGCGTGAGTCTCTTGTCAGCACTGAAGGGAGCAGGTAAGAAGTTTTTTCAAACTTGTGTGTTTTAAAACTATCTCTTAAAGTTGGTATTAACACGGAAGTCAGCTTTCTGCATTTAGACGCCGCTAAAGATGAGCAGCCGATTAGTATTGTGTGTCTTTAGATCTCAGTTTGTTGTTCTTCATTTTATAGAAACAGTAAACAATCAAAAAGACCTCAAACTAACTTAACGTTACACATCTAATGAGTTTTGATTCAGAGTTTATTCTACAATTTAGATGTCCATGTTTGCTCAACATTTTAGTATGATTATTTATTTCCACATGTTTTACGTTTAGTATTATATAAATAAAATGTACTCTGTGGTTTGGTAATTTAATAGTTTTCTGCATTTTTGAGGAAGTAGTTAATAATAATCACAGGCATTAAACGTGTTATTCATTTGGCCTCATGGATTCACAAAATGTTGATGATATATTGTGAACTTCTTGCCTTAAATGTAAAAAAAAAAAAAAAAAGTGAAATGTGAATATTTAGTGCAATTTCACATAGTTCATGAATTAACTTACTACAATACTATACTTAAATACAATAGTAAGTATGTAAAATAAATGTAATCAAATCATCTGAGTTGGAACATCATCAGTGTTGCAAAGATGTTTGGTGTACTGCACTTTTCTTTCTTCTAGAGATGATTTGCAGTTGACTCCAATCATTTCTGTCACTAGTAGTGGTTTGGTCTGGAGTTTGGAGCATGAAATGCTTCATCATGGTTATCATGTTTCTGATTCTGACAAAGCAGTTTTTTTTTTTTCGAACACGTGGTTTGACAGATTTGTCAAAGCAAGGTTCACAATTTTTTTTTCTTCTTCTTTATTTTCACGATGGGAGCATGAATTATGGCCAGTCATTATGAAGCTGCTGTATTTTGTAAGGAAATTAAGTGCTAAAATACGGGCGAGCAACAACTAGCCTACCACATCTGAGTTTATGTACTTGATAAATCTGACAACCTTTATAGTCCTCCTCGTATATCAACAGCTTGAGTTTTTAAAATTATGAAATTTAGGTTGTAGAACAAAGTCTATGAAAGCCCATTTACACCATATAAGAAAAAAAAGCATACTCTGGTAGGTCATAATTATGAGAAGAAAATCTAGCCTAAATTATGGCTAAAACTTTGTCATAATTTTGATTTTTTTTAATCTCATAATTATGACTTATGTCAGAATTCTGACTTTTCATCTCATAATTTTGATTCACCAGAGCATGATTTTTTTTTTCTAATGTGGTGGAAATGGGCTTTCATAAGCACTGTTAACACAGCTATTTTAAAATGGACATCATGACTGAACAGCTGTATGTCCACCAGTGATCTTCACAGTCCCAGTATTAATGACTTACAGCACCTTTCCCTCAGGTGACAGTGATCTCTTCTATAGTCTCTTCTTAATATGTCCGCACTGATAGGTTGGTACAGGAGCCCGGTTGCTATGGTGGTGATGTGGACTTTGTAGGCTGAACATGGCAATGTTTATAAGCAAAGCTGTGAGATAAAAGTAGTGTTGTTTGCCATCAGGTGATAAAGAAGGTTGGATATTAATTTCATTGATGGTATGGCTTTACATTTAACATTTAAGTCGAATATTCAAGTGTTTGTTTTTGGATGAATAGCTAAAGGTATGAGTAATGCTTGAAACTAGAGAGGATTAGTTTGGTCATACTAGGCTTGCCATGATAAAAGGTAACCAGACCAGTTATACCGATTATGAGGGGCAATACCAGTATGAAAATCTGTACCGGTTTAAAAGGGGGAGAATTGTGAATGAAACTTACTTTGATAACAACAGTTATTATATCATTATAGGGACAGCAAACTATAAACTTTCACTCTATGCTGGTTAAACTTTGCCGTTCATCTGTGAATCACATGCGTCCTGAACCTGGGGTCAGCTGATCACGTATCAACTATGACCCCTATACTTGACATCGCACTACAAGCACTAGGCTATGTGACTATTGTGGATGCTAATACGATACATCGTGCAACCGTATTAAACGAGAAGCGCATTTAATAAAGATTGTGCTGTGGAAATGAACAAATATGAGACCGCAGTTAAAGGAGTAGTTCACTTTCAAATAAAAATGTTATGATAATTTACTCGCCCCCATGTCATCCAAGATGTCCATGTCTGTCTTTCTTCAGTCGAAAAGAAATTAAGGTTTTTGAGGAAAACATTGCAGGCTTTTTCTCCATATAATGGACTTCAATGGCAACCAGCGGTTTGAAGGTCCGAATGTGAGTTTCAGTGCAGCTTCAAAGTCTCTACACGATCCCACCTGAGGAATAAGGGTCTTATCTAGACAAACCATCGGTTTTTCTCCATATAATGGACTTCAATGGAATTTAAAAAATTTAGACATTTTTCAAAAAAGCTAATAGTAATTTACCTCGCCTAAATGTTTGAACAGTGGGGCAAACAATAGCTAACACAGTACAAGCCTCATTTCAAATTCTGAATTGAATTCACAAAAAAACAGTCAGTAATAAAATAAGAACAAATAAACTATTTACTAGCAGTAGCATAAATAAATAAAATAGAATAAAGACACAAATAAAAGTTTTAAGTTTCTCCCCTCCGGGTAAGTCTAACGGTAGTATTGAGGAAAGAAATATCCTACTAAAGAAAGTTAATAAGGCATCAAATGTAAAATAATACTGATTGGTCTTCCTTGAATAAATTAAATAAGATTAATCCTTACAATTAAGGTTACAAAAGTTAGTCATTCAAGAGCAGTGATGTAAATCCAACAACAAAAGACAAAGAAATAAAACCAGAGACAGGATTATTAGGCTACTGTCCCTTTAAAGGTACAATATGCAAGATGTTCTGCCGCTAGAGGCGCTACATTCCAAACAACAACACCGGCGTAGCTTGATGACGATGTGAAGGAGCGTGGAATGATGGGAACTGTCGTTTTTAACTCCACCGTGGATGTAAATCAGTCAGACGGGAATCGAAAAATCATGTTCATGGATGAGGTAAAGTTCTATTTTTATAAATGTTGCGTATAATGATATGCTTTTATTTCATTAAAATGAATTAACCGCAAGAAAAGTAAGGTTTAACACTAAATTGGTAATCATAGATGTTACTGTATTTGTCGAATTCATTGTTGTGATAACGCTGCTCAGTTTTACGTGTTCTTAACAATTATTGTAAAAGTGCATTCGAACACCCACATCATTTCCCAAAAGTCTGATTAATCTTTATGTATAACACATGCTATATTTATTTACATGGCAATAAACACCAGACGTGATAAACAATGTCAATAAACTAAACACAAGCCTAAAGCAATAATACTTTCCTTACATAAACATAACTATTACCGAATGCTACATTTGGAATATATAAAATTGACCCGTACGATTATGGGACTTGTCTTTGTCGACAGAACCGGCTGCAATCGGTAAAGAATAATTGTGTTTCATAACGACTGCACGAAACAAGCTAACGTTTGTTGCTTGACAGACGCTACAACTACAACTTCCGCATTTGTCCAGGACTCCGCGCAGTACGAGCGGAAATCGAGGATAACGCGGATATGACGCATTGACTGGCGACTCCAGCTCATATATAACACTGGCCTTGTGATATTGGGATATTTTAATGCACAAATATTACATATTGTACCTTTAAGAGCTGCATGGATCCGATATACTGTTACACAACCTTCTCAACTGTATATGTTCACTTAGACAAACATGACTGTGTTTACGTGCAGTCACGGCGGTAATTGTGTACATTTGTGTGTATTTGACCATTTAAAAACAATTTGGTACTCGCGAGCTGTTTGTGAGGCGGCCTTATGTGTGCGCACTGAAACGTGACACTTCCTGTGTTAACTGTGCAGATTGTTACCGCTCAGACCAAAGTGTGCATGTGCTCGTTACTCTTCTCCAAACCGCTAAACTCTGTCAGCTCAACTCGCTGCGCTGTCTCTGCTCTGCGTCTTCATCCAGAAGGCATGAGGAACGTGAAACTGCATTAGTGCTGTAGGCCAGGATAGATACAGAAGACCCAGTGTCCACCACAGGTCTGTGACTCAGAAGTAGATCTAGTACACACTGTGCTTGTAATGCTGGGAGTACGAGCTGAATGTTCAGTGTACAGTACAGCAACTTCTTAATTAAATTTCATGTATCTCATGCGTATTTGACAGCACTGATCAGCAGTTAGCGTGATGTCCAAACTCTTAAGGGTTAGTTCACCCAAACATCAAGCATAGCGTCAGTTCTGGCAGGTCACGCTAGTCAAGCTCGCGTCAGCTGACTCTCAGCTGATCCACATCTACCTATAGGAATACGACGTCTATCAGGAGTAATTTCCCTCCTCCATCCCCAGCTCCACCTGTCGCCCAGTCAGGATTTGGCATTATGATTCCCCTTGAATCAGAATAAATTCTCAAATTATGTTGTACTTTAAAATCTTGAATTAAATATATTTGCATACATTCATGTTGGTTCTGTTGTGTTTACCCCAAGGGGGGTTATTGCTGCTCTTATCCATGCTCGGCTGCACGAAGCGCAGGGAGTTCTCGCCCAGAACGGACCCGTACCGCCAATCCAAACTGTATGCTAACTGTCAATCATATTTGACAATAGTGGTCCTGACAGAAATTAAGATTCTGTCAGTAATTGCTCGCCCTCATGTTGTTCACCTCCAAGACTTCCGTTCATCTTCAGAACACAAATTAAGATATGTTTGATTAAATCTGAGAGCCGTCTCACTCCTCCATAGGCTTCCTCTGTAATTGAAACTTGTATAAAAAAACATTGTTAAAATAGTCCAAGTGACAACAGTGGCTCAACCATAAGTTTATCAAGCGAAAAGAATACTTTTTGTGTGCAAAAGTAACGACTTTATTCAACACTTCATTTTCTCACAGTGTGGGCCTCTGTGTGAGTTCACGAACGGAGGCTCACTATTGGCCAGCATCACACACATGACCAGCGTCGGCCAATAGTTGATACACAATCAAGAGTTGAATAAAGTCGTTACTTTTGTGTGTTTTTGCGCACAATAAAGTATTCTCGTCGCTTATGGTTGAGCCACTTGGACTATTTTAATTATGTCTTTAATAACTTTCTGGGCCGGCAAGTTTAAATTACAATGGAAGCCTATGGAGGAGTGAGACAGCTCTTGATTTAATAAAAAATTTGTGTTCTGAAGATGAACGAAAGTCTTACGGGGTTGAAGTAATTACTGACAGAATTTACATGTTTGGGTGAATAACCCTTTAACACTTCCTGCAGTCGGGCGGTGTGCAGTGTTAGCTACGCTTGTCCCACTTGTACAGTGCCGGTGCTATGCAACCCTAAACTTGCAGTTTGTTCACATATCTTTGTTTTCCTTCTTTTGAGAGGTGATATAAATATTTGTGGCTTTACAGATGGTAAAAAATGTCAGGCCTGTGCTGCAGTTCTATGGTTAAACTAAAAAAGAACAACACAACAAAAAGCAACTCTGTGAAATTGAGGAATCTTTAGAGTCCAACCAGTTCTGGGAGAAATGGAACAACCTAAACAAAACCCAGCAGGATGAATTGGCGATTCAAGATGGAAATACTTGGATTAATCACTTTAGTAAATTATACAGTAATATTACAAAAAATGATGATCAGTACAAGATACTCACAAAATGGAAATCTCTGGAGGCGGTGATAAAAAACAACCAAAACCCTCTAGATTACCCTGTAACAGAACAAGAATTAACAGAAGTCCTCCGGTCCCTGAAAGGAAAAAAGGCTTGTGGTGTAGATGGAATCCTCAACGAAATGATCAAATACTCAGATCATAAAATCAGACTGGCTATACTAAAACTATTTAATACTATTCTATCAACTGGAACTTTTCCAGACATCTGGAACAAAGGTTTAATAACCCCAATTCATAAATCTGGAGATAAATATGACCCAAATAACTACAGAGGAATATGTGTATCCAGTAACCTGGGGAAAATATTCTGCAACATCATTAATAAACGACTTGTCAACTTTCTTGATGACCACAATATTCTGCATAAATCCCAAATTGGTTTTTTGCCAAATTGCCGCACAACGGACCATATATTTACACTCCAGACTCTAATTGATCAAGAATTGAACATTAAGAAAAGAAAGGTATATGCCTGTTTTGTTGACTTCCAAAAAGCCTTTGATTCCATCTGGCACGAGGGCCTCTTCTATAGACTACTTGAAAGTGGCATTGGAGGAAAAACATATGATTTGATTAAGACCATGTATACAAAAAGTGAATGCGCCATAAAGATTGGAAACAAACAAACAGCGTTCTTCTCCCAGGGCCGGGGAGTAAGGCAGGGGTGCAATCTCAGTCCAATTCTCTTCAATCTATATATCAATGAATTAGCAAACCAGTTAGAGAGTTCCACGGCACCTGGCCTCACCCTGAACAACACCGAGATCAGAGCTCTGCTGTATGCAGACGACTTAGTGTTGCTCTCCCCTACTAAAGAAGGCTTGCAGCAGCACCTTAACCTCCTGCAGAGATTCTGCCAGACCTGGGCCCTGACAGTAAACACAGTGAAGACTAAGATAATGATCTTTCAGAAACAATACAGAAATCAGGTTACACACAATTTCTATTTAGACACCACTAAATTACAACACACAAAAAACTACACTTACCTCGGCCTCAACATTACATACACAGGGAACCTCAACATGGCTGTGAAAGATCTGAGGGACAAAGCAAGGAGAGCTTTCTATGCAATAAAAAGAAACATTAAAATCTATATTCCAATTGAAATCTGGCTAAAAATGTTCCAATTTGTACTAGAACCAATAATTCTATATGGTAGTGAAATTTGGGGGCCAAAACTTAATGATAAATTTGACAAATGGGACAAAACAATCATAGAATCTTTCCATACCGAGTTCTGTAAGAGCATCCTACAGGTGCAGAGAAAAACACCAAATAACCTGTGCAGAGCAGAGCTCGGCCAATACCCCCTCTTACTAAAAATACAAAAAAGATCAATTAAATTTTACAATCACTTAAAATCAGTTAACCCCCAGACATATCATCACAGAGCCCTAACACACCAGGAGCTGAAGCCAGAGAAGAGTCCCCTCAGCCAGCTGGTCCTGAGGCTCTCTGCAGTGACAAGTACCCAGCAGCCTCAGGACAGCAACGCCAGCTCAAGCAGACCAAACCAAATTATCAACAAGCAGAAAGAAAAATATATTGAATATTGGATAGAAACGACAAAAACACAAAGTAAAGTACAATGTTATCTGACCCTAAAAAGAGAATTCACACTGGCAAATTACCTGAGAACAATAAAATGCCCTAAACTAAGAAAAATGTTGACAACATACAGACTGAGTGAACACAGCCTGGCCATAGAGAAGGGTCGCCACAGACAGAGCTGGCTCCCACTGGAGGAGAGACTCTGCTCCCAGTGTGACAGGGCACAGGTCGAGACAGAGCTGCACTTTCTAACATCATGCCCCAAATATAATACACTAAGACAAAAACACTTTGCAAACATTTCCCAAATATACCCTGAATTCGAATCCATATCAGACACACAGAAACTCCCATATGTACTGGGAGAAATGCCCAGATGTGAGATAATTGCTGCAAAATATGTCTTTTCATGCCATGAAATGAGGACAACCAGTGGAACCTCAGATGGATAAATAATTGTATATTTTGATTGATTTACTTTTATTTTATTGTTTTGTATAAATGTATTCATACATTTGTTTACTAATTAATTGTATTGATTATTTGTTCATTGCCTATGTAATGGCCAATGCTTTGGCAATACTGTACAAGTCATGCCAATAAAGCTAATTTGAATTTGAATTTGAATTTGGTTATTTTACACATCTTGTGACTGAACCCTCCTTCTTGTTAAGGCCATCAGAGGTCATCGTTCACTCCACACAGGCACGACTCTGACACCTCACTTTTTTCGGATAAACCAATGCTTTAAGTGTGAAAATTCACACAATTATTATTTATTTTTTTACTCATTGATTATTTTTTTTTTAATCGTGCATGCCAACCAACCGTATTGTGGCAAGGTTTCATTTTATTAAATTTTTTGACTTTTAGAACGTGGATCTCATACTGTGGCAAGACTAGTGCACACCTTGGCTTTTATTTATTTATATTTTGTTTGGCTTAGATAAAACTGCCCGTGCAAGGTTGCTAAATGTGTGATTAGGCTACACCGTACATGGATGAGACTTACCGATGTTAATGTGTCTGCCAAAATGTCCTTTTCAGATGATCCCACATTTCCATGACTGTACGTCTGTATGTTGTGTGTTTTGTCTTGAAGCGGCTGTGCTCCTCGTATCAATGGCAGACACACAGCGCGATCCCTCCACTCAGCCGGAGCTGGTGGATGAGGACGAGCCCTTCTTCAGTAGCCTGGACCTCTTCCTCTTCTCCCTCATCGCGGGCCTGCTCGTCTACTGGCTGATATTCCGCAGGAAACCTGAACCCATCCCAGAGTTTAAAAAACTGGAGACTGCGTGAGTACCTGACATGTTCATCAAAATAAGGCTGCGTTTACACTTGGCATTAGCATGCGCCCTGCATCCGGATGTTGTCCACATACACACTGAAAAGACGAGTGTAAACACTCTTCCGATGGGAATGTGATCCGATCAGCGTGTCCTGGTCCAGAGGGAGTCGAGGGCGCTTTGTGTTCGGATCTCAGTGTAATGTAAACGCCATCCAGCCACCGTGTCTGCATTCACAGGTGCACAGGTGTCATTATTCCCCCTCCTCTCTCTCGATACTGAGAGCTGTGTGGTTTTGCGATAGGACAGTCGAGTGCGAAGTACATGTAGGCTACATCGTACAAATACTGAAACGTTTGCCTTCGCAGTTCGCCCCGAAAGTTTGCTGAACCATTAATTTTCTGTAAAGATGTTTCCCAGCACAGCTGGCAGCGTTCTCGGACCCACACGTTTCTCTGCACCGTTTCCATTACGGCATCTATCCACATTATTAGCGCTTGCAGCCTCTTCATCCTCATTCTGTGAGATTTGTAAAATGCCCCCTGCCTGAAAACTGTTTTTAAAAGAAAACCAGCCACTTCAGGTCGACTTTGCACTGGAGCCATCCTTTTTTTTTTTTTTTTTTTTCGCGGGAATGCGAGATCCGATCTGCTATCCAGATGCAGGAGCCACTTGATGTGGACAGGTGTAAACACACCGTGTTCTGATTGGCTCATGATCAGTTCTGCTTGATCGGATCACGGTGATCACATGTTAATGCCAAGTGTAAAGTCATGTATGGTTTCTCCTCCCTGCTGTCCAGATGAGGAGTAGACAACATCAGAATGGAAAATTGGACAAATATTCACTTGTTAAAAATCTTGGATATCTTTTTTTTTTTTTTTTTTTTACGGTTCATTGTGTGACTGTTGGGTCATATTTCACCACAAAATTTTAATAATTGTTTATCGTATAAAGGTAATGAAGCTTATTTTTAAGATAATTATGTATATTTTTGTTATTGTAATGCTATCATAATTAGAATTATTTAAATTGTAAAGTGCAACTGTGGACACATCATGGTAGTCAAGTCATCTTCATTTATATAGCGCTTTTAACAATGTAGATTGTTTCAAAGCTGCTTTACAGAGATAAACGTATAATTTAAAGGGTTAGTTCACCCAAAAATGAAAATTCAGTCAGTAATTACTCACCCTCATGTTGTTCCAACCATGTAAGTCTTTCGTTCATCTTCGGATCACAAATTAAGATATTTTTGATGAAATCTGAAGGCAGTCTCACTCCTCCATAGGCTTTCAGAGGGACCCAAACTCGCCGGCCCAGAATAGTTATTAAAACATCGTTACAATAGTCCAAGTGACTACAGTGGCTCTGCATTAAGTTTATCATGCGACGTCAATACTTTATGTGCGGAAAAACAACAAAAATAACGACTTTATTCCACTATTAATTTCCTTCTCTCTGTGTCTCTAGCTAGTTCACGTAGTGTTTAAGCGCAGCGCGTCTGTGTTGCACGTCACCACGTAGACTCACTATCGGCCGACGCTGGTCATGCATGTGATGCGTGGTGACGTGCAACACAGACGCGCTTCAACCCTTTTTTCTTGATTCAAAGGTTTATTTTCTTGATTTTGTTTTTCTCAGCATTTGAGGTTTAACTCAGACAAAAGGAGTATTTTGAGAAATGAAATGGACCCGTTTCATTGTAGTCTTCCTGCTAAACCACTGTCCTCTTTGAAACCTGTTGTGTTTTTAGGCCGTACTTCATTCTGCTGACGCAGGAGTTGCAGGGAATGTTTATAGCTTGATAGCCTTGGCTAATGTCATTGGCAAAGGTCTTCCTCAATGCCAGACATCATAGTCACTCCACAGCTTTTCAAGAGAGATAACAAACTGTAGAACTTCCTCAGGGTTGAAGGACACGTTTTGTGCTTCATTTATCTCTCTCCCATTCATCACCTGGCTTAAGAGACAGACAGGAATAGAGTTGGGAAAGACAAATGTTACTTGAATTAAAAAAACAAAGCAATGAATTCCATAAATAGTTCAGTAAATAATAGCCAAATAAGTCATCAATCATATAATAATTCAGCCATTCAAACAGAATAGTAGCAAACCTTGACCATTTTTAATTCAACCATTTGAATTTCTGCAAAGCATTCCCACTTGTTACCAATGGATAAAAGGCTGTATGCAAAACATTTTTTTAAAGTTTAAGTTAAATATTTAGCTTGCACCATTTTGAGGTAGTATACCAGACCTACTAACATATTATAGTGAGGACTAGACATCAGTTCTCACTGGAGGAAAAATGATGAAAACATTACTGATGCAAACATTTAATCTGATATTGTGTTTCTTAAATACTTTAATAAACATACCATGCGATTTTAATACTTTTATAATGATCATCCTTTTTTCATCTAAGATTTGTTCCCAATAAGTCCGAAATAGCAGATTGTGGTTTTGTGGTCCTCACTTGTGCGGCTACACAAAGTCTACGAGACCCTGTCGATGTTGAATGGCATTGTTTGTCAATGTCATGTGTCTTGTTGTGACCAGTTGAGTTTCTGCAGAAGTTAAACAGTTTGCAGGTTAAATGCATATGACACTATCAATATTAAAAACAAAACAATAGTGATAGCGTGATAAGCCAATCACAGTGTGTTGAAGGTATTACCTCTCCTCCTGTGAACCTTTGCCTAGTCTATAGCTGCGTTTACATGCACCCTCATAATGCGGTTTATAATGGGATTTTGGCAAAATTGCGATTAAGCTCATAATCGTAGTAACCATATTCGCATTAAACTGTGGCGTACGCCGATTGTAATCGCAATAAGGCATGTAAACGCCTTAATCGTATTGTTACCTCTCCGACCAAAGTGTGCATGTGCTCGTTTCTTAAGCCCTATTCGCACGGGATAAGTATTACCAGTTGACCTCTAGTCATTTGTAATAATTGCGGAGGTTGTCTGTGATCTTAATCCCGCAGCGAATCGGCCATGTCTGTAATTTGTGAAGTAAAAATTCCCCCGCAAATGACCTACCATATTTCGCTGAACACCGAGGTCCCGTGATAATATGAGTCCCGTACGAATCGTTATCTCTGTGACTATACAATTAGCAGAAAGAGAAAGCTGCAAACCATCAGAAGAGCAAAAACAAAAAGAGTGATTAGATGGAGATGAATGACAGCATGCGGTAAGGAACATTATTCTGTTTATGATATATCATACAGCTAGACCTATAACAACAAGACATTTCCAACCAATAGCCTATTGTCGTTTAGGGAAGTCCAGCTACTATGTTAGATTTTGGCACGAAGTAGGCTTTCAATGCATCCTCTGCATCTTATGCAGCGTGCCTGTGTTGGGCAATGAGTATAAAATCTGTTGTCCCTCTGTGATAAGGCAGTGAAGCAGGACAGTCTGTCTTTCGTCCGGACGAGCTTCCCCTGTAGCATCAATAACCCGCAGATCATTTGCAGAAATCTGCAGCCATTTGCTGAGCGGCATAGCAGGCTCAACAGGGCAAGGCAGGAAAAAACTTGGACAACAGCCGCCTTCGTGACCAACAATAGCGGAAAAAAAGCCTAATCTTCGACGCCAATTTGTGGTATCTGTCAGGAGTAAGTCAGTCAAGCACCTTTAGTAAGTAGCAATAAAGCACATGAGACAGGAGTAGCAAATTCATCCATCTTGTTTACTCATCACTTCTGTTCTTCTCAGACACATTACGTCAAAACACAACACTTCAAAATAGTAGTCACAATATAATTTACGCATGAATGAACACAACAATTGTACATCCATTCACAACAAATTCAAATTCACAACAATCCTGTGCAATGGGACTCCCTTTGATAAAGGATATGGTGGAAGTTTTTTATGCTATTTTGAGCCAATTTTAGAACATATTGCTTTCATCGGTCATGTCTAGCAGTAAGGCATGTGTTGATTTCGTGAGTTAGTTGTGTTCAGAGTGAAAGTCTGGTGTGATAGTGTGTGATCCTCAGTCGTTTAGTGTATGATGCTCACATTTCCTGTAACCATTTCCAAAGTTTGCAAGTGTATGATGCCTTGTGTTATAAAAATCTGTTCAGGTTTGAAAAGTTGTGTGGTGCATTAACTCTTTCCCCGCCATTGATGAGTTATCTCGTCTTTTATGAGACTACGCTTCCCTGTCATTGACGAGTTTTTACGACTTTCCGTGTTGTCAAGTCATCTTCATTTATATAGCACTTTTAACAATGTAGATTGTTTCAAAGCAGCTTTACAGTGATTAACGGATCATTTAAGGTGACAGTGTTTTCACTGTTATACGGTAGGGGGCGCTATTATGCATCTCCTGTACAGTACAGTATCTCCAGATCAAAACACAGTAAGAAGCAGAAACAAGCGATAGCATATGTAAAATAATGCGATCATCAACATTAAACAGCATATAAATCAAAACTGCCTAATGAGGCCGAATGAAATGACACCCAGGACGAGCTCTAGGACTGAAGCTTTGAGGTGTACTCCATCTGTGCTTTGATCATCGTACCGAATCTGATCCTGGCGTAGTCTTTGACAAAAACGCAATTTTCTCAGCTTTTTGCTCAAAATGTTTCTTTTTTATTAAACTTACCCACATTTAAGTGATGATAACAAAATAAGGCATGAAGTTGAAAAAAAGGCATGAAAACTGAAAAAAAAACACATGTTTTGTTTAAAAGCAGATGCTCTGTTATCTCTTTTCATAAATTGCATGTTCAGATATTCATACAACAAAATATTCTGGGGGCCTTGAAATGTTTGTGAAAATTACCAGAAACGCTGGCGGTGGCTGGACACTTTTAACATTTACATTTATTCATTTACCAGACGCTTTTATCCAAAGCGACTTACAAATGAGAACAATAGAAGCAATTAAACTAGCAGTAGGACAACAATATGTACGTGCTATGACCCTTCGCAGTTCAATCTAACGTAGTATTATTATTATTTTTTAAGATAGAATAGAGGAGAAAGTGTTAGTATTACTGGATCAAGTGCTGCCGAAAAAGATACATCTTCAGCAGTTTCTTAAAGATGGCTACAGACTCAGCAGCTCTGGCTGAGCTAGGCAGATCATTCCACCAGCAGGGAACAGTCATGGTGAAGGTCCGAGAGAGAGATTTCGTGCCTCTTTGAGATGGCACCACAAGACGGCGCTCGCTTGCAGAGCGCAAGTTTCTGGATGGCACATAAGTCTGTAGTAATGAGTTCAGGTACAAGGGAGCAGTGCCAGTGGTTGTTCTGTAGGCAAACGTCAGTGACTTGAATTTGATGCGAGTGGCAACCAGTGCAATTTCATGAGGAGAGGAGTGACGTGTGCTCTCTTCGGCTCGTTGAAGACCACTCTGGCTGCAGCATTCTGGATCAGTTGCAGAGGTTTGACAGTGCAAGCTGGGAGACCAGCCAGGAGAGCATTATAATAGTCCAGTCTGGATAGAACAAGCGCCTGAACAAGGAGTTGTGTAGCATGCTCTGATAGGAAGGGCCTGATCCTTCTGATGTTGTACAAGGCAAATCTGCATGACCGGGCAGTGCTAGCGATGTGGTCTGTGAAGCTCAATTGGTCATCAATTACAACTCCAAGGTTCCTGGCTGATCTTGATGGAGTTATGGATGACAAGCCTAGCTGAATGGTGAAGTTGATGTGTAGTGTTGGGTTAGCCGGGATTACGAGTAGCTCTGTCTTCGCAAGGTTTAGTTGAAGGTGGTGGTCCTTCATCCAGCCAGAAATGTCTGTCAGGCAGGCTGAGATGCGAGCGGCTACCGTCGGATCATCCGGCTAGAATGAGAGGGAGAGTTTAGGGATGTTAACCGATGACCGTTTGACCGATGGTTGACCGTTTCAACGTTAACCAATCAAAGTTGTCGGTAGTCGGTTAAAACAAAAAAGTGATCTCTAAATTAGGCTGTTATAGACAGTGGACTAAACGCTACTACAGTTAGCCGTCTCATTCTAAGATATTTTTGTGTGAAGTGAGCAAATCCCTCACACTCAATTTTTCATAACTCGCCTGTTTGTACTTAATTAACCAATAAAAACATTTGACGCGAGGTCACAGCGTTTGGGTTCGCGCGCTCACAAGGTTTGCGAAAAGTAAAGGCTACAGGCTAACACACTCGAGGTTAGAGCCAGACGACAGGAGGAAGCATTGCAAAGAAAAGTAGTGTGTGGGACCATTTCACCAAAAAGAATGACACAGATGTAAGTTGCAACTTGTGTGATACAGTGCTTAAATATGGAAATACATTACATCTACATTTCAGTGGTAACAGATAAGGTGATGATGATCATCATCTTTCTTTATTATTGTTAGCACTACCTCAAACTAAAGCGCCGTCTCTCATTTTCTTAAATGAGCCGAGGCAATGTTTCAAATGAGCTTCTAACGCTAGACAAACGCCTTTATTTTCAACGCGATCACCTTGTACCCAAACCATTTGGAAACTAAGGAGCCATTTGTGAATTGTTCTGCGTAAGAAAGGAGGAGATCTGGTTGAAAACAACTCGTTCAAGTGTTTTTGCGACGAATGGAAGAAGGGATACCGGTCTGTAATTCTCTAGATGTGCTGGATTTAGAGTGGGTTTCTTAAGCAGTGGGGTTACCCGAGCCTGCTTGAATGCTGTGGGAAATGTACCAGTGTGAAGAGATGTGTTTATGATGTGTGTGAGTGTGGGTATAACAGAGGAAGAAATAGCTTGAAGTAGGTTAGTGGGAATGGGATCAAGCGGACAGGTAGTAGGGCGATTGGAAAGGAGGAGTTTGGAGACTTCTGTCTCTGAAAGCAAGGAGAAAGAGGGTAGAATGTGTGTGTTAGCTGGTAAAATGTGTGTGTTCATTTGTGGATTAGTAAATTGGCCGCTGATGGTGGTAGTTTTGTTTATGAAGAATGAGGCAAAATCATCAGCTGTTTGGGTTGATGAAGGAGGAGGGGGAGGGTTAAGAAGGGAGGAGAAGGTTTTGAAAAGCATGCGAGAGTCAGAAGAATTGTTAATTTTGTTGTGATAGTAAGTAATTTTAGCAGTAGATATGTTAGCAGAGAAGGAAGACAGGAGGGATTGATAAAGACCAAGGTCAATATGATCTTCACGGAGAACATCAGATAACCATGGGGCAGAGGGTGTGGCGCGGGCTGGCCTGGAAGAAAGGGGGCAGAAGTTGTCCAAGCAGGATGTTAGAGTGGAGAAAAGAGTATCAGTGGCATTGTTAGTATCTAGTGACTGGCAATTCCAGAGACCAATAGGAAAAGAGAAAATAGTACTAGAAGACATCGGAAGGGTACGCAGGTTGTTAGGATTGTATCGCCTCCGACGTATGACATTGGATTTACGCATGTTAGTAATAGTAGGGATTAGAAAACACATGGTGTAAGAGAGCTCACAAACAGAAAGATCAGTTGAATCAGTTTTTTTTTAAATGCTGGCGGGGAAAGAGTTACTTGGCTTAAATTTGGATAAGAAATCTGTTGAATCATTACTTGCAACTGTACTGACGTAATGAATCTAAATCTAAAGGAGTGTGCCTTTGTCCCTATGACACACCACATGTGAACATGTGTAATGAATGAGCTTATAAATCCTGATAATAGGTTGTTATTGTCTTCCAGATATCAGCATGTATCAGTCCAGCCCCTAATGTTACATAACGACTGATTTTATCTTTTAATTAGTGGCAAAAGAAGAAATTGTTTTTGAGTCTGTAAAGGATAAGTGGCCATTTGTTGTTTGAAAATGCGCAGAAGAGCTCTTTTATTTTTATGAAAGAAAAGTCACACAGTCAGCTGATAAAGGAAGTGCTGTTCGATTACAGACTTTTAATCGACTTCGATTCTATTCCAAGAATCAATTCTGAGCTAGTTCACATCAAACGCGAATAGAGCGGCAAATTCGCGCCTATCACGTCTAGTTTTACGCTTAAACATTTTGAAATGCAAAGCGAAATGGACGCGCGTAAAAAGCAAGCGTTTGACGCGGTAAGCGGTAAACGAGAAATGTTTAAATTCACAATCTATAGCTTCGGTTCTATTATATGAAACATAAGTTAAAATACATTAATGACTCGTTATAATGTAGGTCAAACGACTTCTTTAATTCATTCAGAAATGTATGACTGCAAGTGTTCAGTGTCACATTCATAGTTGTATAGCTGAACAATGTCATTCCTTCTTTCACGCAGACATTTAGTCATATTACAAAAATAATTTATTGAGGCCAAACATTTAAAATGACATTATAAACTGAAAAGCGGGCCTGCCCCCGTTTATCACGTCACTTCACAACGTGACAGCAGCAAGCAGGCTCCTGATTGGTTAATGAATTGACGCCAAAGTAAAAAAAATTAAACTCGGGGCGTCAGACGCGTATTCGCATCAAACGCGCGGATGCACAAAGCACTACTCGCGCCTATCGCGCCAGACGGTCAATTCGCGTCATTTGCGCGAACTGGACGCACGAATGAGGCGAATTCGCGCCTACCGCGCCGCGCTAAACGCCTGATTCGTGCCACAGGACCTCCAGACGCGCGTAGACGCGTCTTTACATTGACTTAACATTGAAATCACTCGCGCCATATGCTCTATTCGCGTTTGGTGTGAACGCAGCATGAGCTAGTTCATGTTGCTAAAAGTTGCGTGTGTGTGTGTGTGTGTGACAGAGAGAGATCATGGGGCCTGATTTACTAAACAGGGCAAATTAGCGTGAGACCATAATCTTATAAAAGCGCAGATGAGAGTGGAAACTGCTGAGGCTGATCTCCTCACAATGAGCATTTAAGAACAGACTCAGGATCTCATTTCCATAATGACCACCGCAGTCTACCAAGAGCAGCGCAACATAATGTAGGGTCACACAAATCAGGTGTGGGTAATCTACTAACAACACAAGCGTAGCCCATTGAAAAATAATGTGGCATGGCAAATCATAAGTTCGTATAACATCTTCATCTGCCAGTCCATATAAACGAACACTTCTGTCCCCTCGATCACATGTTCCCTGCTCTTCCTCTTCTTACAGCAGCACTATCCCAGCAGCGAGTGCTAAACGGGTTAAGACATGTTCTCTTGGGCTTTACATAATGGCGAAATACCAGTTGACGATAGCAAACCTTTAGTAAATCACCTTGCGTGATTAATTTCAATACTCTCCCATCATTGTTTGCGTCTGAAAGGGAAACTCTTACAAATGCATATATAAGATCAGCCGCAAGAACAATTGTCCACGACTTTGAGTGCTAATTTTACACTGTGTGTCTTTAGTAAATCCTGACAGCAGTTTTTAACACCAAAAGAGGGTTTGCGCCGGCTAGTAAATCTGGCCCAAGTGTGATCAAAAGTGATGTTTTCACCAGTAGCTGCGCTTAAATGGACCCTAATAAGCTGGTAGCGCAGTCGGAATATTAGTCACATGCAACCATGTCAATCAATCATAATGAATCGGCCAAATCCCATTAAACTTTCATTCGGATTGAAAGTGGTGGTTTTAAACCTTCTGTAATCTGATCGAGAGAACAACACTTGATCGGACTGAAAACTGAAACTGGAAAGTACTGCGCATGTGAATGGCGTAGACATGGCGTAATGTATGTCGCTGTCGCTGAAGTGTCATAAATGACTGTCTTGTCATTCTCAAAGTGCAGGACAATGTCCCATCAGTCCTCCTCACTTCATGCTCTCATCCACAGACACTTTATTTTGGGCGCAGGAAGGGGCATTTTTACTACTTTATTAATTTAAGCAGCTCTTAACGGCACAACAGTTAATGTGCTTGTCTCCTAATTAGGACCCGAAATCAAAGAAAATAAGCATCATATCATAGGAGAATAGTGTGCAAACAGCGGGAAGCTGTGTATGTGTGCAGTGTGCGCATGGAAACACATCTACTCCGGTTTACAGCTTGTGACATAAGCGCACATTAGCCCGATCACTGTATTTAGCGCTCACGCAAACACTACGTTTGGATTCATCAGTCGGACTGAATTAGTTCCGATTGAAACAAAAGTTGTTCATGTGAACGTCAGTAGAGTCACTACAAATACTGACAAAGTTGAATTGTAAAAAATTATATTTCAATGTTCATGAATGTATAATTTCATTCTTTAAAGTGCCTTATTTTTATTTCAATTAAATTGATAGTCATTTATAATGAGCAATAAATAACATCAGTTGGATCAATTATATGATTTTGCTAATTCTACTAATCAGTCAAGTTACAGTATATTGTCAACAATTAAACAATCTTTTATGCAATACAATATACACTCTCGAAGTCAGCCAGCAAAACTAGAAACTGGGTTGTCTGATTTAAAAATTGTAGAATCAGTCAAACTACTGTATTTGAACTAGTAAACATGACACTAACTAGGGTGATTAATTAAGTTACTAGAGTAATGGCCAGTTCACATTTTAAAAAAAAATTGCGTTCCTCTACTACACCATAAAAAATAATGTGTGTAAAGGTGCTGGACACATTTGATGCGCAGAAGAAGTGCCATGTTTCTAAACCACGGTGTCAAGCTAAAATAAGTCTAGCATTTAGAAACGTGTCAGAACATGGGAACAACTGATGTCTGGGAATGGCGAATTAGATGAATATTAGTGAATCGAATGAGGCTCGAGTCCCAGAATTAGTTAAAGAGGCAATAATGCTTCAGTTCCTTTGGGAAAAACTATGAAGAAAGAAGGATTGGACAGAGAAGAAGAAGAAAAGAGCGATGTTTCGCTTTCTCTCCTCCTCTCTCTCTCTCAATCTCTCTCTCTCTCTCTCTCTCTCTCTCTCTCTCTCTCTCTCTCTCTCTCTCTCTCTCTCTCTCTCTCTCTCTCTCTCTCTCATATTACTTTAATGTTGTGCTTATGAAAGTATGTATATATTTTCCCGAGTCTTATATCAATTGGAGGTTGTATTTGGCAAGGCCAGCCAAGTCTTTCTCTGAGCTTTCCAAAGGTGGAAAGTTGAGGCAGAACACAAGCCCTCCATTATGTTCACCCTATTTTTCTCTCTCTCTCTTCTCTCTCTCTCTCTCCCCGATTTATGTGGAAACCATTTCCAATTTGTCCCGCTGCTCTCGTTGCCTGGCCTGTCACCGGAGGATCCGGCTTTTATGATAGATGTGGTTGCCATGGCGATCCTGCTCTCTGGAGGGAGGGGCCGACCGCACTCATTCGCTGTCTTCAAAACCAGCAACTGTCATTTTCAAAGCGGTTGCCACGGCTACAGAATTGCTCTGGCGTTTGCTGATTGTGTGTCTTTTTTCTGAGAGGATGAAGAACAATAAGAAACCAACAGACCGTTCTCACGTTCTCCTTGTGTCTACATGAGCTTTGGCGTGTCCAAACGCTTCAGACGTGCTGCTCACGCATGAGATTTCATCAGAGTCCTCCTTTGTGGTGTCCAGATGTTGCTGGTGCTCGTGTTTGAGACCGCAGTGAACACAGTCTAACAGGAGACGTCTATAGTCTGCAGGATATGAGCACTGAGCCCTGTTGACATGAGGCTGGTTCAGAGCTGTGTCCGTCTGCAGACCTTCGTGATGGAGGAGGGACGGCGTGAAAGCCTCTCGCGAGCTGCGTCAGGAATGCTGCTTTACTCCGGGATCAACTCCTTCACACACAATCACATGCAGGCTCTCCTTCAGGTCCTCATTAGGGTTTCTTTGCTCTGTGTATCAGCGCTCTGGTCTCGTGTCTGCTTCTCTCAGTCGGCGTGAGCAGGAAGCCTCTGATTCTCCAGCATGCACAACAGATGTTCCTCCTTTCCCATAGCGGTGCCTTGTTTTTCCAGCGTGCGCTTTAGCTAATAGTTTGTCGATGAGTTTGTCTAGCCGTCAGCTTTCCTAGACGTGCTTCTTGCCACCATGGGGTGTGTGTTTTCCTTACCGGAGGACCGGCTGGCCGCATTAGACAGGTGAGTGTGTTTGCTGTGATAGTCACTCCGGGTCTCATGAGGTCAACATGACAGCCAGAGCGGAGAGGCGAGGATCTAACGTTTAAAACTTCACACATCTCACCCAGTGTATTTCAGTCTTGGTCCTGAGTAAGGAAGGCACTGTTGTATTGTGGCCGAACAACAGCTTGGTTGATAGAACTGTTTATTATATAACAGCAATGACTGCTTGTTCAAGCTGTGATTTCTTTACATAACATCATTGCTCAATAGATATACATGTATTTTTGATGGTCAAAAGTACTGATGATTTTATTCCAGTATTAATGAAAGTGCAAAAGCTTTCTCTTGTTGAATAGACAATAGTATATTTAAAACTGTAGTTTTCACACTTTAAATCACACTATCCACATCCTTGTGCAATAGTTGGCCATGAGCCCAGAGTTTTTACACAGTGAAAAGTCTCTCACGCTTTCTCCATTCACTGCACTCTCTTGAACCGTGTGTGTGTGTGTGTGTGTGGAAAGATAAAGGCTCTGTTATTGAATTCATTGTCAAGGTGCATGAGTGTAAATACAGATGGATGAAAAATAGTGTGGTGGTTATATGTTATTTCTCTGAAATTATTATTATTCTGTTGTTCTTTAGCTGAAGACATCCGTGTGCAAATGAGCAACTTCTTTTTTCTAGAGTACGAGTACTTTTCCTGGGTCACTGACGAGGCCAATCAGATTTCAGCTCATTGCTTCATGGCCCCACTCTTAACTAGCCACTGAATAATCCTGAATCTTGAATAGGCCCGTCTCAAATATTTCTTAAAGTTATGTTTAAATGACGATAAATTCCTCATGATTTGGATCCGCTGTCTGTTGGTACTGGACACACAGTCCAGTTTTTGTCCATATTTCTATACATAATCATTTATAATATACTTATTTGTAAGCCATTTCGTTGTATGACTTCTGGTTGTCTGTGTTTTGTAGGACTCCAACAACAAGGGACACCAGTTTTATTGACAAAAATGAAGAAAACGGTAAGACTTTCACCCTCCTCTTCTCCTGTGGAGTTTAATATGTTAAAATGATCAGTCAACACAGGCACTCAAACAGATCTTTAAAGGGGTCGTGAATTGAGAAACAAAATTGTCCTTGGTCTTTTGACATATAAGAGGTCATTGTACTATAAAAATATATTGTACGTTTCAGAATCATACGGAGGTAAAATGAAAAGAAAATGTCATTGAAACTTTAGTGACGTCAGTCAGTTCGCTTCAGAAATGCCTTCACATAAACCCCAACTTACTTTCTTCCATTGCTCAGAGCATCTCAACGGTGATCTTGTGCTTTCTCTGCTCTCCTCTTTGTGCCCGTCTTCAGCGTGTCCCGTCTCTGTTAGCGTCCCGTTTACAGACTTCTAATATTTCCACACAAATTACATTTTGGGAAATAATTGCAATGCATTTTGTGTGCAACTCTGGGCTCCAGGTTGGAAACGACTGGGCTAGCCTATAAACAGATCATTTAGGAAGCAGAAATCTGAAATTTACCTTAACATGTTTCATCAGATTAGAGTCCACGTCATGATGCAGTGGATGGCAGATCTTTAAGGAAGCATAAACCGGATAATCAGGTTCCTCAGAGGAGGTTAAGTCCTCCAAGACCGTGCCTTATTCCCTCATGGGAAAGCTCCTTTTGAGCCCTTAGTGCCTTCAGTTCGGCCCGGCACACTCTCACGTGATCCTGAGACCCCGACCAGGCTACGTCCTCAAAGTTCCCACTACCACTTTTAGGGATCAAGTGGTGAACTTGCAAGCGGGGCCTCGGGAAGAGGCCTATCGTTGCTGTGTCCAGTACTTGCCCTTTACTCCGACTGCACGGCTCTTGCTCTGTATTGGGGGACAGCAGATAGGCAAGGCTGTTCTCAGACATAGGCTGGTCCTCTGGATTGTGGAAGTCATTGCCTTGGCGTGCCAGGCACAGGGTGTGCTTCTGGAAGTGTGTTTCCCTTCTGGAATATGAGCACACAACGTCGCTAACAGACATTTGCAGAGCGGCGGGCTGGGCGACATCTAATACCTTTGAGAGATTTTACAATCTCCGGGTTGAGCCAGTTTGCCGTGTGTTGTCAGGTATGAGCAGGTAAACTGTAGGCTACTGGCCGGGCGAACCGCTTGCACACAACATCTTCCCCCTCCCTGAGATGATAACGTGCACTTTTTGTCCGGCAAACCCTGGACATGCTTAAGGCCCCGATCACACCTGACGCGTTTTTCAGGTTTGAAAACGCGAGGCGCACAGCACTGGCCAATCACACAGAACGAGCGTTTTTTCATGTTGCTAGGCAACCACCAAAACAGCTGTCCTGTCAGTCAAGTAAACGTCAAATCAGCTTTTTATTAACTTTATTTACTTTCTGTTAAAGGAACACTCCTCTTTTTTTGGAAATAGGCTCATTTTCCAACTCCCCTAGAGTTAAACCGTTGAGTTTTAACCGTTTTCGAATCCATTCAGCCGATCTCCGGGTCTGGCGGTAGCACTTTTAGCATAGCTTAGCATAGATCATTGAATCTGATTAGACCGTTAATTAGAAGAGTTTCGATATTTTTCCTGTGATATTACGCAGCGCCTAAAATAATCACCAGCTCGGTAACTTCCACCGTGACCGGCACTAAGTTTGTAATATCATTGCGCTGCTGGTACGGCAGAACAGTTCCTTGATTATTACGCAGGAATGAGAGTATAGTTCCTATATATTGGCCTAGAAAAACGCAACTTTTCATTTTCTGTCAGTCTTAGTACACGATGTAACTACAGAAGAGTCAAGTTTTAATTAGGAAAAATATCAAAACTCTTTGATAATTTTTTTGAGAGCGATGCTAACGGTCTAATCAGATTCAATGATCCATGCTAAGCTATGTTAAAAGCGGTACCGCCAGACCCGGAGATCGGCTGAATGGATTTGAAAGCGGTAAAACTCAACTGTTTAACTCTAGGGGAGATGGAAAATGAGCCTATTTCCAAAAAAAAGTGGAGTGTTCCTTTAACATTGTGGTAGTTACGGTCCATGAAGTCGTTAGCTCCTGGTAACCCGCGAGAGCACCACAAGTTTATCCTCCATCGCACTCTCCGGGCTTTCAAAGCGGGTTCAAAGCATCTGTAGCTTTTTCCGCTCTGAGTTGATTTTTTTTCAATAAACAGCGCGCAGAACGCTCACTGCCATAGGAAAACAATTGAAAAAAGGCGCCTCTCACTGCTAAAAAGGCGTCAGGTGTGATCGGGCCTTGCTCTTCAGCACCCTGGGGCAGTACCAGGCCCAATACTCGTGAACAATGTTCCCTCTAAACTGAGCAGAGGACAGATGTGAAATGTGTGGGGAAATCCATTTGATTGTGGTTTAAATGAGAAGTAATTGCTCTGGTCAACTGCTATAGAGTTAAGGCCCTTGCACACCGAGTAATTTATGCATGTTAAAAAATAAATACGACCTCACGTTATGTCAATCACGCTTACACACTGCGTCCGAAAAGAGTTCACCTCCGCCCACTTTGGGCTTCAGAAAATGCTCTTCAGAAACCTACGGGTGACGTCCATATGTTGAGTGCAGTCTATGGTCTAGACACAACCGCAGATATGGAACGTCTCGGTTACTATTAAAGTCCAAAAATATCAGGTGTGCAATCTCAAAAAACATAACAATATGGAAGACAAAGCTTGCACATTATGGGGAGGGAAGAAAACTCTCAGGTTAGCTCTTTGATCAGTGCCTGTTAATGTTTTTGAATTGAACTGATGATTGGCTCTCCACCGAACGTCCTCTGAGGTTTAGTCTGTTTAGTTTTGCAAAATATGCTGACTTTGCAGGATGTAAAAATAACCCTTTTTAAAGTCAATGAAGTGCAAATTATGTTACACAAACATAATATTTTCTTTGGTGAATCTTTTGGGATAGGCATTGAAATGCGTAATGACTTTTAATATGACCTTCTAGGGCAGGAACATTGTGGTGTTTTACGGCTCACAGACGGGCACAGCTGAAGAGTTCTCCAATAGACTTGCAAAAGATGCTCATCGCTATGGCATGAAGGGGATGGCAGCGGACCCAGAGGAATATGAAATGGTAATGCATATGATGTCTCTGTCAGTGCTAGATTTATTCATTGCACTTTACAAACATTATTTCATCTGTGGGATCATCTGTGATCTCCAACAAGCTCAACAACCTTCCTCATTTGTGTTTGTGTACACACACTTTTATTCCCAGGGTGAGCTCTCTCGTCTGGCTGAGATTGACAACTCTTTAGCGATCTTCTGCATGGCCACGTATGGAGAGGGCGACCCCACTGATAATGCCCAAGACTTCTATGATTGGCTACAGGAGGGCGATGCTGACCTCAGTGGAGTTAAATACACAGTGAGTTCCTCATCACACCAATTTCAAGATTTTAGGAACAAAGACACACTGACTTCCTCCTGTCAGGTTCAGTTTATTAGTTGTATGCTCTGAGCTTTTTAGCTTGTCAAAGCACTTTGTTATACACTAGCTTTTTAGACTTTAACAAAAGAAAAACTCAAAAAAACGTGTTTCCACTAGGGATGGGACGATTACGGTTTCACGATAAACCACGATAAAATGTACTGACGGTTAGTATTATCGTTTAAAATTTAACTATCATTAAAACCATGTTTGATTATCGCGATTTTAATAACTCACTGTAAATCCTGTCGAGCCAGCAACAGTCTGACGCGGGCGCAGCGCGCAATGTTGGGTTTGTTTTATTCGAGAAGGAATGGCGAATGGCAGTGACCGTGCTCGGGAGATTTTTCAGCCTTTTAAGAGGACCAAATCTGAGGTGTGGTCATATTTTGGCTTTTACAAAAGTCCTGAGGGAAACTTAATCGAGGATGGTCACCCTGTCACTTCAAATCTGCCGAGTCGTCTTGTGTGACCATCACCCACTGTTGTATAGCAAACGCAAGGCAAGTTAACTTTGACCTCAATACCGAAACTACGTCTGGGAAATAATTGGGCACAAAATGTTGTTTTGAGTTGAAATATTTTATCTCACTCACTTGAAATAAACGTGAAGCTTCCGCGAAGAAAAGTTTGCAGCGAGTGGCTTTGAGCCTAAGACGAACGAACAAGTTCAAACAAGACTACTATTAAGAGTGACATTTAAGAGATATTAATAGATTTATTGTACACTTATTACACCGATTTTTTTTTTATCACATAATTACGGGGACATATTGAATTGAGATTAATGTTTTAAATCTTACCTGTTTATAAATCCATTTTGTACAGCATACAAAACTATCGTCCAGACAAGATCACAACAATATTATCAAACTCTGTAAACAATAAATCAACTCTGATTTAATTTTTAATACAATCAAAACCGGAGACGCAAGACGGCAAGTTGTATTTGAATGAAACGAGAGAGCGCGTCCGTTGTGAATGTGATTCATGGATGTGCGCTGTGTTATAATGCGTTGCTATTGACGACGGTCATTATAATGAAGGAAATGCCACAGAATAGAATCTTGCTTAAAAAAAGTGCTTGTTTTATTTGTTGTTTGTTGATTTTCAAATATAAAACTTGTTGAAATGTTTTCAGTGTGAGCATCAGTTCTGTTTGAACACTTTCATCTTGTTTTAACAAAACCGTGATCATTTTGGTCACTATAATCGTGATATGAAATTGTCATACCGTCCCATCCCTAGTTTCCACTACTTTAGGTACTGTCCAAAACATGCTTATTTGAACAAACAAGACCCATGACTCAGTGCAGCAGAGCAGAAGTGATTCTGGGGAATATGCAGTGTCATACTTCTGCAAGCCAATGTCTCAGGACTTCATGAATAGTTCACAGAAGTTGAGCAAAGTTCAGTGACTCAACATAATCGCTGGTTTAAAAAACCCTGAGAAAAGATATTTGCCCACTGATTTAGCTGAAGTACAAACTAAAAATATGACACTGTAACTTTTGCATAAGTGGATTTAAAGGAATAGTTCACCCAAAATGACATCAATGTTATTAAATCACCAAAAAAAATTCAACTAAATATTTCAATCTGCGGAAAAATACACTACAAGTCAAGGCAAGTTTATTTATATAGCACATTTCATAGGCAATGGTAATTCAAAGTGCTTTACGTAGAAGAAATTTAAATAATCAAAAGAAATAAGAATAATACAAATGAAATCACATGCGTTTCTGACTATTTGGTTTCTGGTGTGGTTTCAATTCAAAAGGTTTTGGACCACATTAGCACTTGTATTTAGCGCTGGCTACTTGTGATGTTATTAATACCAGGTGTAAATGGAGTCATGAATGTAATGAATATACAGTATAGAACAATTACTATTTATCTATTTGTATAAATCATTTCTAAAACTTATTTTTAAGGTGTTTGCACTGGGCAATAAGACATATGAGCACTATAACGCCACGGGAAAGTATGTGGACAAGAGGCTAGCGGAGCTGGGAGCGCAGAGGATCTTTGACCTGGGAATGGGAGACGATGATGGAAAGTGAGTGACACATTTGAACACTTCTGTCTCATTATAATGCTCAAAATGTGCCCATCCAAGATCAATGTGAGGAATCAATTACTCCAAAAGTGGATAGTATGAAAGTATTTCTACCGTTACTGCAATTTTCATGTGTTTTAACATCATCAGAGTACTTTCAATTTGGTAAATGTTTTACTTCTCTAAATTTTAAAAGAAAAAAAAATCTTCCATCTTTTCCCATTACTTTTAATGCCAAACACGACATTCCTTGTTATTTTGAAGTTGAGAAATAACTAATAGTGATAATAGTATGATTTGTGAAAATATCATTCTTGTGAGTGTAGGGAACTACCCGCCGGCCCAACGGTATGATCATTCGTTACATTTATATAGCGCTTTTTCTGAGACCTCAAAGTGCTTTACATAGAAGGGGGGGAATCTCCTCAACCACCACCAATGTGCAGCACCACTTGGATGATGTGACGGCAGCCATACTGCGCCAGAACGCCCACCACACACCAGCTTACTGGTGGAGAGGAGACCGTGATGAAGCCGATCAGTGTATGGGGATGATGAGGAGTAGGGATGCTCATATTGACCGTTTAACCGTTAACCGAAAGTAAACATTTTGACCGATTAATACTATCAGTTAAACGGTTTAAAAGTAAAAATATATATATATATATATATTTTTAGCTTTTTTTTTTGTTATTTATTTTGTTTTTTGCATGGTTAAAAAAAAAATTATATAGCCTATATTTGTTAACTCACGGCGTGCGTCGGCATATTTCGAAAGACATATTCCGCTGAGCAAGCTAACGTTAAATGAAGCAAGCGAAAACTAGCCTACTGTGTGGGACCATTTCGACAGAAAGGGCGACGAAGTTACTTGCAAAATATGCTACGCGGTATTAAAATAAAGCAGTAGTGCGATGCGAGTACAGTGCAATATCACTTGCGAAGCAAACATCCACAAGCAAATGAAAGGCGCTTTCCGAAGTTGGCCACTATCGATACGTTATCTCTGTATTCCCGGGACATCTGTGCCATCGGAGACCCAGACTATCCCCACATCATGTAGACATGTTACATGATGGCGGCGGTTGTCGGTCGGGAAAATGAACCGAAATGAGCATCCCTAATTAGAAGGCCATGATGGACAGAGCCCAAGGGGCAAATTTGGCCAGGATGCCGGGGTTTCACCCCCACTCTTTTTCGAAGGACATCCTGGGATTTTTAATGACCATGGAGAGTCAGAACCTCGGTTTAACGTCTCATCCGAAGGATCTATCTGATCTATCATCAGAATCATAACATCATGCTCAAACGGCAAAATGAAACACACTAAAGAAAGTTAAACATGGAAAAAAGCATAATATATGTCCCTTTTAATTGTAAGAATCATCTCATGTAAGACTCATGTAAAAATAAAACCCACTACTCTGGAGAGACGATCTCAGAGTAAGAGCATTGGCCAAACTTCTCCTTGTTTATCTTTGCATCCCTTCCTTTCCCCCAAGAGTCAAGTCACCGAAAGATTCACAACGTCCACTCACTGACCCGGTCTTGAACGGATATAAATCCATTGTAAGGTGAAGTAATGGGTTCATTATAATGTTTTAGTGGTCAGTGTTATAGTGTTGTCTATTGTATTGTCTGTGATATATGTATGAGAAACAGCCTGAACTTGTTCACTGTAATATAATCCACCTACGGGTATAGCATAAAGGAGCCTGAATCTGAACCGTTCACACAGAGGGAGAAAACATGTGCTGCAAGAATGTAAATGGAATGGTACCAAAAATAATGATTTTTTTTTTTTTACATTAAATGAGGTAAATGTTTTCTAGTAGACCCCATAGGCAAAATAATTAACCAGTAAATGAGTATAATAGTACCATTTTTAAGTGTTTTATTTTAGGGTGGCAAAAAAGGCTTAACGACTTCTAAAAGGGAGGAGAGCATGCTTCCCGTTTCATTTCTCAAAAACCATGAGCTAAATTATGCACGCTAAAAGAAGATGCATTTAAATGTGGGTCCACACGGCAACCGGGCACATGATTTGTACCGTGTGTTTTATTATGGGCTGCCAAGAGCATAAAACCATATAAATTCAGGAGATGATTATAAACCAAACATTAAGACTAGAACAGACGTGCCTGGTGAGTTTGTCATGTGTGGATGCCCCTGACAGAAGGTTTTCCTGAGAAGTTGTCCTGTGCATGCAAGCACTGATAAAGTGGTTCATGACATCAGAACCAGCAAGAAGAATTCACTGCTGGTTCCTTCGAGATTTTCCTAAAGGGTTTCATAATGGGTTTTTAAATTTGAGTAAAATAACATAACTTGACGATACTTGACTCGATTTTTCGATTAATCGATTTTTTAAATGTGGTCGATTCAAAATCGATTCTCAAAGGCCAAAAATCTTATTTTTTTCCATATTTATTTAAACCTATCACCCAAAAGCCAGTATTAGTTTTCCTACAGTGTTCATAGGCTTGCAGCCTGCCTCCTTGTTACAGTTAATGCTGTGAGATTTCATGTTAGTTTTCTCTTAATCATAAAATAACCTGATCCTGATTGATCAAGGCATGCGACTGTTCTGACTTGTCTAATTTTCAGAATCAATTTTTCATCTTGCATCAAAATCCTGTCTATTCATTGTATGCATTTGAAGGTGGGTTTTAATGTACCCAAGAGTACCTAGTATCGGAATTGAATCGAAATCGAATCGAATTGGAACATCTGAATCGATACCCAGCCCTAATACTTAGTAAAGTATTACACGCACCCATTTTGAAAACACAAATGTTGTATGTTTCTAATAAGTAACTAGATAAGACAGTATGGGGTGTGGATGTGTGCAGTGTACGGTGTAGAACAAAACGTCAAAATAACGTCAAGTTATATTTATTTACCACAGACCTTATTTTACTCCATAAATTGAAAAACTCGAAGGAGCCCGCTGTGAATTAGTCTTCCAGGTTCTGATGTCATACCTGTACCACTTCATTATCCACACAATTATAAGTGAATGAGACTCATTGTTGGTCACTGTCATATGATAAATAATTGTGGTACTGTGTTGGGTAAGTTCTTGATGTGCACTATAACATCTGGGTCCTGAAGCAAACCCATAGAACAGCTGATGTAAAAAATAAAAGGTTATAATAATAATAATGCATGTTTCTGTCATCGATTCTCTCCCAGTCTTGAGGAGGATTTTGTGTCGTGGAGAGAGCAGTTCTGGCCAGCTGTTTGTGAACACTTTGGAGTTGAAGCAACTGGTGAAGAATCCAGGTCTGAATGATCTTTCCATCTCTTCAGGAGCTTTTGTTTGTCTCTCCTGCTTTTGTTAGTGGGTCACAGTGACCTGAGCTCAGCATGCCCTTCTCTGCTTAATTAACAGGCCTTTTCAGACTGGAAAACACTGCTCCATAGACAAACTGAAAAATAGCTTGTCACAAAACTCTTGGCTTTGTGAAGTAACTGTCTTTCTCTCACACACAGCATCCGCCAGTATGAGCTGAAGGTACACAGCGATCTGAACATGAATAAGATCTACACTGGAGAGCTGGGACGCCTCAAGAGCTTTGAGAACCAGAAGCCGTGAGTACAGCCCCATGTTCTCATCCATCAGTCGGACAGAAGCTTAAGCCCCTCCCACACGTTTGAATTATCCCTCACGTAACCTTGACGACAGAATAAACACTCCTGCTTAATTTGATAATATTTGATACTTTATAATTAAAAAGGACTTTATTTGCATATAATATAGACTGTAATACAGTTTGAAAACCTTTAAGGACAATATTTACCCCTTGGAATGGATTTTCAGGGACATGTCTCTTATGGCTTTTATGGGGGCATGTTTACTCTGCAACCAAAAACCGCTGAATCAATCCATCAAAGACAATTTATGTTCTTCAATTAGGCAGATCAGTTATGAAAAAAAGGAGGTCAGGAATCGGATATTTGTTATAAAATTTAAATTTCAAATTCCTCTTATTGATTCCTTTTGTGTGCATTTCAATATGATTAAAAACCATTCAAGCGCGAGACGCCTCGAGCTGCTGTCTCTATATTAA